>CM077034.1:60112216-60712216 GCA_039090855.1 Macrothele yani
GCACCTAGCTAGATAGCACCGCCTATCCACACCGGATGCAGGAGTAGAGCGCTTACGTATTGGTGTATTCGGGACAAACATTGCATTTATATCCCGTAAAGCGTCTGTAGAACGACCTGGAACGTAAATTCCGACTTTTGGCAACTAAGACCAACATCTACAATTTCTCTGTCATAACCTGTATACAAGATATGCAGGAAAAGTCTGGTTAATACATTCTGGCATCTTGTAGAAAGTGCGTGTAGAAGGATGCCAGGCAGTATTAACAACTTCCAGAAACGGCCATTTATGTACAAAATTCGTATAATAAGAAATATATTTCACAATTAGTGTGTTTACTTGCCCGCGTTCTGAGCGTTAGGTCGGCAGGAGGCGTTTGTTACATCTCTGTTATCAAAATCACATACAAAATTCAATCACAATGCTCTTATATATAAGTTATTTAAAAGAGAAACTACTGCAGATAATTATTCGAAACACCTAATTTGTTGCTTTTAAGAAGCTTTCTGTATACTTGTAGAGAAACATGGTCTGACAAAAACTCTCTCATTGAGAATGCGCAGTGATCTACAAATATTTTTGCTTGGTAACCGGAACTACTTTGAGGCTGTCATGCGAGAGAGTTAACAGAAGCTGTACAAATGCCTGCATCTTAATCCAGTATGGCAGGACGAAACTGCCGTTAAATACAGCCGTTGTTCTGGCAGCTTCCCCAATAGTGATTGAGTACAGGCGTGGGGAATAATATGCGCTATTAGGGATGCTTCAGACAGTGGTCAGATTGGAGGTGCGTGCAAGATGGGTCTTTTCGGAAGTTTTCAGCATAAAGGATTCTCTATCACGGAAGTTGTCAAAAGCAAGTTGTCTTTTCCACCTCGGAGTGTTGTCTTCACACTGGGATTCTCCCCGTACTACAGAATTCAGAATGTTTTGGCAATACCAAACTTCTGGAGAAGAATAAGCTCCCGAATAAATCTTCGAGAGCAGTAGCCGCTTTGATAGCTCGTGGTGCACACCGTATGGCCCCCATTATTTGGACTTGTAGGCTGAAGATGATATCATAAATCACTGCCGGTTTCCCAACAGTGAATCGAATTGATATGCAACACGAGCGAAAACTACTAAATATCGTCTAGAAGCTCAAGCGACGTCGACCCACAAGTGCCCCACTGTTAACAGCACGACGACACAACGCTTTGTGTTGGAAAAAGCACATCAATAGTGGATCACTAATAACTGAAAAGGATAACCTGGATTAATAAATCCAGATTTAAACCGCATAGATACGGTTAAAGACTGCGGATCGGCTTTAACCTAATGAAGCCGGGAACTATGCATGCGAAGTTGGAAGAATACAAGCTGCTTATGGTTCAGTGATAATACGAGGTGTCTTCAACTGAAATTCTTTTAGACCTTAGGTACGCGTATAATCGAATTTGAGTGCCTTGGAATGTATGGACATCCTAGCAGACCATCCACTTACCAACAGCCGGTTCTCAGGTTGTATACATACGGCTGTGTGAACTACATCTGTGCCACCGTTCGGTCACCAGGCGCGCTCATTTTTCCTAGCTGGGGTGGGGGTGGCATAACACAATGGCTCATAGCAGGGGTAGGAGCGAAAAACAAAATTCAGTGCACAGTTTTTCTTAAAATTTCCGAAAAATTTCAGGACGTATTTTGTTTTTGCTGGGAGGTAAATTAAATAAAAGACTGGTAATAATACAGAAATTGTTCTTCTTTCACCAAAATACTACCTAAATTATTGCCGGATTAGTAGCAGGACATTGTTTTCGTGACAGCTTTCTTTTTTTCAGCATCGGAAACGGCCCCCGCTCTCATTGAAACTTCGTCCTAACAATCAGCCTTATTTCTATAAAATCATACTAAGAGTGCTTCACTAAAATAAAATGTTTTGATACTTACAACTTAGAAAACTTTATTAACATTTGGAAATTTTGCCTTCAAGTTCTACTATTGTTTTATGTATTTCTTTCAATTTGTTGGTTGTTTTTTCTAGTTCTATATTTCCTGTTGATAACATCATTTGGGCAAATTTTATGCTGCTCATGCTGTTTTCTTTTATTGCACTATCCAATTTTTTGAAGTTTCAGCCAAGAGCTTATAAGAAGTTTTCTGGTCTTTCATTAAGGAATTTTCTTCTGTCTTAAGTTTGGACAGCTGATCAAGCCTCACACGCTTATTTTGCTCTTCCAAAGTCTGCATAGTTAGTTCTTCAGCCTTTCTTTTACCATTTCTTTGCATTCTTCCCTCTTCTTTCTGCTGTTCAAAGTATGAGGCATATAGTGCGTAAGCCTGCTTTACACTATTTTCGTGGCCTTTAGTTATGGGTATTGAAAGTATGGAGTTACTGTGCAATCGAATCGCTTCTTTGCAGATACGTAAGGATCTGATAGATAACTCTGAAAGTGACACTCTTCCTTTTGTGACAATGTTGTTGTTCTGGGAAAAGCCGCTTTCAGGAGGTCCATTTCCATGTGACAATGTCAAACACGTCTTCACCAGGGCTGATAATGAACTGTATTTTAGTAACCCTGCAGAATCTTTAATGTTAGCCACTGCTGCCCAATACTTACAAATATCATTATCTTAATCGTAACTTTTACGATTAGCTGCCATGTCTTCATACATGTACAGTGACCACTCTGTATTTATCTTATCACACACACTGTTAGTTTTGGTGACTCTAAACATATGATGACTCAGGCGTTTCACAGCATCTTTTGCGCTTTCCTTCTTCTGAAACAAAGGATACATAGATTGGATGTCTCGTTGAAGAAAGTTATTCAGTGGTAGATTTTTTTACAAATATTCTGTTGCAGCAATGAAACAGCTTTTTATCCCCAGTAACACTTTCTTTTCATTTCTGTTTTAGTTCTGTGCTAGAATATGGCTGGCACTACTGCCAACATCAATTTTATCCAAAGGCAACCAATAGTCACTTTTTCTGAAAGTTAACTTTTAAAAGTTTAAATCTTTATTTTGTGCCAACTGCATCCGGTTTCAAAAATCTTAACATTATACTGCGCACCAGGTCATTTAGTTTGCTGTATAACACGTGAATCATGGGTTCTTCATTCTGTAAAACCTTGAGGTATGACAATGACATGAATATTTCTGTAAAAAAAAGCACAAAAATGCAAGTAAATAATAGTATGATGATGTTTCAATTGGGAAAGTATCTGATCGTACCTAGAACCAAGTTTCACATTTTTTTGCTTTGGGAGAAGATATGTACAAAAACACTGAATTCATTCAGAATACTGTGTAATATCGCTCTCACAAACAGGACCTAGGGTTAACCACCTGCTCTCAACATGACGAAGGAAAACATTTTTAGCTGCACAACCCATTAGGTTTTTCAGTTGTATATTGTGATAATCTTCCCTTCGACAAGCAGATATTTTGAACCACTGATAAATATCAGTAGCAAGAGTAACAATATCAATGTAAAGTTTATCTAGTCCTTTCTTCAGAGTACCAAGTATCACATGCAAACAGCAGGTCCCAAAATCAACCAAGTCAGGAACTGACTGCAAGCTCAATTCAGCATTCAATTTCTTGAGAACAGACAGGTTTACATTCGGAATATCCATAGAACATTGCAACATCTTTTCTAAACTTAGCCCATGTGAAGATACGAAATGTAAAATTAATTTTACAATTTTATCTGCTTCTGCATGTCCCTAGAATTTAGTTTAGTCACAGTATGAAGTTGCAATTTTTGTACGACTTTCTGACTAATATGATATATGAATGCCAAATTGCTTATTTACCTGGAACTGTAGTTTTTTCATAAAAATAAATGTTATAAAAGGAAGTCCCATTATCACGATAAAGATTGGCTTGGAAGTATGGAGCAAAGCCAAAGTTCACCACATAACGAATTTTTTTATCGGACAACTTTTGACATTTTACAATGGCGGAATCATCAGAAATAAAAGAATCTATGTCGTCTAAGTCACCAAACGACTAAAATGAATAATTTCTCTTAAAAGCTAGTAGTATTAGTAAAGCTTTTGCTTTCAAAACTTTATCCCTTATTGCAGTTGGTTGCCAGTGTTGGACACTTTTACTGATTACCTGTAAAACACTATTTCATGATTAGCCACTTTTAGTGGTTAACTGCGAAACATTTTTTTATGTTTCAAGAACGAGCTGTCTAAGATATACTTCTGGCAGCTGCTTTATGTTTCTCCCCATCTGCATGTGAAAGCACTTTCAAAACTCCCATATTGGCAATGCTAAAGTCCTTGTTGCAGAGAACGCACGTGGCCGAAAATATATCGTCATTAGCACGGCACCAATTTTTCACTAAGTCCCAATTTCGGTCTTTCTTGTTATTTTCAAACCAAGTTAATAAAAATTTCGTTTTCTGCGGCATTTCAATAAGAACTTAAACAAGATGGATAATGGAATATGCTGTTTGTTATCAAATTTGACACGGTACCGCAAAAACAGCCGAACAAATTTGGTGCAAAAACGACGACACTCGTATGCATCAACCAAGAAAAACATCCTTGTGGTGTGGCACGACGTCTGTTTAGAACTATGTCGTTTCAGTTATGGTTTTGGTTTCAGGGCACAGGAACAGGCAAAAGTCACAGTTACACATAAATAAAAGTGATCAGTACTTTAAACCCCGCCTCTTCCTATGGAGGGCGGTGGTCAACAAATGTCGCGGCGCAACAAATTAGGGCAAAACTCCAAGCAAAATTACGGATTTTTTTTACGGCAGAATGCCGAGAACAATCGGAATTTTGCTAGCGCAGAGATGCCAAAATCTGAAGAAAATAATCAATAGTCCATATGCGTAACGCGCGTAGCTTTTCCGTAGTGAAGTCAAGTCAAGTTTCCACATTAAAATTTTCTGGGTAGCATGCGTATTTCCCAGAGTGCTCTGCTACATTTTAATCTGGATAAAGGACAATACTTAGATAAATTTTGCAACATACCTAAGTACCGTTAAAATGAAAAAAAAAAAAAACCTTAATAAATATACAAAAAAAACATACCATTTCAACTCTGCATTTTAATATGTTATGCAATAAGTGCGTGATGCCGCACACTTATGGTTATTCCTCCCGTTTTTTACGCTTTCCAACCGTGGGTTGAAGAAGCGTATATGCTCCAGGATTGTCCGTCAGTCCTCCTGTCTGTCCGCCCGTCCGTCCGCCTGTCTGTCCGTCTGTCTATCCGCACGATAACTTGCGTAAAAATGGTTCGATTTCGATGAAAGTTTAGTATGTGGTAGGGGGCCACCTAGGAACGAACTCTATTGAAAATGGGTGAAGTGGGATCCAAGGTAACGGCATAGGAGCGGGTTCCATTCCATTGCCCTTATGCGTCATAACTTGCGTGAATATCGTTCGATTTCGATGAAAGTTTGGTATGCGGCAGGGGAACACCTGAGGACAAAACCTATTGACCATGGCTGAAGTTGGGTCAAAGGTCAGGACATAGGAGCGGGATGCATTCCATTGCTCTTATGCCTCATAACTTGAGTAAATAAGGTACGATTTCAATGAAAGTTTAGTATGTCGTACGGGACCACATGGCAATGGACCTTATTGAAAATGGGTGAAGTGGATTCAAAAGTCAGGACATAGGAGCGGGATGCATTCCATTGCACTTATGCGTCATAACGTGCGTAAAAATTGTTCGAATTCGATGAAATTCAGTATGTCGTTGGAGGCCATCTGGGACGAACCCTATTGAAAATGAACGAAATGGGGTCAAAAAGTCAGGACATAGGATCGGGATCCATTCCATTGCTCTTATCCCATACTATGAAGGAACAATTCTTGTATGTATGTGAATTTTATTTTGAAAACGGCTCTAAAGATTTTGATGAAAGTCTTCTGGCACTAGAAATAAATTTAGCTTGATCTCGACTTTAGGAAAATTCGTTTAGTTGGTTCAATAACCACCCAGAATTACCACGTTTTCAGTGTAGTGTCATGGCATCGTTCCATTAGATGTTGGTGCGCGGTCACGTCATCTGTCTCATTACGTCACACATTGTGTGTGGATCCTGTTAAAGTTTGATGACGTCACACTCTTGCAAGCAGATGGTCGCGATTCCCATCTGCCTCATTACGTCACGCGTTGTATGCGTATGCCCGTCCGCACGATAACTCGCGTAAAAATCTTTCGATTTCTTTTACATTTTAGTATGAGGTAGGGGAACACCTGGGAAGGACTCCTACTGAAAGTGAACGAAATATGGTCAAAGGTCAGGACATAGGAGCGGGATCCATTCCACTGCTCTTATGCTTCATAACTAAGGTAAAATAAGTTCGATTTCGATGCAATTTTAGTATGTGGTAGAAGACCATCTGGGGACAGACCCTATTGATAATGGGCAAAATGGGGTTAAAGTTCAGGACATAGGAGTGGAATTTTTTCCGCAGCCATTATGCATCATAACTTACGTAAAAACGCTTCGATTTGGATGAAATGTTAGTATGTTGTAGGGGACGGCCTGGGGACGAATCCTATTGAAATAGGCGAAATGGGTTCAAAGTTTAGGACACAGGAGCGGGATCTATTCCATACCCACTATGCATCATAACTTACGTCAATATGCTTGGATTACGACAAAACTTTATCATATTATTTCGGAGGTATACTGAACCGGTTATTTTAAATATCTTCGAAATGGGATCAAAGGTCAGGGCACAGGAGCGAAATTTACTCCACAGCCATTATCATAACTTTAGTGATAATATGAGTAATGCTTTCTGGTATGTTGGAAAGCGTATCATAATCAATGCATTGCATAATTTTACTAACTTTTTTAGAGTGAAAATGACTTCCGCAATCGTCTTTTTGTCCATGTGCGATTGAAAAATCAAATGCACACAGGGAAAAAAACCCATGGTTTTCGGATACCCGAGACGATTTTAGGCACAGAAATTCTTGCGAATAACTCTCCTTGAATTTTTGACAACTTTTTTGCTTTTTAGATAACAGAATATTAGTAGAGGGAAGTGGCCATTTTCCAGACGCTATCGCAAGTAAATTCGCCCACGACAAACAGGATAGGAGCAAAGATCGACGACGCACAGAACAATTAACTTTAAAAGGTTTCATAGCTTTATTGTGCGGATAAATAGAAAATGAGCATTAAATGCTTGTGATATGAAAAAAATAATCAAAAGGTATTTTAAATTGCATAAATAAATCAATTCTGAAAAAATGGTAAAATAAAAAAGGCAATGCGAATAGAATAAATTACAATAAAAATACATGCAACGTTTGATTAACACAGCAGACGTTTTTTGCTAAGATGCGGGAAATAAAATGTCACAACTAATGCGCAAGTGAGTAATGAAAATAAAAACATCAAATACAAAAGAAAAGGGTTAAAACTGAAATTAAAAAGATTCCCAACGAAAAAAAATCTGGGGAAAGCAATCTTTAAAACAAGCTATTAAGGAAGAACGTTCTTGTGAATCTGACAAGATAAAATAAAAGACCCCTATGTTTAGCAGAACATTTTTACGAGAGAAAAAAAAAGTGTTCTTCGCAAATCTGTCGTAGTAACATAAACAGAAGCTCGCTGCTGACAGCGAAGGAGGAGCGTGAGAAAATATGTCACATCTAGCACGCACACGCAGTAGTAACAGTCAGGAGGAAGAAATGAAATAACAAACGCTGGTGTTTCGCAACAAAAATCGCTCCGCTTCGAAGCGTCAGAAAAAACCATTAAGTTAAACATTTGACAAATAGAAATATATACATCGAAAGCAAGATAAGGCTGTTTAGAACAATTGCATGATTAAGTCGTAAACATAAAACAATTGTTTTAAAGGTTCAAGACATAAAAGCTGAAGGAATACACAACACTTTTACAACGTTAAATAAAATATAATCTAGAAAGAATCAATATTAATTAATTACAATATTTTATTTTGAAGTCGAATATGGTAAGGATAAAGAAGGGAATGCATGCAGCTGCTGCTGTTGTGGTGAGACGTTTTCTTTGGCTGTTTGCGAAAGACCGAGGAAGAGATTTTCTCTTGCTATGGCCAAAGAACAGCTGCCCGCGAAGAACATCAACTCCCGTTGAGCAAACATGCTTGCTGTGTGACGGCTTTGTGATGTTGCCATAAAAATCACTACATTTGGCTATGATAGACTTTTTTTTTTTTTAAATAAATTTTACGGAAATATCCGAGATTCTTGGAAAAATCTGTAGTTTTTCGCACCTTCTCCGTAAGTTCGTAGTTTGAACATGATATCCGTAGAAATCCATAGCACATAGATATTTCTTAGTATATGTATTAGATATTTCGGAGGATTCAAAGTACATAGTACTTGGCATCTCTATTAATGGTGTTATTGTTTCGAAAAATTGGAAAGGCAGAGGACCTCCAAAGATTCACGAAAAGACAGCAAAGCGAGGTTGCTAAGTGGCGGGAGAAGTCATCAGATAAGCGGTGCCATATGCTCGAGCTATCGCGGCGCAAAGACAGCAGCAGAGCGAGGTTTCAATGCCAGGATAAGAATCATGTGACTTCCGTTTGATCCTCGGAAGCCTTGTTGCGTCGAGCAGATCTTCCAGCAATCTCACAAAAGCGGAAATGCTTTCACATGGCGTGCCGCAGCTGACAGTTATGGGAGACGACGTCACTCAAGAGCTTCCTCATTCTCGTTTTTTTTTTTATTTATTTATGGTTTAAGTACCACCGTGAGCAACTCAACGCTCTCTCGTTCCAGTTTTTTTTATTTATGTGGTACTTGTAAACGCTGAATGATGAATCACTATACATAGTTTACCATTTATTTTTAAAATATCAAGATTACACTAAAATTTTCAGGATTTCGAACTAATAAAAGTACATTTCAGGACAAAAAAATAAAAATCAGGAACTTCAGGATAACTCTGACCCCTGATGTCATAGGTGTATTATTTGACTTTTACGTGATTTAATTTTTAGGAGCTTTGAAGCTTCTTTAATGAAACTACGGAAATCTACGTAAATTGCAACAACGAAGATGATCATTTATTTATAAACTCTTATTTTCTTTTTTAATACTGAGCATATTAAATAACAAATTACTGAGAGAAATTACAAAAATGTTCCTAATATAATTGAAGTCCATATGACCAAAACGAGTTTGTTTTCTGCAAAGTGTAAGAACAAGAACTCATGGATTTAAAACATGACGGCTTTGATGACATCATGAATGTCACTAAAAGCATCGGTTAGCTTGCCGTTACCTCCTAAGCCCTTCACGTTTTTCTTGAGCTTTCATAATCTCGTTCCTACTCTCTTTTGAACTTGGCCAATGCATTCCAACTTTTTAACAGTCTTATCTTTTTAAATATCTTTTACTGCATTATAGCCTTTTGTGTCTCCATCACCATAATATTCTGTTAGTCCTCAACATAACGTTATGTTAAGGTTAGTCCTCTTGTGCTTTCTGATCTTTCAAACATCCTGTAAACTCCGTATTTGGTGCAGAACCTTCATACCGTTTCGTGCATTTATGTTGCTCATTTACAGTTGTTTTACATTTCTTACAAAATGAAGATAGAGTTTCTACAACTAAAACTTTGTTTTTATAAACAGATATAACTGACACACAACCATTCAGAGATGTATGTCCTCTGCGCGGCCATGTACCATATACAGAAACAGGACAGGATACTAACACTTATTCCAAAGACGTATTTGCCCTTTCTATTTTTACTTCCTCTGCAGCAGAAATCATACAATTTTCTGTGACTTTTTTGAAAACTTTACCAATAGTTTTTGACATTTGGCAATATGCAGATGAGTTTACAGGATTGGGACAGTTGATGAAAGTACAAGATTTTTTGCGGCTGAATATCATTGGCCTATCTGTCTCATCACATGTACCATGCGTATGTTAATTTCCGTAGCTTTGTTCATTTTTGTAGATGTATTAAAGGAATTTGAAAAGTTACAGGATTAAAGCAATGTTCTCAACAGCACATATATCAGCAGTGTCATTTGTAAGTTAATGTGTTGTTTAGCTAATACGAATTTATGAGTTCTAAACTTTGTGCTCACAAGGTTTTCAGAGACCTTAAGCTTGAATTCCTTAATTGTTAAGTTTACAGAGAAAAAACTGAAAATTTTCAATATAGAAGAATGGTGTAACGCTGTCTGTAATTTAAACTTTCAAAATGTAGAAATGGGGCTTCCTCAGTTCCCGATGTATTACCAAACGACAATTTCGTCTTGTACATCTAGACAAAACCCAATTGTTCCAATCTAAGATATTGAAAACTATATCCCTTGTACCATTTATGTGTTATATTTGGCTGCAATGGGTTTTATAGGAACACTTACCCGTCGTTATGCTAAAAGTAATGCTTTATTTCTGTTTTCAAGACAAATGGCCGAGGCAATTTCAACTTAGTAAAAAGCATCACGATTTCATGTAGAAAAACAAACAAAAATAATGCAGTTTAGAATTTTAAGCAAAGACACAATATTAAAAGAAATTTAGTTTCTTTGACCGAAAGTGCAAAGAAAAAGTATTATTTTTGTAACCACTGAACTTTTTTCTGTTAGGATTTTCTCGTCATACCTTTCACTTCGAAGCTTCGTTTTACAATAAACGGAAATACAGAAGCCACTTTTCTTCTTAAAATGGCGATTTTTCTTTCAACTCGCTCCATCTCCTGTGTTTCTGGCGGCAATAAAAAATTATTCTTCTACTTTCACGACCTACAAAATATCCAATAAAACACAAATTTATATAATAACCAAGATATGCCGTCCACGGCATTTCATTTGATAAATATTTAGCTGGTTTTACTCTTGATCAAGAGCTTTTGTTTAAGTGATTAAACGATAGATGACGTTAGAATTGTTTAGCTTACCATCGAGGAGGAACCAAAAAGGAGGAATACCGTGCAGCCAATGTCGCCCTTTGCTTCCCAGTCGGGTGGAGTAGAACCCCTTAACTCAATGCTTACCCAAAGCAAATTGTGAACATGTAATGAATTCTCGAGAAGAAAGGAAATAATTTTAATATCCGAAATGGTAGCGACAGGTGAATCGTCCAAGATGGGACTATCGCGTTTTTTTTTTTTTTTTTTTTTTTTTGAAATACCACTGATCTCAATATGTAGCCTGCCCTAGAAGTCTACCTTTTTCGATGCAAAATCTTGTGCGTCGCTTTTGGAAGGAAGCCGCGTTTAATATAACGACGGGAACATTTTTTTTGTACATGTTCAGCGAAATTTGCTTCCTTAAGAACGTAACAGGATAATCGTTCGCTATCACTGGTAAAAAAGGTAATTTTTATCCCAGCTATGTAATGGAATACCAATTTTTCATTGATTACTATGTCTCTCCCTAACCCGTTAATCTGCCTTTTTTTGTGGCAGATCTTTTACGTCTCTTGCGATAATGCGTCGTCCATTATCACTCACTTACCATTTAAAAAAAAAAAAAAAAAAAAAAGACGAAGCACCCAGAAGTAATCATCGAGTTGACATGAAAATTGATATAAGAAAAGAGACATACATGTATATTAACGGTAGTATAGGAAAGGAAATTACTGCAGATCCAGGGCAGTTGTGCTATTAATTCGGATTAAACAGCTGTCGGATTGAACAGCTACATGAGCGGAAGAAGTCATTACGTTGTAGCGCCACCTCTGGCTAGGAAACAAACGGTTATCCGCCGTGGCATTGACGCATGCAGTTCACGTATAGTGTCATGAGGTATATATACCCAGCCAGATGGTGTCCAAATTGCGGGCCAGTTTGCTGACATTCTCGGATTGCCATATGTAACGTCCCATCATGAACCAAATATGATCGATCGGTGAGATGTCCGACTGACCATGTAAGTGTGTCGCCATTACTGAGGTAGACCTGGCGCAGCCGTTCCCTATGCAGCCGGAAATTATCCTGTTGAAAACATGCTTGGTGATGCTACCACAGGAATTGCAATACAACAGGATGTAGGATGTCTTTGATGTGCCGTCGAGCAGCGAGGGTGTTGCGGAGGACTACCAAGTGTATAAGGGGATCGTAGGAAATGGCTTACAAGACAGTCACTTACGATGTGTGAGCCGTATATTTTTCTACATTAAAAGCGGGATCCATGCACTGACAGGCACGTCTCCACACACGTATGCTTTGGTCTCGGCGCCAAGTGTAAACCGAGACATTTTTAAATACAATACGGTGCCACTGGACACTCTTCCAGGTTAATAAGGCCTGAGACTACTGCAACCTTTGCCGGCGATGATCGCCGTTCCGTGGTATGCTGCGAGTGGCTGCCTCGAATATAGCCCCCCCCCCCATGCCGTAAGTCAAATTCTTCCACTGTACCAGCGTGTTGTAACATGGGTCAAAAGGGAGGCGGCAGTGTTTTCTCAGAGAAGAATATCTTTTTGTAGACGTTTTGACCGGTGGCCTGTCTTCCTAGAAGTAGGTCTATGCTGCAGGTGATGTTCGTCCTACTTAGTGCCGCAGATAAAGAATATTTGCATTACGTATTACTCCCTCCGAAATTATGTCTCTGATTTCGCCGCATTCTGCTTTCGAACGTTCGAATTCAACATGTTACTTTAAAAGTTCTACTAGGATAACAGTAGGACGAAACTGATAGACATCAGTTATTTTTTTCTAAAATTTGAATTACCTGCCTTTGAAATATTATTATACAACGCGCAGCCTTTAGGGCGAAATATTTTTCAAAAATATACATAGTTTGGTGTTCTTTGAATTCCTCCCAGACAAATTGAACACTCAAAATGGAAATATATGTACTATATTGCGAAAGCATTCGGACACCAAGATGTTTTGGGACAAATGGCTCTTTCACATCAACTAGTAGTTAGTCAGTTCACCTTTTGATCATGTGACAGCAGTAGCAAGTTGAGGCATACTATAAACAAGTTTCGCAGTAGGCCTCGACACAAAAGTGGCTGCACATTCGTCATGCAAAGTTGCTGCCAATGCGGAACGCGAAGACTCTTGTTCCGGTCGACTTCGAATCTGTCGCTGCAATTCACGTCAGACGTTTTTTATGGTATTAAGATCTCGACTCTGAGCAAGGTAGTTAAACATTCCACCTCATTTTCAAGAAACTCATCATGCACAAGCCGTGCAGTGAGGCAGGGAGATCAATTGTTTCAGGAGAGACAACCTTCATTTCCATAATACTACCATATTATAGGAAGGATAGAATTATCCAGAACGTCGAGGTACACTTCAAAAGTCATGGGTTGTGGTAAAATAACCAACGGGCGGCGTCCCATTTACGAAAACCACACTGTGACGGAGCCTCCGCCAAAATTTAGCTGTTGGAAGGATATAGTCCGACGAAGTCGTTCACCGAGCTGTCGTCTAAACCAGACACCCGCATCAAAATAAAAAGCTACTTATTTCAACACTAATAATCTTATTATTACCAAGATCATCCGTAACAAGATCAGACGTACCAAGATCATCCGTAAATAGTATGTTTCACCTGGTATTAAATGTTTTGTGATACAAACCGCGCCCGCTTATTTGCACATCGCAGAGGTGGTTTTAATTTTTTGGCTGATCCGTGTTCTCAGTGAAACAACACATTGTGAAACCGGATAATCCTCTCAGTTATTCCTATATATTTAGTGCATCTACATTTAAACTACATGGAAATTTCAAACTACTGAGGTATTATAACGTTCCAAGTTTAATTATACGAATTTCTATTGACAAGGATTGAAGTTTCACTTCTGTGGAAAATTATTAAAATAATACTGACCAACCCTTCCAAATTCTACCAAGGTATAACGAAGTAAATTTCTCCGTCATTTTTATCCGCGTCGGGGTTCGAACCCGGATCTCCTCATTCCGGAATAAGTCACTCTACCAATTGAGCTACGCGGACGTTTTATTCTGATTCCTATCTGCCTTTATGTCGTGTGCGTCCTTCTGGCAGGTACGTCACATCTCCTGGTACGTTACAAAGGTTAAAAAAAGCAAAATGTAATTTATTTCGAAAAAAAAAATAACAACAAAAACATTGTGTTCGCATGATGTCTTTGTCGTTTTTTCTTTTGGTTTGTTTTGTATCTTTATGGAAACAGCAGCCACATTCCCATTTTGAGAAGTGTTACAAAATCAGAATTAATCGTTTAACCAACTGGAAGGAATTTTCTCGGGGTGAGTAACATGCGCTGAAATAATCTCAAACGAATATATGCACTGTGTAATAAATGAGTATAACGCGGCTGGAACAAGCAAATTTCCTACGAAGTCGTCATTTAAGGGGGTTACTAATCTTTTTTTTACTGATTACCTACTAAAATAGCTAAATCAATAGCGACGAACCTTAGAAAGGAGGCAGAAAATTTTTGAGCCACGTGTTTTTACTCAGCTATTGATGTCAGTGTTAGATGGACTCGCCCATTGCCATTCTAACTTGGCTCATGGACCACAGAATAAAGGATTTAAAGTAATCACTTTTCACCATCACATGTTCATGGTCGTACCCATTCGTCTATTTTCCTTTTCCACTTTGGTAGTTAGTTATTTTCAGTAACAGTGCTATACTGGGGGAACAAAATTCGGCAAGTTTTTTTGTTACGAACAGAAAGTTAGTCATAACTTCAACGACCAAATATCTCCATTACTACTCATTATTAAAATTTTCGTTCTCACAAAATCTTGTGTATCTATGTAGCGTTACATATGGTAAAAACTTTAAATCTTTGTTTGATAATCTCACCGGAAAGGAAATGATAAAGGATATACTCGTTTTGATGAAAACTTCAAAATATTTGTTGTAGAATAATATTTCGAAGCCCGAATAATTAGAAAGGGAAACAAGTAACAAATAAATCCCAAACTGCCAGTATTTCTAACATAGGAACCCAAATATGATCGACAGTCATAAGACATCAACGTGAAAACTACATTCAGGCGTACTTTTGTTTTCTTCTGGAATGTTCAAAATTTCTCGATACAGTAAGTTCCTACGAAAAGTATCCTAATTTGTGTTTTTGTTAATTAGAACAGTAAAGTAAATGAAAACAACATCTGTTAATACTGTTTTAATTATTAGTTTGAAATACTTTTGCTCTTCCCCCATTCCTGTATGTTTGTAATTTTAGAAACGAAATCTCAATTAAAGTAAATATTTGCAGTATTTAGTTCATAATAAATTTTAACATATAAATTAATTTTTATGTGACAGAATTGTAATGTTATTGGATTTGCGTGTAATGTATGAGAGGTCTACCTCTCATCGAAATAACAGAAATACCTAAATAACATTCCGTAATCACAAAAGTTGGTTCCCAAATTGTTGGGTATTTTAACTCTTAGAATCAGTAAAATACAAATGACAATTTTTCGAAAAGCTACTATTTTGACCTTATATTCCTCTACAAATCCATGCTTCTCACCCACGCACACATTATTTCACGGGCTCAAGGTTCAAGTTGAAAATCACTTTCCTATCATTTCTAAGATTTCGAAACCAACAGGTTCAGCACTCGAATAATAGGCACACATACGTGTTTCCACCACACTAGAGGGAGTGCTTATGAGTGTAAAAATGCGATAGAAAACTATATTCCATCGTGAAGTACCGATCACAATGAAAATTGTTTATTCACGTTCCGTCATCGACGGAATTCACAGTTTCCTTTTTAGTGGTGTGAAAGTGCAATACTTTTTTATCTTAATACCTTTTGTTCTAATGTAACGAATGGTTTTTAAACCCACTGCGTTGCGATTTCTGCCCTTACTGCTACATACTTCGTTCAATCTAATTTTGTTGCTAGGTAACGTAAGACTGCATTTAGATTTGCTTTCGTATCTGTGGTTCTGTGGTTACGATTGGACACAATCATGCTGCACTGCGTACTACGGAAAGTGAGTCAAATGTTTTGAATATTTGGATCATTTTATGCTTTCATACGTACCTTTACGACGAAAGCTGACTGGCATTCAAAGTATAGGCCATTGTGTTGCACCGTCTGTAGCCATCTGTCTCCCAGTTCTTCGATTCCATGGCGGTACCAGTTCTTGTCCTTCAAGGCAAAGAACTCCTTCACACCAGTTGCCACCTTCTTCTGGTGAATGAAGTGTCGCCCACGAAGGAAAGAGAGCCATGGGCCGGAACAATATATATATATATATATCGCTTTAGTACGAAGCACTTATGTCAACATCATGCCTTTTTTCAAGGGCAACAATAGCTGGAATTTTTTTAAATGATACGGGTACGTAGTTCTTTGGCTATTACGTAAACAACGTCGATCAATTTATTAACTTCTGCTTTATTTTTGGTACTCACTGATGACATGGCCTTCCCAATTAGTGTTGTGTATACAAATCCCGGAGCGTTGAATGCATTGGGTTATTATTGCCACTGGAAGCTGTCTGATGGCAACTGTGCCTGCATGTTTCCAGAAGTTGGATATTTTTATGGCAGTTCCAGTAATGCTCAACAAAAAAGTGACATTACAATTACGCAACTGTTTAATGGAGCTCTGGTGCTTTCTGCAAAGTTCGCAGAGAACATGTGCTAAACTTTTGCCCGCCCCTGTATCTGTGTTTTTCAGGCACTGTCCTTTAGGATCCAGTTCATTAATACGCTTCTTAACAGTTTTGACATTAACTTGTGCCATAGCGCACTAACAAAAGCTGTAAATATGTTACCTTTGGTAATCGAACTCGATGAAAGATCCAATTTTGCTCGTTCGAAGAACCACCTCATCCGCATACGGAATGAACAATAATTTATTAGTGGCTTGCTGCATTGCTTTTCCTCGTCTGTGGCACTGATATGTAATGCGCACAAGTGTGCGCAAAAGCAAGATATTTCGCAACGGATCAGAAAATCCTGTGATTCCCAGAGGCTTCTCGTCTAAATGATGTTTGATCACATGACTACTGAACACCATGAGAGCGTAGTGGGTGCCTTTTTTAAACCAGTTTGGAAATAAAGAAAAATATGCAAGTCCAAGAGTGATGCTTGGGACGAGCCTTAAGAGCGACTCGCGTGTGCGGAAAGATTTTTTTCACAATGTAAAAATTAATTTGCATCGCAAATTACGATGCAAATTAATTTTTACACTGCAATATACACATTTTGTATCGCACCTTGCAATGCGAAACCCCTTATTTTGCACCCTGTTGGCAAACTTTAATATTTGAACCTAAATTTTCAAGCACAGAGCTTTTACTTAGGTGTACGCAGATATTTATTTCTACGGGAAAGTTCATTAGTTCCGTAGTTGTTAAGTGAAATGCTGTTGCATTGATATCTTGGTGGCTTCCCTTTTTCTATTACACTTCATGGGGATTGCACTTTGTTATTGCTCCTTTGTGGAGAGAATAATGTACTGTTGAATCCACCGTTAAATGTCACCTTTTATACTACGAATACGTGGAGGGTGACAAAGAGCGTCCCTCAGTAGAAACACTAAAGGCTAGATTCAATACTACCGGAAGAGATACTTTCCATGCGTTAGTTGTATTACAATGCATACCTAAAAATAAGCAGAAGACCATTGGATTTCGTTTTCATTTCAAGATTTCTGGAGATATGACTGCATGGATACGAATACCTCTAAAGCTTGATTTCATAATGTACTCTGCAATACTAAATGGATCTCAGGTTGCGCAGAGGATTAAGCGCTGGTTTTTGACGATTTGTCTGATATGTGCTCGGGTTCGAATCCCAATGCGGCATGGATGTAGTTTTCTTACTGCGCTATCCCTCAACTTATTCTGCAAACGTGGGCCCTAAATTCGGACCGGGCAAATCCTTACTCTCCATCGAGTTACTCACGCTGATTTTAAAATACCAATTAAATCAAACTATTCCAGTGTCTAGTGAAGTCCGGTAGCATTGCCGCTTTCAACATTCCCTAATTTCAGAAATGGTAATTTCATTTCTTCTTGACATTCACTTTCGTAATATAAAACATTTCTTTTTCAGAAGCACTGACATCAGTGCAGTCATCTATTCACAAAATGAATGCCTTCCCACTCTGTAATATTCTCTTCAGTTCTGATTTTCTTGTTGCCTCAATACATTCGGTAAATGCAGCAGACTTTGTATTTGAATGTAATATATCGGGGTGGGAACAAAACCGTGTCCATTCAAGCTCGACAAATTTTGTAAATTTCGAAAATTTTATTTCTCCTTTTATCAGAGAGACTGAAATATCAAAAAATCTGTCAATTCCTTAATCTGTTTCCGTCAAAGCGAGCTATCGTTTTACTAAGTACAGTAACTTTAAAAGACCCACCTAATAACTGCAATCGTTTTAATTGCATAATACAAAATTGATTACCGTCAGATATGGCAAGTCTCTCCACATTCACATTTTTATGAACGTTTCTGTTATTCATGCAACGAATATACGGCCAACATTTTGTACACAATATTTCTGATGAACAGTTTTTCAAGGAGTTCACTGTCTGTTTCTCGAAACTCTTTTTGAACAGTTGAATTTTCGCTGAAGAAATGATTATGTAAATAAATACTTTTCTTTGTGACGTAATATACAGATACCGGGTATTGAATTAGAAACACTTGTTAAAAAGCGGATTTGACCACCGTCTGCCCGAATTCCTGCACGCATGAGAATTGACTTAGATTACACAAAGTGTAGGTGTGAGTCTACTTCTACAATTCACTAGGTATTTACCAGAGAAGCATTTAAGTGGCAAAGATTTGACGACATAGCTTTTGCTCGTAGATATGTTCATGTAAAGGGTTTTACGAACTTTCAATGGGTTCTTTTTTTTTTTGGATTGGAGGTTTAACGACCACCGTGAGCAACTCAATGGGCTATGAGCAGTCGCCCGTCCCTAATTTAGGGTCACTGGTTCCAGGGAAGGGAGAGAACCAGTGCCGTAAGACAAACACAACATCCATGCCTCACCGGAATTCGAACCCGGACCCCTTTCGGACGAATGATCAGAGGCTATCGCCTTAGACCACTGCGCCACCGGGGCGTCTTCAATGTGTTCAATTCCAGGGTAAGTGGTGGCCATGAAAGGTGGCGGAGACGTTGTCATCTCTTCTGAATAACTGTTAAACACATCTTACTCGATGGAGAGTAGGATTTTTACCGTTGAAACAGACGTCACCTGATGGATAAAACACAACATTGCAGGATGGCTTCGGTTACAAAGTTGAGATACTTGTTGAGGACACCCGACATTTTAGAAATATGAGGAGACGCGATTCATGTTAACCGAATTTTCACAATTTTCCTAATTTTCACAAGCCGCCCCCGGTGGCGCAGTGGTCTAAGCGATGGCCTCTGATCATTCGTCCGAACGGGGTCCGGGTTCGAATCCCGGTCAGGCATGGATGTTGTGTTTGTCTTACGGCACTGGTTCTCTCCCTTCCCTGGAACCAGTGACCCTAAATTAGGGACGGGCGTCTGCTTATAGCCCATTGAGTTGCTCACGGTGGTCGTTAAACCTCCAATAAAAAAAAAAAAAATTCACAATTTTCAGATGTATGTAACTAAGATTTTGCACCACAGATTTTCAATGATATCTGAGGTATTTCGTAATTTCTGTTTTACATGTTTGAAATCGTCTGTTTGGTGTGTTTTTTACCCTTAAAGTATCTATGAAATGAATACTGAAAGTTTCCAGTTTATAAATAGAATAATAAAATTTTTATATTACAAATTGAAACAACCTTTTCACTTCATTTTGAAGATGACAATCCGATTTTTGGCGTAAATGTGACAAGGATGGTAAGTCAGATAATATCCGAAAACTTGAAAATTTTCATCGTCCTGGAGCGGGACTCGAACCCATCCTTGTCACATTTACGCCAAAAATCGGATTGTCATCTTCAAAATTTGTATTATATGGCGTAATCCCGTATTTCTTTCATGACTTTCACTTCATATTTTGCATATTTTCGTTAGATAGTCGTCTTTGGGTAGGCGCTCTTTTTTTGCTGAAAGATGTCGGAATAAATCGGGCTAAGCAGAAACGGATGACGTCTCTGATGAGGGCTTTATTCTGCATGCCTTAGTTGACACTTCGCACGTGTTCTTTACATGTAGTATCTAATTATAGTTTTGTTATTCCAATACACATCTTTCCTGTGTTACTATGATACCACCCGTATAGCGTACAAACCCGCCTTTCCTGCTTCACACTGTCTCTCCTTGTAGTTTGATATTAAATGTGAACACGGAGTCGGTGACATCATTGCTATTTGAGATGTTGTACCTACATGTGAATTTTTTTAAACCTATATTTAAAGACTGTAATATACGTGATGAATCCTGTATATCCCGTTGTCTTACTAGTTGATTCCGTTGTCGTAGACATTATACGATTTCTTACAGTTCTATGTATTCTATCTATGTCATCTTTCTTATATTCAGAATTTAGAACTTTGCTAAAAATATTACCATTTTTTTATTTTTTAGGTAGTCCGGTTTACATACGTTACACGCTTTATAGAACCATGTTCTAAACACAGAACGTTTGTACCCTTTGGGCAGTGTGAATCAGGAGGGAAAGGTTTGGTACTGTGGTAGGTTTAGATTACCCTATATTTTCAAATCCATATCATTTTGACACCCGCAGAATCGTCTGATTCGATCGACTGTGGCTAGGAGACGTTGACGTATAGGGAAGGGCATCTGTCTTTGTAGCGGTTTCTATCCGGGGTCCGATGCATAGCTGCAAGGTGTTTCTGGTAGTGCCATACTCTACTATGACATCAACGGGAAAGCTGTGCTGCGCTAATCGTCTTTTAAAACGACACGTGCATTTCGCTCACATCAGGAATCCACATTTCCCCGCCATTCATAGTTTGGTCGCCAGTGGTGATAGAATGAATATACAAAGTTTTCCCCAATAGAAGGTTTGTGTTATATCGACTTGAACTTCGGAGAGCGTTTGGCTCGCCATCATCAGGAGAAAAGATGCGTAAGCATTCAAATCATTGTGACATCATCAGAGTTCTGGCGTCACTGTTTTTGGTGAGTTGTTTCCATGCGGTTGAAATAAATGGAGACAACGTCAAATCGTTGACAAGCCGTGAAGAGTTCCAGCATATATGGAAAGCTTCTACTACATTAATCTTGATAGTCGAATCAGATTTATCTATGAGCTCAGCGTTTCCAAACAAAAATTCATGGTAATTTTTGTGGCAATGTTGCGCTATAGACGACCTCTTCAGTTCATATTTCCGTACGTAGTTCATGTTTCCCTTCACACGGAAAATTAAAGACCTGTGAGTCTGTCCTATACATGAAAATCCACATTCACAAGGCATCTGATAATTTTTCCTGGAATTCATGTCTTCGAAGTAGTCTTTTGATCCATAAAAATTTATCTTTTTTACGGTTTTGAAAATAACTTTGAAATTAAAACTCTTGAGACGTTTTTTGAAATTCTGAAGCTAATTTTAGGAGAAAATGTGATAACCGCCCAATTCTTTCGTATTGGGAGGTCAATTTGCGTGACCGAACAAACGGGCGTAGGTTTCCTAAATTTTTGGACAGCTTTGTCTATAACGGAAGGGCTATATCCTCTGTGTACTGCAATTCGTTTAAGAAAATCAAGTTCTTTCTGCAAGGAATTCTCAGTTGAGCATACATGTATTGCACTATATACGAATGTGGAGAAGGAGGAGTTTTTTATGTTTCCATGGGTGATTTGATTTTGCATGTAAGGGTAAGGAAACGGCGAATGGTTTTCGATAAACTGTTGTACTAAACGATCCTTCATAGCGTGACACAAAGACATCAAGGAATATTAAGCAGCTATTATTTTCAGTTACACATGTGAACTGTACATTAGGATCAACTGAATTGAAAAGTGCAACTAATTTAGGTATTTCCTAACTCATACCATTCCAGAGAACAAACGTGTCATCTACATATCGAATCCATAGGTCGAATGTAACAAGCTGAAAGAGTTTTTCCTCAAAATTACGCACGTAGACTTCGCATAAAATAGGTGGCAGTGGGCTACCCATTGCAAGGCCTTCCCTCTCTTGGAAAAATCTTCCACGAAAAACTAACTGTTTTGTCTGATACACATTTTGACTAATCTCAGAATTTCTTCTATTTCCGGTTGGCTGAAATGATGTTGAGTGAGACTTGCATTCAATGTTTCGAAGGTTCCATTCAGTTTGATACTTGCGAACATGGATTTCACATCGAAGGATAACATGAATTGATGGTTGAATGGATGTCGTTTTAGCCGATTGACAAACTCAATGGAATATTTTACAGCTATTTTGTTCGAAGAAGCCGTTAAGGTGGATAGTTTCGAAGATATAAATTTCGCCAACTTATGCGTAGCTGATCCCATGTTGCTAAACTATGGGACGGAAAGGGACACCAGCTTATGTATCTTCGGAAGTGTGTAGAAACGTGAACAACGGGCATATGAGAGCTTTAGATTATTATTTGAGCGTTAGTCAAGAGTAACACAACTTGATACCACTTTCCCAACTTCTTTTAATTGCTTCTCCGACGGATCATTTTTTATTTCCTTGTAGGTCCTTCGGAAATAAGTTTTTCGACCTCCGCCACATAATGATTTTGTCCAGAATAACAATATTTCCTCCTTTATCAGCTTTAGTGATAATAATATCAAGATTTGTCTGTGACTCTTTTAGAGCCTTGTATTATTCCTTGTTCAGATTGGGTTTAACTGGTTGAAAGGACTTAGATGTTATTGTCTGGCTGACACAATATCTAATCGTTTCTTTTTATCAATGTTTAAATCGCTTTTCATTAAGGAATCCTCAACCGTCGCAACGATATTGGATATTGGTACCTTTTTCATAATGGCAAAATTAGAACTGTACCGTAAAATCCGATTTTGAATATCGCTCGGATTAAAAGAAGAAAGGTTACATATTTTATCATTATCCGTAAAGATATCCTAATTTTGCGAAATGTAATTTTCTTTACTGTTGCTGTTATTAGATAGAAGAAACTAAAACTGATAGGAAGAAATAAATAGTTCTTATATAAAAGGACATTGTTTGAGAAATATGTGTGTCTGTTAAGAGAAGGACTGTTTTTAATGTTCTTTGTACTGAAACCTCGGTATGCTTCTCAGCATAACGGCATGGCACTGGACAAAGCCTAGAAACACTACTCATCAGTTGAAACTAGAATTATGAACCGAATAGTCTAATCCGTTTCAACAAACTTGAATTTAATGCCGCCTTATTCACGAATTTTAAACAGTGGTCGGTATCCAGAAGTTTTTGATTTAAAAAAGTCATAGACAGTAGTTTCAGCAAGTACCGAACTTTGATATGGTAAAAAGGAACGTGAATATCATTTAGCTATCGTGACATGCAAATAAATATTTCTCACCTTCCAGCTTGATGTCGATTGTAGGAAGTATATTTCTAATAACGAAGAGACAGTAATTCTTTTGGATTTTAATAATTACCTCTGGTACGCAGTTCGTTTTATCATATCTGCTCCGAAACTGGAGAAACACATATCAATAATATTTCATTTGTGCAATCTGAAGGAAACATATTCTTTCATATACAATAAAGTCCTTACTAGAAGATTCAGCCAAAATCAAAAAGAAAGATTATGTCAAAGACCATAAGCAAAAATACATGCAATGCCAGATATTCAGCTGGAGTTTATTTTACAAAATCGCAACTATAGAAGCGAAGGAAAATTATGTAATACCCAGTTTTACTGTATATTTTACAGTTAAACGATTGGGAATAAATTTAATTTTTAGAGTGAAACAAATGTAATGGAAATTAGAAAGAAGCCTTGAACTTTTTATCTAGTAATATTTTAACACACTCAAAAAAATTAGTTTGCTTTACCTTTAGAACATACGAACATTCAATAAAATAATATAAGCTTCACATAGTATTGCAAAGGTTTAACCACAAAAGCAACTTTAGATTTTTAACGAATATGTTCGTCAACATTCTAAGAAGGTAATGAATGACTCGTTACTGAATATTTTTTAATGTTTAGAGTCATAGACCGCCTTAACGTTGTTACTCAAGACCTCTATATTGATAGCGACGTAAGTCGTAAGCAAGCACGACGCCAAAAATCGAGAGTCGTTAGCAAGCACGACGCCAAAAATGGAGAGTTGTAAGCAAGCACGACGTCAAAATTGAGCCCCTGGATCTATAATGAGATAATAGTATGAGTAGGACTGCGAAACGTCTCGATCGACGGAATTTATTGAGTTAGGATGCAGATTAACGTACTGTGGCAAATAAGCAAGCAAATCGTGCGTGCCATTTTAACGATATTGGGTGACTTAGGTCAACTCTTTGGGATGGGATATACAAATGATGGTGGACTGGGATAAACCTTCTGAGAAACGAACCGGTAAACATACAAAGCAAACAGGATGTGGCCGGAAAGATCTCCAGAATTCCGCAGTAAAGAAATACTCATGACAAAAGGCAATCTAGTTGATTAGACGTCAGTGTTACGGAATAATTGTATTTGGAATATACAGATTCCCTGAAAGGCTGTTTTCTTCTTCAAAATCATACCTCGCTTCACACGGCAACAAAGACGGCGCACATTGCGGGATTATTTTAAATTTCAGTCTTTTCAGCAATGATTTAGGTTTCAAATACAGTACAGCCAACATTCTTTGTACCGCCCATCGGTTTACCGCCACGCTTGGATAGCACCACCATTTGGGTCCGAACAAATGCGATCTGTATAAACTTGGCGTTGTATACAAATATGTTATAAACTAATTATAAATATAATGATCCGATTTATTGGTGTCTAAAGTAAGAAATCACACGAATTTCATTCCGCAAGCTTCATCTCCAAGCTAAAAGGTATCACCATTGCACAACATGAACTTATTGGCAGCTTTGATGTTATCTCCCTCTACCCCTCTGTTCCAATACCAGAAGCAACGCAAAACATCAAACGAACCCTGGTTGGAGCTAACCTTTATGATAAAGAAGCTCTGAAAGATATCTTTGCTGTTATTGACTTAGCTGTAGAATCCAACTTCTTTACCTATGGCTCCCACGTCTACAAGCAATCAAAAGGAGTCCCGATGGGTTCAGCCTTGTCTCCAATACTCGCTGAAGCCATCATGAGACCTATTGAAGAGATCACACTCACCACTCTTCCCAGGACACCAAGAGTATGGCTACGCTATGCGGATGATATCTTTTTTGTCTGGGAGCACAGAGAAGCCTACTAGCAAAACTTTATGGTAGACATAAACAACATACATGAAGACATTAAATTTTCGATAGAAATAGAAAATCAAGGAGAGTTACCATATTTAGATGTACTTGTGACGAAATCGATTTCAGGTACACTCACTACCAAAGTCTACTATAAACCCATGCACGTACCTAACCCTATTCCACCAGGATCAGCCAACCCAACAACACACAAGTATGCTCTATTCAAATACCGGGCTAAAAGAGCCAAAGATTTTTGCACCTTGAAATCTGACTATGATGCCGAAATTAAGTCTTTGAAAGATCTTGCCTTTGCAGGAGGGTTTGACGTCTCCCGCGTAGAGGACACAATAGCGAAAGTTGAAGCCAACACACTTGCTACACCGAACAGAAGAGCACCTTTAAAATTTGTTGGTTTGATCCCGTATATCCCAAAAATATCTTATTTTATTAAAAATCACTTTCAGAAGAAAGGATTGGATGTTGGCCTTAAAGCTTCTAAACACATGGCAACCGTCCTCAGCACAGCAAGAAGTAATAGTACCTTGAAGCCTACAGATGCAGGCATCTATTGCATCCCATTGTTATACCCAGACTCCTCAACTGAATTTTACGTAGGTCTCACAAAAAGGTAATTGGAGGAGAGAATGAATGAGCATAAGAGGGACGTTGGACAAAATAAACTTTTTACGTCGCTTGCCAAAGAAGTAGCTAACCATCAAGCTCAACCCCAATGGCAGAATATCTCGAAGATCGCACCATATGGAGACGCAAGAACAGCTGCCATAAGGGAAACAGTTGAGATATTAACGAGGCAGGATGTATGCAACACCGATGTCTCTTTCGAACTACCGGTAGCTTGGAACCATCTGCTAGGCATCGCAAGATGGACTTCATGATTATAGTTTCTTTCTAAAGTTTACATAGTTTGCTTTTGCATTAACTTTTAAGATATTGTATTCACCACGTTCGTGGTTATTTATGCGCGCGGTCTTCACGCATGATTTCATTTGTCATATTAGAATTAACGTTCTGTCTACAATTTTGATTCTATATTCTCTGTGTAACAGCCTGATGAAGCCGTCCGTTGACGGAGAAAGCTAGTGGAGTGAAATTCGTGTAATTTCTTACTTTAGACACCAATAAATCGGATCATTATATTATATTTATAGTTAGTTTTCTGGTGTTAGCGTCCCACAAGCTTTATAAATATGTTATACTTTGTGTAAACGTGCCTTTGATATACCGTCATACCTTAGGCATTCGACATCCGCCATTATCTATTACTGCACCAACCTGCCTTTCCCCCCCCCAAAAAAAAATACTTGATGTACTGCCACTTGGAAGATGTGTGTGAATTGCCTTCCCTTTTATTCTTTCAATGATTCCATTGTAACCGACACTTTCAACGGAGAAAATGATAAAAGTTGCTTGTGTCACAAGTCAGCTGTTTCTTTTAAAAACATGCCGGAACGCGAAAGTCCATCAGGATTACTCCCATTTTCGTAAAATGAAACAGGAGTCGTACATTATAGAGCTTTATCAGTCTGGAATAACATTAATGCCTAGATTTATTACTTGTATTCAGGTTAAAGTATTTCTATTTATCAGAACTTACTTTTAATGGATGTCCCACGACCCTTTACCTGCTATGCATATCATCAATGTTGCGTACAAAGAAAGACGCATCAGCGAAGAGTGGTGGCCTGGTTACCTTTGACTCAAGCGGCTATCTTGTGAGTTGGTGTGTTGCCTACTTCTCACTTCTTCCCTGACATTTTTGAAGGAAAAGGAGTGTTTGTTCCTTTACCATCTACAACATATTTATTAAGATGGTAAATGAGTCGACACCTTTTTGTCCTGAGAAATAACGCTCCTTTTTTACTCCAAATGATGTTGGGAAAGTAAATCAGCTTGCAGTTGTTTACCAGCATAGGAATAAGCAATAACAACAGATGTTTTTCTTTGTTATTGCTGTTTTAGTTTGTTTTGATAATTTTTTTTAAAAGGACAATCCTTATCATAAAGAAGTTTCCTAATATCGCAATGAAAATATAAATAAAGAACAGAATAACAATCGGCCATTTTTTAAAGGAACTGAGGAATGTAAAGTAATTTTATGAAATGCTACCATTTTCACTAAATAAAAAATAAAGTTTTAGTAGTGTAGAATGATTGTTATTCATTGTCTCATAACTGAAATATTAATTTTGTTTTTCTACTGTGCAAATTATTTTCCGCGTTTAATGAAAACTAGAAGCTTCCCAGATTAAAAAAGAAACTTCGAACTACGGTGCGCATTAATTATGCAACATTCCGGCAGGGCTGTACTTTTTTCGAATTTACATGTTTTTAATGGAATGCTAATTATCATTTTAGAGAAAACATAATTAATAAAACTTGGGTTACTTAAAAATAATTGGCAAATTTGATATAACGCTACCCTTGGCATACTCAATAATGTAATGGAAGAAACATTAGGAGTACATCAAGGATTGACTGTATTATGTCAGTGAACTATTGTAAAGTGCATCTGCAATTTTGAAATAAAATGTACCTACTAAAAGGCGGAGTGTTTTTACTTTACCTTACAATCAACTAGAAAAGAAAATTATCGATAAGTAGTTAAATATTTTTTTCAATATTTTAGTGAAGAGTGGGTTCAAATTTTTGGATATTTCTATCAGCTTGTACTTCTTTTAGTCGTGTTAATTCGTAAACATTAATACATTGTCCATCACAGTTTGATATAGAATTATAATACAAATAAAATATAAACCTAAAAGCTAATTATACCGCAAAAGCTAAATAATGGTTAAAATTTAGAATATCATTCTTTGCAATATGTATTATGCAAACTGACACCCGTGAAACAGGTCGCCTTTGCTTCATTTCCCAGAGTATATACAAATATCAAAGAGGAGATCACGCGTGGAAGATTATTTAAAACAGATTTGCTGATTTGTGGAATAATGTGGCGAGAGTAGTGTAGTGACAGTACCTGAATACGCTTCGCCGGAGCAGACAATATCAGTACGTAGAGCTGAAGGACTTTGAGCGAGGCCGATGTGTTGAATTCAGAAGATAGATTTCCCTTACCCCACATCGTCTCTTGTATTGAAAAAAGTGTGAAATCAGTAATGCAAAATATAGGGACAATTGGAAGAGGAAAGTCAGATGCATCGACGTGAGTTATCTGGTCCCTAGATGCATAAGGACATATTGGGAGACTGATTTCTCCACATTAGGGCGTGCGCGGACGAAACAGCTAAGTTCTACGGGTTCGTACAAACATACAATACGAAATAGTTCTTAAATAAAAAGGTTCTTGATTTTTCCTTCCCAAGCTGGATGTGGGTGTTGATATGTACAACAAAAATTATTCATTGTCAATAGGATATTTTCTCCATTTCAGCAATCACATTAATGATGAAATAAATACGCAGAGAGATATCCTTACCAGACACCTAATGGATATCGTTAAATCTCTGTCTGCAAATTAAAGACTTAAGTACGATACCAAAACTTCCCAAGGAAGATCAGAAAGAGAAGTGAAATATTTAAAATGCAAAACCGAAGTATCGGTTAATCCACATCTCTCTAATCACGGCATCTTGGACAAGAAAATGTATCTTCTTTTTACTTCAATTAATTGAAGGAACATAATTTTCGAAAAAAAGTCTAAAAACTAGTACAAAAAAGATTGAAGAAGATTTCCTGCGAAGGTATTTTGAATATATTAAATCATTTGCAGGCTTTCTACATATAACTCGATTTATACACATAAATATATATTACCGTTGACTGATATTATCAGAATTGCTAATTTTTATTCTGCATGCTAACCGAAAAATCATCAGCCCACTGCATGACCACATTACTCGAAATTTATATTTTTATCCATAAAATCGGGCAACATATTTCTTGAAATATTTAAATGATAGTCCTGCAAGTCCCACTCAAAAAGATAACGTAGCTCAATAATGGAAATCACAGGTCGTCCGTTTAGATTTTATACGGGTTTTCAAGTGTAACATCCTCCAGCCAGCACAGACCAGCATAAAACTTTATTCATCCAAGCACAGAACACGATGCTACTCTTCATGCGACATATGTTATACATAAAATTTGGCAAAATATTTCTAGAAATGTTTAAATGATAGTCCTGAAAGTCTTACTCAAAAAGATAATGTAGCTCATTAATGGAAATCAGTGGTCGTTCGTTTGTAGATTTCACAGGGTTTTCAAGTGTTGCATCCTCCTGTCAGCACAGAGCAGCATAAAACTTTATTCATCTAATCACAGAACACGAAGCTATTCTTCAGAAGCCCAGATTTGATGTTTCCGGCACCAGGTAAGGCGTACTTTCCGATGATGAGAAATCAACAGAGGCTAACGAGTAGGTCGACGTCTCCAGTAGCAAAGGGAATGCAACAGGCGTCGAACCATTCACTCGCTGACGCTGTATGCGCATCTGACGTATTACTTGAATGTGATTTGCCCTGGTATGCCAAGATGTCTGTCTCTACAAATCTGTGTTAGTCTACTTTGACTCGGTCTTCAAGGGCGTGTGGTATGACAGCAATTGCTCTCTTGACAATATACATCCTCCGATGGGATACTTTCGGTACACCTTTGACACGGTTGCTCCATTACACCCTAGTGATGTTACACTTGTGCAATGGAATGGTTCATATGTCTTGCGCCGACAATGCATCCACGATCAAAGTCGCTTATGTAACCAATGTTGGCCATGTTCGCCGATTGCAATACATTCTTGTGAAGCCCTGCTTTGTGCCTATTTATCGCCTGCGTCATTTTGGGTTACTTCCAGTCTGCGGTGTTATGTCCATATCAACTGCCCATCCCCCAATCTCTAATGATTTGTCTTCTAAGTGTATATATCCTCAAGACTGTGTGTACCTTCTTGAATATTTGTCTGTTCTCAGAACTTGACTGATCGTCTTGGAATGGGAAGCCTTTCCCTACCTTCAATTTCAAGATTTTATTACTGCTTATAGGTTACACACGTTCTATTTATGCTAGTTCATGCGCTCTGCTATAGGGCCACTTACATACTAGATCTTTTTCCTTTGTACACGCTGTTCCATTCCAAACGTCGACGCACAGGAAGGAATTACTTGAATTAACAGATCGAAAGTTGCCGCCAAGCATTTGCTTACCTGGCCGTCCCTACTTTACCGCAAAAAATATTCAGTTTTTTTCCCTATCGGATCGATTGTAAAGTATCTCATTTCATATACACGTAGTTTTGTTTCATCACATCTAAGCCATTATTTCAGATTTTTATCGAATTTTGAATCAGTTAAATTGTGTAATTTCTCTGTTGGTACTTTTCAGAGGAGTTAGTGTAAAAGAAAAAAACTTATTCAGGTAACTGAGTGAACAGACATAGCATAGACAAATGCTGTCTGTGAGAAATTTATTCACCGAGAGAAGAATTAAGAAAAAAATAATTTCTGTATAGAAAGTCAATGGGATATGGTGGAAATGAGTCAATATCATGTTTAACAAGATTAATCATTTGTACTTCAGTGCAAATAAATGCTGAAGAACAATCTCCACTGATCTGCAACTCAACGCTGATTCTTTTTTTTTCCTGGGGGAGGGGGGGGGGTTTATCTTCCAAAGGGTGCGTACCTTGCATACATATCTCTAAGCTGTTTTCTGAGATTCAGAGGTTAGCTCCAAAAAGAAATACAAACTTCCAGATATTTTTACTTATTGTTGTCGTATCAAACTTCTCCATTTACAACGATCTTGACATACAACGCGTGCTTCACTAATATCCATTACACGCCGTACACAAGATCTTTTATACTTCATACTCATAATTATTTTCTCATGCAGACACTCCAGAATCTGATCCACCCATGTCTTGCTTGGCTTTCCTCTGCCTTTTCTTCCTGCCACTAGGGTTGAAAATATTTTTTTAGTAAGCATTTCATCACTCATTCTTTCAACATGGCCAAACCACCGAAGCATATTGGTCTCCACCTTGCTAACAACATTTTGCTTCACATCACGCAACTGAAATACATCTTCATTTCTCACACAATCATATCGTGTCTTGCCACAAACCCCACGTAAGTAACGCATTGCTCCAGCACACAAACAACTCCTATGTTTCTTCTGCAGTACCCAGGTTTCACTGCCATACATCAGAGTAGGAACAATTAGAGTTTCATACACAGACATGCGGTACTCTCTAGAGAACCCATCATTCCTGCGAAAACCTCCCAGAGCAGCTATGACTTTCAAAGAAGAATTCACTCGCCTACTGATTTCACCATCCAACTTGTTCTCTCTGTCAAACATGCTTCCCAAATACACAAACTCACTCACCTGGTCAATCACAGTGACCTTTATACTTACATTACATTCAGTGCTACCAGTTCCCCTCTCAAACACCATAACTGTGGTTTTTCCCTTATTTAAACTCAGTTTGAATTTCATGCAAACTTCGTGCATCCGAGTCAACATATTCTGCAACTCACTTTTGCTCTCTGCCAACAAGACAGTGTCATAAGCATACAGCAATCTGCACACACGGATATCACCAAGACATAAACCACTATTATCTATTTTGGCATCACGCATGCATGCATCCATAAATATATTTAACAGCCATGGTGACATTACACAACCTTGTCTAACTCCTGTACCAATGGAAAATCATTTTGATAAAACACCATTCACTCGTACACAAGCTCTACTACCAGCATACATGGCTTTTACACTATTAAGTAGATTCCCAGTAAAACCATGTTCATTCAATACCTTCCACAAAAGTGTCGTATTCACTCGGTCGTAAGCTTTCTCTAAATCTATGAAGGCAGTAAAAACTTTCTTTCCAACAGCCAGGTACTTTTCAATCATCGTGCGTAATGCAAAAATGTGGTTAGTGCAGCCTTTACCAGGTATAAAACCACTCTGAACATCCCACACTTTCAATGATGTAAGTCCCCGTACTTTTTCAATAGCAACCTTACCAAACACTTTCCCCTGGCACACTCAGTAGGCTAATACCACGAGAGTTCTTGCATTAAGTCTGATCACCTTTTCCCTTATACAGGGAACTAATGATAGAGCATCCTTCCAATCCCGAGGGACCATTCGTAACTGCCAGCACAACTGGCACATTTCAGTTAACCAGTCAATTACAGAGGCACCACCATATTTCAACATCTCTGCAATTATGCCATCAACTCCCGGAGCCTTACCATTCTGAAGAGATTTTAGAGCTTTACACACTTGTTCTCTTGAGATTCCTTTTGTGTTTTCATCCCTCATTGTGTCATCATCTACATCTGTCTCATAATCATCTTTGCTTTCCTAATCTAATAACTCACAGAAGTATTTACCCCATCTGTCACGTAAAAGGATAAGCAGCAAAGTTCCTGTGAAGAAATGTTGTAAACAGGACCTTGCCACTGCGAAACAATCAAGGATTCACGGTTTCAAAGTAAAAATGTCCTTCTCATTCTAACCTAATGGGAGAGCCTAGGCTCTTTGCCCTCTTTTTTTTTATATTGCCAAATCGATGCTGCGTTAACGTGAGAGAATGGTGTGAAAAACCGTCCTTTTTACATATTACCAAGTAGGAGATAAATTCATTGAAGAAAATGAAGGTAACAGCTCTCAGTTGTTGTTTTTTTGAAAAATAAAATTCATAAAAAATTACATAAAATTGCAAAGGTTAACGTAATAATACCAAGTCTTTGTTTTTTTTTCCAGATTTTGAACGTAAACGAAATTGGTTTTCAAACGCAATTGTTCTAGGAGAGCCAAAGCTCTTTTACTTTGGTAACAAATCTCAGTTCACTTTTATCGTATTTGACTTATGTTGCTTAACCTTAGAATAGTGGCGTATGATTTATGTTTTATTAATATTAATTCAGGATTGTTTATTTTGCATTGAGAAATTTTGTGAATGTCATTTACATGCAGTTTTGAAGATTTAAATTAATGTTGCCTTCTGAATTTCAAAGCACTTTTGTTTTACATTGAAAAAACGCTAACCTACCGAAAGGTGTTTCTTTTTAGAAAAAACATGCCAAATTTTTCAAGTAAGGTTTTGCTAAAAAATATATAAATTTTATTTTACAAATAATAAACTGCAAAGTTTACCAAAAATCCACTTTTACTGAATTATAACCTTCGTAAAGTAAATGTTTGATAATGCAAAACATATTTGAGAATTAATTTTTCCTCAAAATATCACACATAATGAAACAGAAAAATCAGGAATAAGATATTTTGCATTCACAGCTGGACAAGTTATATCAGGGCCTTGAAGTTTCTAAGAAATGTTACGTAAAGGGAATCATTTCTCCTTTTTGTATTCATATTCCAACACAAAAAGCATGCTACAAATTATAATTATTTTGTGCTGATTTTTTCCTACAAAAGTGTCACGGTGTTGTAATCGTTTTTCATCTTTAGGCAGTACTTATTTCATCGTACCTTTCTAATACATACCACCACAATGAAGGCTTATTGAGTTCCTTTTTCTTTTACTAGTAAACTGTCACAAGACCAAACGAAGTGCGCAGTTATACAAAGAACTAGATACATTTATGTGGTTCATTGCCCTACGGTACGACCAAAGTATGTCCAAAGCTTTGTACGGGCATCTCTGAATAAACAAAAAGAGGGCTTGTTCACAAATGTAAAGCAATAATCAACAGAAAGTGTGGGTTTCAATTTATACAAATATTTGGGTCTTGTTCTTAAAGTATTATAAAAGACAGGGTGTACGAGGCGATCCGTTCGATTTTATTGAATTATGCCCCGCAATGTTTTTGTTCTTTTTAATAATTTGTATTAACTTTTAGAGCATTTGAAATATATACAGTATAAACCATTCATAGTGATCGCGTTGATGACGAGGTCAACGCCATGAAATACGCTCATTTTAAATTTAATTCAGGCAATTCTGTATTGTGGTGGTTTGAATTGAACAGTGTCCATACTTCCCTTCGTCTCCGAAGTTCATCCCTCATCGTCTCGATATTCAATCCTAGCAAGGCATTTTATCTTTTTCTATACTGCAGGTACCAAAAGACATAGTGGAGCTTTATTCAGAATTGTCCACATGGCACTGGGCGCCATGATACAGATGCATCGCTGCTAAGGACGGCACGAAGGGAATGGGATGTACTCAGTAGGGGATGTTTTACCTTTAACGTTGATGATGACTTCTTGAGGACACATCACCAGTTCTTCTGTCAGCGTTGTCTTCAGCCGCTGGAAAGTTCCTGGTGCGTGTTGACGTGCAGCAATGCGTCACCCCAAAACCTGCCACACGTTCTATGGAATTTTGTTCAAGGATACGTGCTGGCCAATTCATCCGCTGAATGTCTTCACTTTCCAACAGCACATACGCAGCTACTACACGATGAGGTGTGGCTTTATGGTCCACTAACACCAACTACGGCATAATGACACCTTGAAAGAGACGAACACCGGGAAGGATTATCGTATTATGGTAGCGCTCATCAGTTACAGTCAGGTCTTGATTTCGGTTGTTTTAGAAGTAGCAACACTTGCTAGTAACCTTAGTTTTACTAAACATTGCGTTATCTACTAGCGAAAGTTTATAAACATCTAACAAAATAAAATTTAACATGTCCCTCTCCGTAAGAGTAAATCGTGACAAATTTTGATTTCACCCCTGTAACCGTCAAATTTTAATGCTGAAAAGATCACAAATACTTAGATACAGCTCCCTTTTCCATGACCAGACAGATTAATTTTAACAATTCACGTACAAATAATCAAAATATTTTTTTTATTTAACTTTATTTACAAAATCCAAGAACACTATTCAAAATCGTAAGTTCGGTTTGCAGTCTGGTTTTCGGGTCTTCTCGTCATACCACTTTAAAACAGCAAGCCTGGGTCAAACTTGTTTTTGGACAGACCTTCAACCTCAGTACTCTTGAGAGCATTCAGTGTAAGTTTAAACTTCCCCTCTAATCACTCTGGATTCTATTCATGAAAATGAAGCTAACCTGAAATGCAGAATTAGATAAGGAAAATATACTGGATACTTCTGCTAGCGCCAAAATGTTTTTACAATGTTTCTGCTTTTAAAGATGCATTCGTTTCCAGAAAGCAGTTGTTCCATTTTGTGGGTGTCTAAAATATTTCATACCCACAATGCTGTGGCACTTTACAGTTCACACTAAAACATTAAAATTTTTTCCATTAGCAACTTTTGCAAGAACCACTTTTTATCACTAGCAAAATGCATTTGCTTGGTAGCAATTTGCTACTAACTACCGGGCGAAATCGAGCCCTGGTTAAAATACCTCATTCTAGTATCTGAAGCTCCGCACATCCATCGACTAGAATGCATCCCTATACCAGAACACCGCAGCTGCCATATCTGTCCCGTTCATTGAAGTTTTCGGGGCAACACCGATTGCTTTCCTCATGCCAAAGTAGCTGACGTCCAAATTCTCTAGATTGACTACATTTGGCTGAGGATTAAAATGTAATATGCCACATAATTCAGTCCAGTCCTTACAGCTCGTCCAGTCCTTTCGAGCCCAGGTTACAGTACCTGGTTACAGTACCTCATTATAGTATCTGAAGCTCTACACATCCATCGACTAGAATGCCTCCTTATACCAGAACACCGCGGTTGCCATATCTATCCCGTTCATTTACGTTTTCGGGGCGATACCGAGTGCCTACCTCACGCTAAAGTAGCTCACGTATAGAATCTGTAGAGTGACCAAATCTCCCTGAGGTGTAAAATGTAATGTAATACCCAGTTCTGTGCAGTTCTTATATTATCTGGACAAATGTAAGTGTTGTCTTCGGTGAGTAGTTGTTAACGAACACAACGTGCAGGTCGTCGGGTGAAAGATGCAACCTTGTGTAGCAGCTATAAACCGCGATATTGTGCGTCCTGTGTTCCTGTTCAGTTGTTTTGCAAAGTCACGTGCTGTATGGTTTCGATCCCTCTTGTCGTGTTGGGGCAGATAGAGGTCATCAATATGGTAATTTTTGATGGACGATCCACAGGTATTTCGCACAGATATGTACTTAAAATCCTGTACTTCGACTAAGTACGCGACATGAAGCTATGGGGGACACCGTACCCTTAGTCAACACTCATCACATTTTGCTTTTCTTCGAGCCTGAGAATTATTTGCCCACAAGTAAAATCATCAAAGTGTTCTATACAGGCCATATCGTTGTCTCTGGCACACAACAAATACAATCGAAAGTCTGTAACACCTATGCACACCGTCCGCTAGCTATCGTTTAGTTAATGCTATTGGTCTTCGTGATCACATTTTGTTCTCATTTCACGCAAAGAACAAGTCATGCTACATTATTACATATGTGTTGTTGCTCCTGTTCAAAGACATGGGCCAGGTTTAATTTGGGTTTGAGAGGCACCGAAACTTGGTATATGATTTTCAGCTTTCGTGACGATAACATTGTGATTAATATTTCGTGTTGAATCACTCGGTAAACATATCGAAACCTTGTAAGTTTGTCCGGGAGGCACAAAGGATTGCCGGAATTCTGTGGCAGAACACACATTTACTGTATAAATACAACCTGTGAAACAATCAGGCGTTTCTATTGTAGATCGTATGATATCTGAGTACGAAAAGCGTGCAATTTATGGAATTGTTGGGGGAACATTTGGTAGACGTAACGGGCACAGAGTGAGCAAAATTCTTGGCATCAGTCTGCTCAGTGGCTGGGAGAATACATAATCTCATATTCCAAATGAAGTATCTCGAAAAGAAATAAGCAGCACACGGATTGTAATAGAGCAAAGCACGACATCTATTGCTTTTCAGGTAAATAAGTAAAACATTCGTTGGCCGTTAGAGAAAGTCATTAGGGCACATAAGATAATGTCATACAACAACCGGATCAAACATACTTTTTGATACTTAACATATTGTGTTCAGGTCTCACTGATAATTCAATTCATCCAAGACTGTTGAAATACTTCCTTTCTTGTGCTGAGTCAAACACAAACAAAGAATTTAAAAATACAAAAATGATTGGATTTCATTTGACGTACGCTCATGATAATGCTCGTGTGGATTGTTTCCCAGATTTTTGGTCACATACTTCGTTTTCAGACGTGGGTCAGTCTCCGCTAAGGTGTTTAGCATGCACATATATACTGCTCCGTGTCTGCCGGCTTTCAGAAGTTCTGACAGGTCAAAATGTCCCACTCGAAACCGATCTAACGACAGCACTGACGTTGTGATATGGCATTGGGTTACACACTAGTAATGCTCCTTACAGCACTTGTATGGGAGCTACCGCGACGAAATTCATACAGCACGGAATGGTGGATGTTCTCCTTGTCCACTTCTATGTCAGCTTACGTTTACACCCTCAGCTTTCTGATGGATACCTGCCGATGACCTAAGTCACCTACCTACTGATGTAGCCTTGTGATGCAGCCTTCAGGTCGAGCCTTCTGATGGATAACTGCTGATGACCTAAGCCACCTACCATCTGATGCAGCCTTCTGATGGATAACTGCCGATGACTTAAACCACCTACCTGCCGATGCAGCCTTCTGATAGATAACTGACGATGAATTAAGCCACCTATCAGGTGATGCAGCCTTGTGATGCAGCCTTCAGATGGAGCCTTTTGATGGATAACTGCTGATGACCTAAGCCACTAACCATCTGATGCAGCCTTCTGATGGATAACTGCCGATGACTTAAGCAACCTACCTGCCGATGCAGCCTTCTGACGGATAACTGCCGATGAATTAAGCCACCTACCTGCTGATGCAGCCTTGTGATGCAGCATTCAGATGGAGCTTTCTGATGGATAACTGCTGATGACCTAAGCCACCTACCATCTGATGCAGCCTTCTGATGGATAACTGCCGATGACTTAAGCTACCTACCTGCCGATGCAGCCTTCTAATCTAATGGATAACGGCCGATGACTTAAGCCACCTACCTGCCGATGCAGCCTTCTAATCTAATGGATAACGGCCGATGACTTAAGCCACCGACCTGCTGATGCATACCCGTGTGCTGAGCAAATTCAGTGGGCAATGTGCGCCATGTCCGAGGATTCGAATTCGAGTTCCACATCATCGGGCATTGATTTTTTTCCTACCCAATGTGAACATATATTCAGATGAGAGAACTGCACTTTATAAAATGAAATATGCTGAATGCATTTAATAAATTTTGATTTTGCCAAAATAAAGACGATTCAGTTTCAATGACGTTACGGAAATAGTTTTGGGAATACAGTGAATTATTGGGAAAAGAAATTGTAAGTGCCAATATTCTTTAAATTAATAGTATCAACGCGTAAAAAAATGTATTGGTGTTTAAAGGTAGCTGCAAATACAAATACCTTTGCACTGCAGCTACATTGAAAATATTTTCTAAGAAAGATCAGAAAATGCTCGAAGTAAAAATTAAGATTGGCGAAATCGTGGTTTCCAGAATAAAATATTTGTGTGCAACTTGTAGGTACAGCACTGTAAGAAGCTGTGTAGGATATACATCAGAAGGTGTTCCCAAAATGGTATTCGTTGAAAAATTGGTAGAAAGTGAAAATGGTTTTTTAAGCAGTTTTGTGCACACAAAAATATAGAAAGAAAGATATTGCATAGTTAACAGAATCTGCTTTTTCATTCTCTAAAAAAGAGATTATGCACTGGAGGAAGAGACAAAGCGATATGAACGTTCATTCTTATGGACTCATTTTCCAGTTAAGGAAAGGATTTTTTAATTCGACAAATGAGCTGATTAACAATAACTGAGAAGAAAAGAGGCAACTGAGATTACTCAGAAACATACACGAAGCAATGTTATGAAATTTTGTGAAAACCTATATGATACAGTACATTAGAGAAAGACTAAAACATTTAGTAAGAAATGTTTAATCTAAATGATCACGTACAGCGTCATCGAAAAAATTAGGTGTCAAAATGAGGTCGCCGAGGTACCTCAGTAGATAGATTGATGACCATACATAGGAAAGCAGGTCTCACAGCAATGTTCCTTGCTGTTGATTATGGTGTCTCAGAGCTCAGTAGGCAGCAAAGACCAGTGTTCGTGCAAATATTCTCTAAAGCTCTCCAGGCTTTGTTGAGCGTTGTTGAGGGCAGCATTACGTTTCATTAGTACATCTCTGATATGCTAGTCAGGATTTAAGTCGCTAAACGTAGCTAGCCAATCTATTCGGATAAGTGTATTATCTTGAAGATTTTTCTATCTCAATTTGGCTCAATAGGGAGTAGCGTTATCGTATTGTAAGATAAATGTATCACTTAAGGCGCCTGCATAGAGGCAACCTTAGGGCATGCAGGATATCATCGCTATAGCATCGATAATTCATGGTTTCATTGGAACACATAGAGGTCTTTGCGTCCACATAATGAGATACCATTCAAACCCAGCACGATATTACCCACATAAGTGACCTATTAAAAGGTGATAGAGAAATAAGATGTCTCAATGTCTGGAATCTCTCGCAGGTCAAGCGATTCCAGAAGAAGTCTGATTTGACGAAACGTGTACGCCGTGTTCTCCAGATCAGGAAACACCTGTGATTTATCTACAAAAGAAATCTGGACTCATCTGTTAAGATTAGTGACCTCTACTGGTTTTCAGTCAAATTGGTTTGAAGTCTTGCTTCGTACATGCTATCCGTCATGTATCGGAGGTGGGATGAACGCAAACGTCAGGTCGCATGGCATGGAGATCTCCTTCCTGAGGCATTCTACGCCCAGTGGAAACAGATACCACACTTCCTGCTGCAACAGCAAGGGCAGATCGCAGCTGCGTTGGTGTAGCTGTCCTATTTCCGCGCTCAGTTTATTGGATATATTGGTCATCCATGGATGTTATATCAGTACGACGTACTTTGCTGTAACTTAGGGTATCTGACTGAAACTTTTGTAAGCAATACAACCAGTGGCGTATATTTGAGGCTTGCTAGCATAGCTGCGCAGTCCAGAGAATGGACAAATAAAAGTCAGTTATCAATGGTATTAAGATATGTCGATGTTTTTGCTGCGAAAAATGCAAGGGTGGGTTCGCTTTTTTACTAAGATATCAGTCTGGCGAGCGATGATCAACGGTGCTCTTAGTGGATGGATGGTGCCATCGTAACGCAACCAGTTCTACCAGTCAGTCTTAGCTGTTCTGATTCGAAGAGCTTCGATACGATCGCCAGCTGGCGTTTCCTTAACAACATGAACAAGCGGGTGACTGGAAATGGGACGTTGTTTTGGGCAACGGTTCGCTGAAAAAAGGAAGACTTAGGACTACGTTATCGCTTGCATAATCCCGTCCATAACATCACGTGTTTTGTGAGAGATATTTCAGTTGTGTGAAGCATCAATGAATTAAAATCAGTGATGTCATATCTTAAATTTGTGCTTTTGCTGGATTCAAACACTTTTGATAAATTTTGTGAAACTTTTCCTGAACATCTACTGTCAGAACTCAAAGAACCCATGCTTAAAATTTTGATACGGTGCGACTAAAAATAAAATAAAAGTGTTTTATTCCCTTGATGAATACAAATTGAAATCCGTAAGGGACATTACTCGCTACATGAATTTGAATAAATTTGACATAGTGTACAGTCAGGTGTACAAATTATCAGACCACATATTAAAGTTACCATCAACAACTGCAACTGCTGGAAGAAGTTTTTCTGCATTAAAAAGAACCATATATATCTTAGAGCCACACAACGACATGTACAATTCAGAAACTTGCCTGTTTTGCCAATAGAGAAACATATTTTTTTTAATATGAGAATGTACTCGAAGGAAACTTTTTATGAAAACGTATTACTCAAATTCAAACAAAATAAGAAGAATGGAGTTCATATAAAAATAAAGTATTCAAAAGATAAAGTGTTAACATCCTAATCCACATAATTTCTTGGTATTACGTTAGTAATAGCATGCACCTAAAATTTAGAAAAGAAGCGTAACAACTGAAAAATAAATTCCCCAACTTAAAAAACAAAACAGCACAGGAAGCGGATCATAGAAAACAGGAAGTAGGACGGGTGAGAAACCCAAGGTCTCGGACCCAAGATACGCCACTGAACGCTACTCATTAACGTAGTCTTTCTAAACCTCATTAACTATAGCCAATAAGTCCGTTTGATTGTTAAAAATCACTCAGTCAAGCAAAAAGCAGTATTTAACTTTAGAAAAGTTTTTATTAACTATTACAAACGCAAAACATGTTTATTCTTTTTCATTCCATGTTGGAACTACGAGGGTTGTACGGAAAGTAATGCAAAAGTGAGCATAACTTTCTTATTAACTGACAGAGTTCCTTCAAATTGTACATGTTGGTAGAGTAACTCTTCCCCTCTTGCAACGCTTCTTCTTCATTGGATTCCAGACAAAAGATGTGCCGTGATTCTGTTCTTGACGAAGGGAGAGTGCATGGAGTCCGACATCCAAAGGAAGCTACATAATCTTTACAGAGATAACACCATTGACAAGAGCAATGTGAACAGATGGATGAAGTTTGAAGAAGGGGATACCAATATTGAAGACAAATCACACGAAGCATGGCCATCATCTGCGACCACGGGCAGAATCATCAGCGAGTGGATGAATTGATTCGCGGGGAGAGACGAGTCACAATCCGTGAGCATGTTGCACAACACGACTGTTGTCATAATGCCATACAGAAGATGGTAGAAGACTTAGGATATTGGAAAGTGTGTGTAAAGTGGATACCTCGGCAGTTGACACCCGATTAGAAGGAGATAATGATGGAAGTCTGCTCGGAACTTCTCGGAACATTTGAAGCCAAGGAAGGCAGGTTTTTTCGATCTGGTGACAGGGGATGAAACGTACGCGTATCTTTACGATCCGGAAACGAAGGAATGGCTCACACCTCTTCACCAAGGCCTAAGAAGTTCAAGAGCCAGATATCAGGAGAAAGTCTAGGAGACGGGTTTTTTGGATGACGGGATGTCATTCTCCTTAATTTTCTATAACGTGGCAGTACCGTGAACAGAAAGCTTTACATAGAGACACGCCAGAAGCTTAAGGAAGCCATAAGGAGGAAGAGACCGAACAAGAATCTGAAAAGGATCCGCATTCGCTATGATGATGCCAACCCACAAACATCTTTGGCAACAAATCAGGCGATCAGCAAATTAAGGTGGTCGGTAATACCCCATCCACCGTACAGCCCAGCTCTGGTGCTCTGCGACTTCCACCTGTACGGTACAATGACGGGAAGTTGACGGAGACAAAGATTTGATTACACAGACGAAGTGAAAGCGAATGTGAAGAAGTGGGTACAACAGTGCGCACCTGATGATTTTCGAGGAGGATACGAGAGTTGTGTTTAAAGATGGCGCAAATGCATCACTTGTGAAGGAGACTATGTTGAGCAGTACCAGTCTATAGAGGATGATTTACTCTACGTCAGTTAATAGAAAAGGTATGCCTACTTTTGCATTACTTTTCGTACAACCCTCGTATTTACATCACGTAGTAGCACACAGAAAGTCAGAATGGGAGACGTAAACAAGACATGCGGCGATAGGCAGCATATCTGAAGGACAGCTCCCATTTAATGAATCTCCGAACATGGTTATCATTAGAAGTAGATATTCCATAAACCAATATTGACCTTTTTTTCCTGTCAGTCGCAATTCCCCTAAATTGGACTAATTCATTTTACTCTATCATGATTAACTTCAAAACCTTTTTGGGAGACAGAGCTAACCAAATTATAGGTGATTCCCAGTTTTCAAAATACATTTTTTATAACATTTATGTATTTCTGACGCTTTGCTGTACCAGATAATATGGTATATTTCACTCATTTTTATTAGTTGTTCACTTACCACATTAATGGGACAGTAAAAAAATGAAAAACAAATGTAATATATAACAAAGAGCGGAACTTTCAGTTGTTCCTTTTGATTACAGTTTTGGTCCGTTAAGTCTGCAGGTGCAGTGAGACCTAAACCCATCTTTTGTTATACGTGTGGACAGGGGAAAAAGTGTGTTAGTGTTGCAACAAATCTTCATTGTGGAGATAGGTCGCCGTGCTTGAGCACACTGTGGAGACGTCCCTTTGCTTCCAGTTTCCTAACTGTTCGTTTATTCGAGTAAAAAAATATCGCAGTAGACTTTTATTGTATGGTGGTGATGTCATAATAGTGTCTCATAATAGGCAGCTAGTTGTGTGTGTGAAATCAAATCTCACCAATTGGTTTACGAACCGTACATGTTTCGATTAGTGGAATGAAACAGCAGAAGGTTAAGGTTCAGAGCAATAAAATCTGTAAATGACTTAAAAGTAAAAAAAAGTCCTTGTACCTGTAATTCTTTTCGAAGCAGAGATGTCTTTGTCCACTTCTTATACAAGACATTTCTACTTTTTTAATCTCAGTTTTGCAACTTGAGTTGGAATGAATTCAACACGTATTAATACGGAAAGGTTTTAGTTCTAGCTTCGTGATCGACTGAATCCATTATGATCTGCTGCAATACCCTGTAAGTAATCATGGTTCCTACAAACTTATTATATATGCAGTAACTATTGCCAATAAACTTATTTATATTTCTCAACTGGTTCCTACAAACTTATTTATATTTCTCAATTTAAAAAAAAACTCACATGAAGTGCAGTGTAGGGTTCTGATATGTTTCTCTGAAGGTTTGAGAAATGTTCAGTTAAAGCGCTTTCTCTAAAACGTCTTCGCACACCTTCAGAAATTAATGTGTTTACAAGTAAAACAGTTCAGAGTTCTAAACAAAACTCTTCAGAGTGCAGCGTTTTTCACTAATGTACATTCACTGCAGTGAACATCAGAATTCCTGAAAATGTCGCGACTTACCTAGTACATTTCAAGCATAATTTCTGTTCGAATTTCTGGTATAATGCAATACAGAACTAAAAGCTCTGAGATTGAACACGTGCTAATTCCTAGTGTAGATCATCACAACCCTTTTTTGGGGGGCGAAAAGGATTTCTGCAAAGAATATAATCGCTTTATTGTTGTGCACCTTCTTGCTGATTTATTCCACTGATCAAAAGTTTTACTATTCTAGAAGACGACACAAATTGGTGGGATTTGTTTTCTCATGTGACCTGCTCCTTCAAATCAGGTAACTCATTGGAGGGCACCCAGTTTCGCTACGCTACGTTATTTGAGGATGTTTTAGCATAGGAGTGTCTGAGCCCAGCTCTAAAACCACCCGTATAAACAGGATGCTAGGAGATCTAAGTAAGCGAACTCAATAGGAATGCTAAACCACCCCTGTACAACTAAAATATTATATTGAAAACGGAATGAAAGGCAAATTTTAGAATGAGACCGTGAGGAAAATGTTTAGATGAAATTCGAAAGCATATCTGAGGGATTTATGATAGACTGGCACAACAGAGATTTGAGCTCGAAATTCGAGGAAACAGACTTTCAAGGAATGCAGAGGAAATTTACTTCGACAAGTATAATTTCAGGTTTTATGAAGAAAAATTCTCTTCTTATCGACAGTAATGAAACACTGTGCATGTTTTCCCAGTAATATACCTATAACCACCACAATTGTCCAACAGTCTTTCAGTTTATAATATATATTTTTTTCACAATAAATTAGTGTCAGACAACTGGTAAGTATAGTTCCATTTAAATTCCTTTCCAGGGTTCCTAAAAGATAGAATTGTGGTCTTTTGAATTCCACAAACGTTGAAATGTGATTTATATCCGCTGAGCACTCATGTTTCTATTTCTTTTTTTCAGTCTGATATTGTTTCCCCCAAGCAGTATCTCTATATTTACCCATTATTGTGGTGCCAAAGACCTCTTCAGCAGCATTGACAACACAGTTTTTAAAACATTCCCACGTCTTTTCTACATCCCTCTCACATGATTTCAGCTCCTCGAGTCGTTCTATGAGTAAGTTAGCATAACGCTGATGATTTTCAGGAGTCTTTCAACTTTTATTCTTTTCAACCTAGGACTCTTCCTATTCTGTTTCCTCCAACCGACATTCAGTTTCACTCGTGACACTACCAAGTAATCATCAAAGCCCACATCCGCACCTCTCATCGCACGAGTGTCAACAACTAAGTGTTTCAGAAGCTGATCGTAAACAACAAAATCTCTAACACTCTTTTGACCAGGAATACGATTTACCCAAGTATATGTGTGGATATACTTGTGATTGAAAAACGTATTAGATACATGCAAACCATTCTCAATGCAGAGATCATTTAATCTTTCACCATTATCATTCACACAAGGATCAGTAGACTTATCCAGAACATAGTCAGAAATCGCATTCTGCACCACCTCCTCGAGCACTGAAATCCCTTGCTACTATAACTATCTCTTTAGCACCAAACTTGCTCAAAACAGCTTTTAGCTCATTCAAGAAATCTTCCTTCTTATCAGAAAGTTTCGAGTCACAAGAAGCATACACTACAACAATTACAAACTTTCAAACGTATCCAAAGAATTTTCTCACTAATGCTGCTGTAATGGATCAAGTTGTTATTCATCTTTTCACTTAAAATCACACCTTCACCAGCTTGTCCCTTAACATTATCCAATATTCCAGACGACACACTCCTCGTGCCATTCACTTCTTCTATCCCAATTTCCTCCTTTTTGGTTTCACTTACACACAGCGTATCTAATTTATACTTTTTAATTTCTTCAATCCCCTCATTCATCTTGTCATTTATTCCTTTTGTATTCCATACACCAATATTACACCCACTCGGCCGTGATCATTTCTCATGCACCTTTTATAAGTTCCTAAGGCTATTCCGTGGTGGACCGTCCTTCTCAAGTGTGGTAGGTCCACCGTATCCCACACTAGAATCCGGATTTTGAATTCTTTGTGTCTGTTTTATCGGGTACGTACTTCAGTGTGGGGGATTAGCCCACAGTTGACGATTCGAGTTGGTCATTAAAACTAAGGATTCTGGAACAAAGTACAGTGAGTATTGATCTTTTTGCCAATGTCGCACCAAGTTTGCCTTCGGCACTTCAGCGAGGACAATCAGATAACAAACTGTGGGACCTTGGTTTTATTCGTAACACAATGGAATTTAGCCTACCGAAGTAATTTATTACAACAAATAACTAAGATTTTTCTTCCCATCAAAACAACTGATATTAAATATATATATAAATTATTTCTCGGATATTAAACTCATACACAATTTTGTTGGTGCGTTGTAAATGCAATCTGAAAATATAAAAAAAAAATGACACCAAACTTTGTTTGTAATGAGCAAGTATTTTGAAACAGTTCTGATACGATTTAAATTCAAAATCAATAAAATCTGTGAAGAAAACAACAAGACTGTTTCTAAAAATCGTAAAACATTCAGAAATAGAAACAGTTATTGATTTCCACTAGCGGCTAACAACTATTTTACGAAAATTAACAAACGTCGCACAAAAATTTTCGCATAGCACGAGGAACGTATTACAGACAAAGACATTTACAAATTGAACAGTTATAAGAAGAAATACCGAAAGGAAGCATGATATAAATCTACACAATCTAGCGAAAGATTTATGCATAATGGAAAACTTGAAAACACGCAAAAAATATTCTTTATGGAAAAAGCCATGTTAAGGAAAAATAACTTTTCTGCGTCTCCCGGAAACAGAGATAGTGAAAGAAAAGGTTTCCACCCTTACGCTCCTATCGGGAACTATACATTATCTACAGATCCTATAGGGAACTATTTACATTATCTACAGATCCTCTAGGAAACTATTTACATTATCTACAGATCTTATAGGGAACTATTTACATTATCTACAGATCCTATAGAGAACTATTTACATTATCTACAGATCCTATAGGGAACTATTTAAATTATCTCCACATCACCATTGTTGTTAATGGCATAGTAAAGAAAAAATTCTCAACAGCTTTTTTAGAAGCGGAGATACAGCTGCAAAGTGAAGTGCACAGAAACCACCTACAGACATAAAAATGTCAACTACAAAACCCCTTATATACTGCCCTAAAGTGTTCTACAAGATAATTAGCCTCCAGTGTTCAATTTTTACATCGCAGGTGAAGAAGCAGAGATAATAAGAAAACCAGATTAAACCTTCGCGTCACCTAGCGGCGAATTATGGCGTTCTTTTGAGAAGAAACTTCTCACATAGACTTTGCATAGTTAGTACTATCTGACCGAGAAAAAAAAAATTCAATCGGGTTTTGAAAACCACAGATATGCGTCATGATTGTAAACGTGACCTTACGCCTTCTGGTGGCACACTTGTGCATTAAAAAAGTTTTGAAATTATATCGAAAATATTTTGCAGCTGGAACGCTTTTCGAGAAATAGAGATTTTTTCCCAAATCTGACACTTAGAAGCAGAAAGATTGCCAAAAATAACATATATATGTCTACACCCTGACGGAAAAACTCTTTTATTTTAAATTTTCATTATATTAATTTTTTTTTCTGTGAGTTCTACCAGTTAACGGTAAAAAAAAAATTCAATCGTATATTTAGAAGCTCATATTTTGCTGCAGAAGAGACACTTACGCTTGCTGGTGTCCAAAGCATTCATTAAAAAAAAGTAGATATTATATGAAAAACAATTCTCATCAGGAGCTGAATCCGACACAAGAAGAATCTTTCCAATCGTTGATTTAGGAGCAGAAATATCGGGAGAACGCAATTTACCTGCAAACCTCCCATCCTGACACTCACCGCCAGAAAATAAATGAATTACTTGACAATTCTGACATCATACGAGAAGCAATTAGCACCTTAAACGCTATACAACAAAAAAAAAAAATAACTTTTCAAATAGGAACTTTTTTGTAGGTTTAACGACCACCGTCAGCAGCTGAGTGGGCTGTAGGCAGTGTCCGTCCTTAATTAAGGACCACTGGTTCAGGCAAAGGAAGAAAGCTAGCGCCGTAAGATAGACACAACATCTATTCCTCACAGGGATTCCGACTCGGGTCGATCTCGGTCAAATGAGATCGAACTCTTAAAAGCAGAGATATTAACAAAAATAAGGTGCTCCTTTACTTCCCTGGCTGAGAAACCATGCTTTATTTCAGGAAAAAAATATTTCAAAAATGTTTATCGACCTGAACAGTATTGGCCCATGAAATAATTTTTAAACTCTTGTTCTCAGAAGCTCAGATTTTGCTCAATTACATTGAAAGCAGAAATAAACTCTCACACTCCCTGGTGGCCAAAGTATTCCCTACCGAAAATTAGAAATTAGATGCAAATCATTTTCCATTAGAAGCTGTATTCGTCATACGGAGAATTTTTCAATTCGATATTTCATTTTCGCTGTCAAAAAAGAAAAGTAAACAATGAGAGATTGCTTGAACTTTTTGCGCGGTGATAACTGAAGAAGAGCGTCCAGTATTTTCTTCTTCCAAACTGAATTTAAGGCTATGGTGTAACACACTGGAAACATTTACCCGTCGCTAACACAAGCCTGTGTCGCGCTCATGAAAATACCTCACGGGAAAATTAATCTTCTCCTGAAGCCTATTAATTGCTCTGGAACCTCAATGTGATTAGACTTCTACACAGGGATGCTTCCTCAATATAGAGATTTTTGCTCTGCAGTCGAGATAGGGAACATCATTATGAAGTCAAAGAGTGGCCGTCGATACAAGATTCAGTTCATAGGAGAAAAGGTGTATAATATAAATCGTTCGTTGATTCCGACAAACTTTTGTTGCCCTCACGCCATATCAAGTTGGGCTTCATGAAATTTTTTTGTCAAAGCTACGGATAAAGGGAATAGTGGATTTCATTATTTGAAAGAAAGTTCCCTTTGCTGAACGAAGCAAATTTAAAGGTTGTTGCCTAATTAGCAAAGATGTCCCTGAGACAAAACTTAACTTTCTTTTTAATAATAAAAAAATCTGGGTTGAAGTTAAACTTAATTTTTAGGTTCGAAAGGTGCAAGCTTTTAGTTTGGCTTTTTCTTTAATCTGCCTTTTTTCAAATAGTGTACATAGTTTTCAGGAAGCGCAAAGTGTTGTAACGCATAGCAGAATGCGTTGTTCAGGATGTACAGTAGGTTCAGTGAATTAATCGGATACATAAGTGAATTATGCACTCTGGCAGCAACGGGGAATGTGTTTTATCAGTCAGAAATCTAGATTGCTCGAAATATTATTTTTGTCAGTAGTTAAGAATACATTAAATTTTGGAAGAGCTGCAATTATTCAAAGATCGTAATACATATTTTCTTTAACTATGAAATGCCTATGAAATGTAATATCTGAAACCCTAAATTGTGCAAAAAGTTATTCACCACGTTCCGATTCAAAATGTTTGATTTAAAATATTATTAAAATCCATTTTGTTTTCCTACTAATTCAGACACAATATGTGAAAATTTATAAGAAATGTGTATTTTTCTTACGACTACATAAATATGTCTTTGCAATTATGACTTATTCACGTATAAAATGGTAGAAAAAGAGGAATGGAGTATTCAGGATGTTCGTGTCAAAACTCATAGAAAGAGAAGAATAAAGATTTTTGAGGATGTTCGAGGAATCCTAGAGCTGCCGCCAGACACGAGTGGCATTAGGGCCCTGGCGCTCCTTGCCCTTATTTTCAGACGGAGTGCAGCGAATCTGCTCACGTAAATGATACACATCATTTACTCTCGAATCAGTGAAATCAAAATTGGAATACAAAAGAACTGAGAGTGCTCTAAAAACTATTCAGGCCAACTAAATGACGCAAGTTAAATTAACCTACACATGCCAAAAGTAAATTGCATTAATACCTATTTATATATATATATTAAATGTTTTGAATATTAAACTTAAATATTTTTTTTAAATCTCATGATCAATTGTTGTTCTTCCAAATATGCAAAACGTATTACTGAAAAAAATCAAATTTCTTGCTTGTACTAAGCATGTCTTTTAACATTCTGGTGGTTTGAACTGGAAAAAAACATGCATTCCAATAGTTTTTGCTCTACGTTCTCACTTCAGTGTGAAAGATTTCAAGTATACTGCATGTTTTGCATTAAATTACGTGAACTGACAACCTTTACATTTTTAGGACACAAAACCTTTCGTTGTGTTAATAAAATAATATTTATGCCTTTAGGAATAGAAATAATAATTGAAATTTAAGAAATGGATTGAATGTCCTGGAGCAAAAATGCACGGCGAATTAAACTGTGGCAGAGTTCAGGAACTTTTTAACAAGTGTTTATAATATACACCATAATGGCAAATTCTCAGTTAAAACATACGTGTTTTTTGAAAAAGTCGGAATTCAAGTTTATTGAAGATATTTTATTTCACATTCAGGACACATCTATCAATAGTTCTAAAGAAAATTCCGCATTTTGTGGAGGCAGTAAAAGAAATTACATGGCGTTGAATAAAAATTTAGAAATCAACACATGATTGTGTTTGCAGATATTTTGTGATCGTGCTTCTATTCTGAAAGGCAACAGCGGAAGAACTACTAAATACAAATGTATTATTTTAGTTTCCATCAAATGTGGATAGGCAGAATTACCAGAATTCGCCCGCCCGTTGAAATAAGCAATAAAAATTTTCTTTTTCAGTCCTTTATGTTGATTCTGATGTAAAACCGATGCAACATTATATTTATATCAACTAATAAGAAATCTAGAACGAATAATTTTATCTGACACATATAATTTTGGTATGAGCTTTAATGGCTTTAATATTACAAGGATTATGTTCTAACTTCAATGGCCACATAGATTAATAATTATTTACCTTCATCAGATTTAAAATTTATGTCGCTCGTGTGGTTCCTTTGAAAAATTAAGCAAGTGATCTACACGCCAGTAAGTAGTGTCTCCCAGTATAGCGTAGCGCTGCTATGTTGCTCACACAGCATGACAGACGTCTCGGCATGGAGTTGTACAGGTTCCTAATCGTGTAATGTGGTAAGCTATCCCATGCAGTTTGAAGCTTCTCACCCAGTTCCTGCAGTTTGTGCATTAGGGGTGGTGTGTGGGTAGCTCGTCCAACAGCATCTCACACACTTTCAATCGGCGATGGGTCTGGCGATGCCGCTTGACATGGCAGAGTGACAGTGCTTTGAAGACAAGCTCTCGAGACCGCAGCAGTAGGCGGACGATCGTTGTCAATTTGGAAAATCGCACCGGAGTGATCGTTCAGAAAATGTAGGGCAACTGGCTACCTGACATTATTAACGGAACGCTGGGCTGTCAAATTGGCTGTAATGAACACCAAAGGTGACCTGGCAATTGTATCCGACACCATGACACCAGGCCTTCTGGACGTGTGACGCTCGACAAACTGACCATTCATCTTGGCGCTGACTACGTTGCATCCAAGACACCGATTGGGTGGTCGTCTCCTTCAAGACAAAAGCAGAAGTCGTCACTGAAGATAACCCGCTTACATTCTGAGTGGTTCCGTGACAGTCTATGGCGACATCAGTCCAGTCTTTGGTGGGACGATGCACTTGTGTTAAAGGCAGCCGTCATAAAGGTATCCGTACGTGTAATCCTACGTCGTTTAGCCTTCTGCAAATGGGGTGGGCACTAATCGAACGAGGCGTTGAGGGCACCACTTCTCGCTGAATATCCGCAGTCGTGGCGGCCGCTCATGCCATGCGACCCGTCGGTCCTCTCTCTCTCTCCGTGGTTCGTCTATGTCTCTGAAACACTTCCTGCCGCTGTTGCGTGCCTTGTTCTATCCACTGCCGCCAACAGCGTGCTTTGGTGATTTTCGCACGACCGGTATGGTGTGCCCTACCACGATAAGACAATCCTTCTTCCCGGAGCCCGACGATGTGGCCCCTCTCGAACTCCTCCAACTGTCCGAATTGCTTCAGAACTTTTCTCCGAATCATACTTCACTTGGAAAAGATGCAACCAACAGAACAGTATGAGTCAGAATGGAAAGCATGCTAAACGTGATGACCTTATATAGCCGGTCCGGCACAGCGTTTCGACCCCTCCATGCTAGCGTTACATGCGCAGCCGAGTGTGATTCTTCAATCATTTGCATGTCTTATGATGTCAAAAATACCCACCAAGTTTCCTTTCTGTCGATTTCTGCCTTATGGATGATTTTTTTAACGTTGTGTGTTTCGAGGAACACCAATTTGTCATGCGATTTAAAAAAAATATTTAAGTTTAAAATTTTAAACATTTAATATATTTATTTGTACTCTGCTGAAAAAACGCTTCCGAAAAAAAAAACATTGTGAAATTTCTTTCTGTATCGCCTGAACTGTTTTAAATTGAGGAAAAGTCGCAAGTTCTAAAACATACAATTTCGGAACTAGAATTTCCAGTTTGAGGCAGTAAATCAAATTACAACCCAGCAGCAACGTACAAGTAGAAAGCACATTGAATGATCGTTCGGTCCGTGCAGATATTGCGTACTGTTATTAATTTTCAAGGAATGTTTTCAAGTTTATTTAATCTTAACCTTTTCAATCCCTTTAGGAACAGGCGATGCAGCCGAAGTGAAAACATTTAATTTAAATTAAAAACAAATATGTAAAACTCTGGTTTGTCGCAAGGCATTTGATAATTTACCAAGAAAAAATTATATAAATGATATATGACTTTTTTTATCATGTGATATTAAGAAAGTTTTTAAGTGATAGAACGGAAATGTTTACAGTTATAAGCAAAAGACCGCAAGACAAATTTCGTATATAATTATTGTAATTACAAATGAAAACACAGAATGCAGGCCATTGTTTCTCTTGCAATAGAACATATATTTTAAAATAAATTCTTTGTAATAAAGATGGGTGATGGTTGCTTAGGAGAAAGTTATTGAATGAAGTGCTTCCAGTATTAATACGTAACTGGTGCAAAAAACCCCGTGAAAGTAACAGCTGACACTTGATACTACGTGGGTTGATTAAAAAGTAACGTACATTATCATTTTTTATAACAGTTTATTAGATAGGCAAAACAAAACATATACACAGTGAAACTAAATTTCTGAGCTATTTTCCAACCCAAGAATTGAGACGACCGAGACATTTATCCCAGAGTGGTATCACTTTAAGTATATTTAAAATATATTTAAAATTATTTGATTAAAAAGTAACGTACATTATCATTTTTTATAACAGTTTATTAGATAGGCAAACCAAAACATATACACAGTGAAACTTCATTTCTGAGCTATTTTCCAACCCAAGAATTGAGACGACCGAGACATTTATCCCAGAGTGGTATCACATGTTCAGAAAATCCGTTTTCTGGGCGTACAGACACCTGTGGACAACCGATTTGACTCTGTCAGCCTAATCGAAACGTTGGTTTCACAGGAATCTTTTCAGTGGATCCAGCAGATGAAAATCAAGAGAGCCGGCTGCTCCGGATTATACGGAGGGGGCTGAAGAGCTAGCCAGCCAAATTGAAACATTTTGTTCCGAAGGTGCTCTGCAAAATGTGGGCGAGCGTTGTCATGAAATATTCTGATATTTGCAGCATCTGTATTTGGTCTTTTGTCACGAAGGGCACATGTAACATTGTCAATGGGTTAGCTTTGGTTTTGGCACTCACAGTGGTCCCTGTTGGAGGAAACTGTACCAGAAGAACGCCATACATGTCCCAGAACACCGGCATGAGGACTTTTTGCGCAGATTGGGTTATTCTGAGTTATTTTGGTTGCTGCGAGTTGGACTGTTTCAACACAAAACTGGTCTTTTTTTATTCGGGAGTGTAGGGTCACGCCCAGGACTCATCGACCGTCACTACACCTGCCACAAATTCTTTTCCTTCTGTTAATACATCAAATGGTTTAACGATGGCATCAGTCTCTGTCCTTCCTTGTTTTCTGTCATATCCTTGGGTACCTATAGTGCACAGACCTTTTCAAATGCAAATTTTTCATGCACAATATCGTATGGTATACAGCACGAAATGATGAACGTCTGTGGCAATGTTCGTAGATGTTTCCGCTGGTCACTCAGAATTGCCTGTTCCATGCCTCTCACAGTGGCAGGTGATGACGCTGTGACAGGACGACTGGAACGTGGCGAGTCAGTAAGTTCGCTACCCCCTCTGAAAAGAAATTCCACTATTTAAAAATGTTGCAGCGGTACAGACAACCACCATCATACACTTCTACCACTTATTTTTTTAATTTCGCCGGAGTTTTATGTTTAGCCCACAAAAGGCGGACGACACTGCGTTGCTCTATATTTGTAGACAACCCTAACAAACGCGACATCTTTGTGCCGTCCATCAAAGTGTCTTCTACCACGGCGAAACCTGATCCAGCCAAACCGAGCGGTAGTGTGATATTCAATCGCGTTGTCAGCCAAACTGTAAATGGAAAAAAATGCTGTGCTTTCCTTTTCGGTCATTCCTCATAATTTCACGCAGCAGAACCCAAAAATCCTGGAATTCTTCAAACGAATCTCGAAAAAAATTGGATATCTTGTATTTCTTCTTTTGAGTGTTGTAAAGCAATAAACATTCACTAGCCGCATTTATACGGGCGTCTATAACACTGCTCATTTTACATCATGTTTGACCCCAACCATAGCCGGACTGCATCTATTGCTTTACACAATCTGATGTGCGCTATACCTACACATCATGATCAATCTTGCAACCCATATGTCTTACGTTATGTTCTGTCTCACATGTCAAATTTGCTTTGTCACATACTATGTATGATTTCGACTTGCTCACCATTCAGTTTCTAGTCTCTGCCAGGCACAATCCCGCATGTTCCTTTCTTCTACTTCAAGCTAAGAAAATTATTTACATTTGTCATTATACGTTTGTTACATGACAACATGCTTTAACGTATGCTTTTTCACGCACATTACCTTACTCTATGTTTGGAATCCACATCATAGCAGACTTAAAAATTCTATTAAGTCAGGCTCATCTTTCGAACAACATTCGGTATTTTTTTGCCTAACAGACCCTTTCACTAACCCCTCCATGGTTCAACGTGTGACAAGATAGAATTAATTCTTCCGCCCACTCGGTTTTGAGTTAGTGTGTATTAATTTTCTATTTTTTTTTTCTTTTCATTTTTGGCAGTGTTTTCATCTTGACTCCTGAACTACTAGTAATATATTTCATCATTTGTATTTTTTTTTGTATTGTGTGTTTTTGTGTAAATGTTTCGAAATTAAAAAATCTAAAACTTCATATATTTGTTTGAAACCTGTGAATTTACTTAGGGAAAAATCTACACCACGTGTAAGTTTCCCGAATTTTCCGCGTAAGTTAAAAACACTAATGCATAAAATATAAATATCAAAGTTGATTCATATTTATAAGCCTTTTTTGCCGATGCATCTTCGTTAGTATAGGTGCAGTGACCATCCGTCTGCATCATAACCCTAATACGCAGCAGGGTTCGCTGACCTGTCGTTTTAGGCTCACTTCCGGTAGCCCACTGGTTCATTCGGCCAGTGAGCTGCTCCACTGTAGCATGCCGATCGGCCCTCACGGACCTTCGCAGTCGACGTTCAGCTCTCATATCAATGGCACGTGGTGCTGCGCAGTTTACACTTCGGTTATTCAGAATGGTGCCATTTCACCAATCACGATACACTTGAACCACGGGAACACCCGAAAAGTTCACAAATTCCGCTGTTTCTGAAATACTGCCACGCTTGGCCTGAAAGCCGGTAATCATCCCCATTTGCAAATCTGATAAGTTTCTCCTTTTATCCATGTCAGCAAGGAATGATATGCTTTCAGATAGCCTAGAAGCACACCTTATATACCTTCCAAGCCAGCTCACGACACGTGCCTTCGTTCTTTAGCTAAGCGGTGTAGACGTCGAAAGTAGGAGGTGGTCGTAATAATGTGACTCGAATGTGTATTTTTAACCTTTAACGAGAACAAACTGGTGCACGATAAGCTGCTCTGCCAAATGTACAACCAGATTATCGATCACGGTGTGTCTTACTTCTTGAGGTATACCCTTTATGTGACGATGTCAGGTGTATTGAATTAACTGGAATTTCTGTGTGTATCTATATCTTAACCATGTCAAATGAAAACGGTAAAATACTAATATCGGTTATTCCCAAAATACCGACATTACCAAAGTGGTATAGTCTCACAAAATTCAACGTGTATACATATTGTAACACACTCTCGGGAGATGTTTACATAAAAGTCGTGAAAATGTTTGTGCGCTGCGTAGTAATATTGCTCATTGTATTTCACAGCTGCATTATGTACAATGTTCAGGATACAAATTTACAGCCGAAGCAGCACAACACCCACAGAGAGGAATGCCCTGCAATAACGGCATTTCACGTAATATAGGAAATGCATAATTTCCTTGCATCTTTGGTATAGAATTTATTTCCTTTTACATTGAATCTCAAAGCACCTTTAATGCAATATGCATAGGTATTCGTGAGAAAATAATATACGAATATATATCATATTACGTCCTAATTTACAGGAAGGGTGTATGTTATCGACTGCTACTTTCCATTAATACTGTCAGCAACAAATGTATGCCCACTGCAACAGCAGTGACCAACATTTTCAGTCTTCTGTTTAATGTTTACTTAGAAAGGTAGACATATTCCACATTTGCACACACTGTGCAAGGTACAAAATCGATCCCGTGATGTATGAAAATGACGTTCCACAGACATAATACCTAAATAATAATTAGTAGCCAAATATTTTGCTATCAATTCCATCTGTTAGTCACGCAAGTCTACGGAATAATAAAAAAAAGTTGTGACCACCTCCTACATTTTTGACTTCACGGTTTTTAGTAATATGTATAAGAAAGGGAGAATATATATTAAACTATGGTTCAAGTTTTTATCTAGCGAAACGTAATTTTTGGAAAAAATGTCGCCTTTTATTTTATAGGTCCAATTATTCAATAATAAAAACCATTTTGTTCAGTTGTGGCAAATCACACATTGTACAGTGTGATTGTTAGGTTGAGAACTCCCCATCGTGGATATTTGCGTGTTGTTTTATTTTTGAGCAGTACGTTTAAAATTTGGTCTTTTGTTCACACCAAAATGTGTTTATATGCTGAAGTGAAACTAGAGACATTCCACTTGCAACTCTACAATTTATTAAACCGAAACAAACATATTTCTATTTACAATCAGCCAACTGTCAATATCGAAATGTAAATTTCAAAACTAGGTCTAATGCAGAGACAATGACATACATTGCACATGAGTTGCGCTCAGTCTGTTTGGAAGGCATATTGTAGTCCTTATATTTGCAAAATTCCATCATCGAAAAAATATTTTTCAATCAGGCAGAATTTAAAGCTTCGGCGGCAGAAACAGCACCGAGAAGAGTGCCTATTATCTAACATGTCTCACAGCCATAAGGAACGGCTGACACTTATATTGTAAGAAGATGTTTATTGAAAGTAATGCGTAAAAATAACTGAATTTTCCAAACCACCAATCTTTCATTAAGCATGTTCTCTGATTTAGTAAAACATTCTTTCAGTTCCTATTTTTGATTAATTATCACACATTGTTTCTTGTGCAACGTCTCCCTTTGGGTGTTTGTTGCCATCAGAGAAGTGTAGCAATTTTAAAAGTAGCTGAAAAATAATCCACAAGTATAATTATACAAAAAAATATGTCGTTGACGGTAAACATGAGTTCTGCTCCTTTTGCACTAGCCAAAATATCAAATCAAAAAGCAAATGCAATTCCCGTTAAAATTGCACTCACTCTTTTTTATCCCAGTGATTTTCATAATAAAATCATGATCATTATTAATTTCATTAGTAAAGCATTTTGTAAGTTAATTGTGGGAAAGTTGTTTAAAATAAACCCCATTATTTTACTCTTCATGAACGTAACGTCTGTATATTTCCAAGAACTTTTTTTAAATCTGTTATCAATACGTAACTAATAGAAACCTGAAAATCACTATATGGAACTTGGATATTTTTTATCTGAATCCGTAAAGTCATGATCTGGATCCCGTGGGTGGAAATATGATAAATTATTTTCTGTAATGCCATAACATCAGCAACTTTAAAATCGACCGCTAGATGCAGTGATGCCTCATGGAGTAGATAACCGTCTGGACCGGCAACTTCCTTCGCTGACGCGGTCGATGCCGCAACTAATATGGGGACTGTCTACAAGTTGCGTTAGAAACAGTAATCCAGGACACACAGCAAGGGTTTTCATGTCGTGGAATAGAAATTGAAATCTAACTGAAATTTTGGTGCACAATTTGTGAATTTTTGTACCTTAAAAATCATGAATGAACACTTGATATTCAGAAAGGCGTGTGTTCGTTTGGTACCAAAGGCGGCGACATTTGATTAAAATAGGACACGTATCGTCCTTTGCGCAAAGCGCTTATTTCCCTTTAATGTCTGACGGGGTATTTCGGGTGACCGTGTTCAACAAAGCGCTGGACATAAATCATTCGTCGGACATGCGTCGATTTTTGAAGAACAAGTGCAGCATGAATGGTGTGTTTATCTCTCTCTCTTTCGTGGAAGCAGTGTCCTTCGACTTGGAATGAAACACTGAATTTTAGTTCCCCAAACAAACAACGAACGATTAAGATTGAGAATCATCGATTTCTGTATCAGATCGACGGAGCAGAGAAGAGACATAGGTTAATTACATTTTTCCAAATGCCAAGAAAAATAACTGTAGATAGCGCCATAAGAGTTTCCCTCGGAGAAACTTCAGGCAGTATAGTCTGCGTGAAAGCATATACCTACGGTGTGCTTTCTTGTAAACAGGATACGCCTGCGGTAATATCTTGCAGAGAAAGCAACAGTGAATTCGCAGTATCGCACTGCACACTGGAACGAATGTCTTCAGCCCGCTTCTACGTGTAATCCTCCAGAAGTGAGTGAGTAATTATTGTAACTGGTGATCCTGAGTAAAACGTAAAGTGATTTTCGTGATTTTGTTCTTGGTACGTTTAGCACTTTGAAAATGCCGAGTTTTGTTGCTACTTTTACAAAGCTGCAGTTTTGATGTGATTTCCCAGTTTCTGTACGAATCATTGATATTCTCGTTTAACCTGTGTCTTTGGTTGTTTCTGAGCTATCTAAATATGAACTGATTTTGTAGAATCAATAATAAATCTGGGAAAAATAAAATCATGACCGAAAATCTCGTGAACATACTCCATTGTAATTGTGAACAGTATGTGTTATACTGCGTTAACCACAAAGAGCTTCGAACCTACACGATGGTTATGTAAGATTTGTTTGCTCTGCACCTGGGCCACGCAAAAAGAAAGGAAATGTTTCTTCATGACTGACTGGTCTTTATCAAGAATTTACCGGGAATATCATGGAGGGCCCAGAACTTTAACAATGCATATTTTGCTGCTTTAATTTTATGATAAATGTAATCTTCTTAAATTTTACTTATTGTGCTATTAAGTCACATTTCCACTGATATTTAAGGTTTCCTTATCCTTAACAAGCACTTCCGAACGCACTGATGCAAGGCATACGAATGAAAACTGGGTTACCCAAAACAGACAAAATGGAAACTAGGGCAGATATTTACCGCTTACTATAACTACTGATTGAATAATTGAATCACGCAATCTTACGTACCCCTCTTGAAAACATTACAGAGTTACACAGTTAAACCCATTTTGATCAATTTCAGTACGTTCTTTGTAACTGGAATGAAAATAATTCTAGGTTACAGATAACATTATTTCGTACAGGCATTCTAAATAATTTATACTCCCTAGAAACCTAGACGTTTTATGTCCTTCAACATATTTGTTTTCTAGTACTCTTGTTGATTTCACTAAAGCTAAGGAACTGCTTTACGAACCCGCTTGAATCTATGAGACCTCATGATCATTCGTCCAAGGGGGTCATGGTTCGAATCCTGGTAAGACAATGATGTTGTGTTTATCTTACGGCATTGGCTCTTTTTCTTCCCTGGAACCTGTGGCGCTAAATTAAGTACGGGCGACTGCTTATAGCCCACTGAGTTGCTAACGGTGGTCGTTAAACTTCCAGTAAAAAAAATATATGAGGACATCGTTGCATCCAGCAACTGTACGACACAATGCGTGAACGTTCGCGTGCTTGCATTCAACATTGTGGCGGTTAGACCGGTTATTAATGTACCAGCATTTCACATTTAAAATGGCTCTTCTCGCGCTTACATTAAGCTGTGATCTTGAAACCTTAATCGATTAAATATGTTACCTATACAAATGTATTGCCGCCATTTCATTCCTCTACAACTATTTTTTCGTGGTGTTGGGATTTTTTTCCGTCAGTGTATATTATCAGCAAAAAATTATTTCCAAATAAAAATAAAGTTTTTCGCGTGTGTGTGTTTATTTCTACCAAATGTTGAAAGAGAAAGCGAAATATCTGCGATCACAATCAATGGGTAATTTCAGAACGTTAATTTCCTCCTAACTCTAGAATCAATAAGATAACATGAATTTGAAGCAGACTAATATCCAAGAAAGGCAATGAGATCACTTCCTCTAAAACGTGAATTTAACGGCAGAAGTTTAAAATTGCTTGCTATGTATCTGTTTACGAAAACGTATTGTTTAAACATAAGCCTAACTTTGTGCTAAAATACAGAGATTGAGAATATTGTAGTTACAAGCATTATTTACCTATCTTATACACACATTGAAACGTAGTTCTCATGTTGAAGATAATGTAAGACCTTCTGTGAGATGATTTAGGGACATAATTTAACAATGCGAAACAGTACAAGTATTCATTTTTTGCAGAATCACATTTGTGATTTTTTCAGAAAAATATGTTTACTTTTGGTATTCAATAATATTTTCCTCGAACTTCTATCACTGGAAAATATCATGGAATAAATCTCGAAAATTCTGAGGTATCTGCCAAAACAATGAATCGGTGTAAGTAATACATTATTTTAAACTGCAGAAAACGCTGATATAAAGAATGTGTGGGAAGGTAAATTATGTTTCTTTGTACACAAATAATTTTACGTTTTATATTAATCAGACGGCATCTGAATTTAAAAATTCCTAGCCTCCTGCCGAAAAGAGATAAGTGTACAAAATTATATCAAATAGTAGTTAATTTTAAAGCTGAAAAGTGAAAAAAAAAGTGTGAAATATTTTGCAAACTGGTAGTTTACAAGCTTAAAGAACATTTTTTCAGCAGTTTTGCTTTGTTCATGCTTCAGGCTCAAAGCAGAATGAGGAACTTACGGAAAGCAAGAAACTTAACAACATGTCGTCTTCTTATTCGAAACAGAATGCAGTGACTACGGACAACAATTTCTATACTTATATGCATTTTGATGATAAACATATACCAGCAACCAGGTTCTATTTTAAATCAAGGGAATTTCAAGTATTATGTGACAGCTTAACAGCGTGTAACGCACGAGTACTTGCGCCATAGATTTGGCTTCCAAGGGATCCGGTACATCATGTACATTGTACAAGACGGCTTTTCCGAACGTTTATAGTTCCTTTCCATTAACGAAACAATGCAGCTCTCCCGAAATTCATTAAATAGTGAATCCTAACGAAAATATTAACAAATAATGACTCGTATTTGTGGCTGGAGTTTCTAATTTAATGACATTTGTTGTTGTATGTGTCTATCGTCCTTTCGTTTACCTAAACCTGAGCAGACCCAACTGCACATGTGGTTTTAAAACCAATTAGGTATGAATTTAATGCTATCTTTAACAGAAAACTAAAACTTTAAAGCAGCAAAATATTTTGTATGAACCGAGAAAAGAAGCAGCACGAAAGTTCATTTTTAGCTTAAACTTTTGCCATCAGGCCTCTCTCTTTATTAACTTCTGCGTAACACAAAGAACTCATTCTTAAAAATTAAAAATAAAATATGCAGATCAAACACAATCCTATTTCCAGTACTATTCGAAAATGCAGTTATGATTGGTAGCGGTACCCTGTAACGAAAAAGACATTTCTGAGGATAAAAAGACAGAGTGTCGTAAAATTGTATCAGTCAAAATCACAGGGTGAACAAATTATTTCCGACCATAAGGAAAGAAACTAAAAACATCTTACACAACTGAATCGAGGCTATAGTTTTCCAAAATCATGCGGTTGAAGCATTTGAAACACGACGCTGAGGAAAAACGGAGACGTAAAAAATAAACAACTTGTGAGTCAAACATTATCATGCATATGCGCGGCAGCACAGCTTTCTCTTTAGCACTCTCAAATTCGTTTTGATATTTCGGGTGTTTGTTGTAATTGTTCCGCAGTTTCTTGGTACAACTGAACCACCATGTTTTCATATAACACGAATCGCAATATTTCAGGGTGTAAGCACCTTTATTCTAAAAAATACTCAATAAGAAATGTTGCGGTGGAACAGGTTACTTTCCACGTGTTAGTTGGTGTTGTGCGCAGACACTTAAACATGAAGAATTGACACACAGAACTAATTGATACTCAAAGCTTTTGAAGACCACTCTAAATTTCTTTTACTGAATAGAGGACTACGATTTACATAGCTCGTATTCGAATGCTCGAGGTGAAAGAGATTAGCGACCCGTTTGAGGCAAGTTAAGCATTTCTATCCCATTCCAATATCTTAAATTATAAATCTTCTAAGCAAATTCCGACTTGGAACCTGCAGAAAAACAAAACATTAATATCTAGTAATTTTGGTAGTTACCATGTTTTTTAAATTTTTTTCATAAATTTATGTTTTCTTAAATTTCAGCGGTTTCAAAAACATTCAAAGTGAAGGGAAACATGTTTTCGAAAAGAAGGCCTGCAACAGCTGATTTTTTCCAAATCATGAATTCACAGTCTTGAACAAGGAGTCGTCAAATGGGATTTCACTGTAATATTACATACTTCATTGAGGAATCACGGTTAGATTAAGTTTTCATCACTAGGAACGTTTGGGAACGCATTCATCTGAACATGTTCAGGTATTCGTTGCACGCATTTCACTTCCAAACAAAACTAAAACAGAACGCTGAAAGAAAAAGGCACAGCTTATCCCATTCGAGCACTCGCAAGGAAATTAGATTCGTATCTGCGAAGCCAAGAATGATGTCGTCTTTCGCACAGCGCTGCCTCTGCATTTTTGACATCGTCGTACTTGGAGGTTAGTGTTACTGTAAGAATTTTTAAAATGCATCATAAAGATGTTTTTTTTTTTCACCACTTGCTATGAAAATACATACTTTAAAATATTTGTATCCCTTTTCTTCAAAATGTTGTGCCAAATAATTTAGGACGCTAAAGTACACCCTTTCCAAAGGAAATATATCTAGACGTTATGAAGTGAAAAATATTCGCTTTAAAATTTCTGTGCGTGCGATTACCAATTCATTACCAGGACACAGAATTTCAAGAACAAATAATCCTGCTGTATCTTTCAACATATTTACATTCTTGGAACTTCGTAAAATGCACCAAAACGGGAATGTGTGATGCTTTTGTTGAGCGTCCGTTAAATTTTGTAAAATGCAACATGAAATCAAATTGTATCTTACTCCATTTCTTGTAAATGACAATTTACAGATCGTCGAAATCCATCAAAATCTGCCTTCAAGTAATAAACTTTAACACGTGACCTTTACTATCCGTCATGTCTTGACATATACCATATGGCGGGAAGTTGCCCGTGATAGAATACAGGTAGAACCTGGGTTACTCCGCTTCATTCCCCCCACCTTAGTGTTCATATATCACGATTGGAGGGACTGCTATGTCATGACCTGCCCATCTTCTTTAATACACATGGTCGCGACATTATGATATAACTGTAACACCAAGTTATTAAATTATGCCCTAAATTAAATAATTAAACAAACAACGGGGCATAAAATGGCAAGGGAAGAAGCAAATTACATTAATCGCGCAATAAGAACTGGATGTAAACTAACAAATATGCGCTGTACTATAGGAAACAGGACGCCGTAGTCTTAGGATTGAACGTCAGCGTCCTGTTGTCTAGACAAAACTTGTGCTTAGACTAGTAAAACGATCTAGCTGAACAACTGTCTAAAGAAGACCCAGAGAAAGTGAACCTGACTATGTATTGTGGTACATTAAACTAATAATAGAATCAATGCGAAAGCCTATTCCTCTAAATTAAAAAAAATATATATGAGAAGATCTCTAGTAATGACCAAAATTGAGAGCTTAGTTAAAACGTATAGAGAGAGACCGACGAAGCACTTACACCTATGCAGATTTTACGTTGCGTTTGAATCTGCAACCTATTAAAATGACTGAGATAACACACAGTAAAGGTGTTAAACAGCTGTCGGTTACTCGACTTTACTTGCCTTATCTCAATAAAAATTTAAGTATCATTTTAATGAAACGAGCCAAACGGCGTATTTGAAAGATATTGTGACTTAACTTAAAAATAATTTTTGCCGTTGTTAAAGCACTTATCGCATTGTGACACTGAACATTCAATTCGTCGTGCGTGAAAGACATTAGGTGCTTCGAGGAAACATTCCCAAACAGTGACCGGGACCTCTTCGTCCGAGTAAAGTATGTGACCCGGCAGATGTTTCTTCGGCTCCATGAAAATTTGAAAATCACAGGAAAACTGACTGATCTGGGCGGCGTGTCGGATGCTTGAGTGTTTCCCACCTGAATACGGAAAATTTGAACGCTAGTCGAATGATTGTGTATAGGTAATCCTAAACGATTTTCGCAGTTTGGGTGAGGTATTATCATGACTCCTGTTATGAGCAGCCCAAGCAGTTCAACTTGAGTGATTCGTGCAGAGATTTGAGGGTGTGCGCAAACCGGGAAGCGTTTACGGCGTTTCCGGCGACGACACCCTTCATCAACCGGGGTCTTTTGGGCGAAAAAGAAGGCCAACATGACCTTTCGTTCGCTTGTCTAAAATCCCTTTGACACCTTAGGAGCTGGAGGCGACGTATATTTCCATTGGCTGCTTTGTCGTTTGCATTCAGGTTGATCAGGAAAGATCCACGGTTTATCTCCCTCAAGGATTCTGCAGATGAAACGGTGACCTTCTTCATGATGCTGCAGCAGACGTTCCAAAGACACACATATGTGAATTCCTTCTGCAGAATTAGCAAGTTGTTTGGCATCCACTGCTCGCAAATCGTCCGATACTCAAAGACAATCTCGGATAGTTCTGTGCACATTCGTACACTGGTTTCAACATTGTCAGCAAGTTATCCACCCGTGTTTTATCTTCGAGAATGAGACTATCAACGGTGTGCTTGCCCTAGCCACGAATCATCACTCAACGATGACTGTCACTCTCGCAACCACTTACACGTGTCATAAACAAGCAGTTTTCTTACACGTTACTCGTGCTGTGATAAATTCCCAGATTCCGGACAATTTCCACGGTTAAAAACCGGATAACTGCTCCCTGTTATAATTGTTTGGACCGAACACCTGCACAATGTCATGTACCAAGGTCAACTGCATCCATCGCACCGTGATCGCAGAGACACATTTGACTGCATCATAGCACTACAGTGGTGCACCCCACGTTTTGAGTCATGATGATGATGATCATATGTAGAGGATTTTAGGAAGGGAGTATCTGACCCCAGGTCTTAAACAACCTTTAGAAATAGGAAACTAGGAGATTTGGGCTAGGGTGCCACAACGGAAAGTGACACGGAAGCGAAGCAGAAACGGGGAGGAAGACGCTTTTATTTATTACCGGGTGGCCAGTACCCGGGGTCCGACGGATTAACGTGCCCATTCGACGCACGTCGGATATTTAGTAGATCGAGCGTTCGTACCTGCCAGGGATCGAACCTGAGTTCCTTTCCGTGGCAGTCACGAACGTTGCCCACTAAGCCACCCGCGGCCCACGTTTTGTGTTGGTGCTGTAGTGGTAACCACATAAGCGTTTTGCTATGCCCGTTGGCTCGTTTTCATTTACCTACATCTTAAAAGAATGCGATCAATGTCATTTTCTTAACTGTTAGCGTCAATAACAGATTATTTCTTATTTCCGCAAAGTATTACTCATGCGCATAAACACGGATGGTAAATTATGAGTGGAAATTATTTGTCTTCAAAACACTCGACCTTTTCTTGAGCAAACGGGTAACGTGTATCTTCTTCAAAACTGAGTAAGGAAATCGTACCTTTCCCACACTCGCAGGAAATGGTGCAAAATGAATGCTTACATTACAGGCACATAGGAGAGAGAAAAAATCATTGTTTCATTATTTTGCTTCGGGACTGATTTATCAGACGAAATTTTAAAACGCTGAAGCACAGTATGTTCTAAATTTGATATCCTCTTTCCAGTCACTAATGAGAATCAGCGGACCACACAAGAGAACACTTGAAATCAAAATGTGCTTCACCAAATATGTAATAAAGTATTATTTCTTGTTTGAAGCGGGGTTGTGGAAATCAGAGGCAAATAAATAAAAACAAAAAAAGTATCTTGAGACAGTAGTCTCCAGTCAAGTGATTTTAAGATTATTCTCCGGGAATGACATCTCTTTCAAGGGGACTGAGAAAGAGAGTATTTGTAGAAATTTATATTTTGGAGTTTCTGATTCTGCACCTTCCATCTCATCAGAATATAAAGGTGATAAAGCTGAAATCGCACAAAATCTGCACCTTTGAAAGCAGAGATACAAATTTTGAACAGAAAAAATCAATAACGGGAAAAATATTTTACCGCAGTAAATTACACTAAAGATGTATATATGCAACCCATGGGCCAACTTTGGGTTAGTAGAGTGTTCGGAGTCTGAACGGAAATAGCTGCCGATTTATCGGAGTTTGATAAAACACAAATTGTGATGGCACGGTTCCTCGGAACTACAATCACGGAAACGGCACGGCTTGTGGGTTTTCACGTGCCACTGCAGCGACTACGTATGACAAGTTAGTAAAATCATGCAATGCATTGATTGTGACACGCTTTCCAACATGCCGGAAATCATTACTCAAGTTATGAGGTAATAGCTGTGAAATAAATATCGCTCGTGTGTTCTGACCTTCGAAAAGAATTCGATGATATTATACAGAACCGATTTAGTATACCACCGGAACAACATGATAACGTTTTTTCGCAATCGAAGCAATTCTCGTCAAGTTATGAGGAGAATGGCTGTGGAATTAATCTCGTCCTGTGTCTTGACCTTCGACCCCATTTCGATGATATTCAGCAGAACCTGTTCAGTGTTGCTCTGGAACAACATGATAAAGTTTTGTCGTAACCGAAGCATTTTTATATAAGTTATGACGCATAAGTGCAATGGAATGAATTCCGCTCCTATGTCCTGATCTTTGACCCCATTTCGTCCATTTTCAACACAATTTGATGATCTCAGGTGGTCCCCTACCGCATACTAAAATTTCATGGAAATCGGACAATGTTTACGCAAGTTATGACGCATAAGAGCAATGGAATGGATTCCGCTCCTATGTCCTCACCTTTGACTCTATTTCGCCCATTTTCAAAACGGTTCGTCCCCAGGTGGTCCCCTACCACATACTAAAATTTCGTCGAAATCGAACCATTTTCACGTGAGTTATCGTGCGGGCGGACGGACAGACGGACGGACAACGCTGGAGCATATACGCTTCTTCAACCTACTGTTGGAAAGCGTAAAAAATGGTAGAAAGATGATTAAACGACGGGACGTCGTCCAGCCGTGTATCGTCAGCAGCTCATTGGGACTTGAGGGGAGCGCTGACTGTCGCGTATTGCTCACAGCGTTAGCAGGGCCACAGCACGACAAATCACACGCAGCTACTTCAGTGCTGATAAGGTAAATGTGTCACAGCTTACAGTTCATCGCAATCTTCTGTGCATGGGCTTGCGTAAACGAACACCCAGCCGGGTCACAATTCTCACTGCACGTCATCGCCAACAACGCATGCAATGATCCCAAGATATTCGAGACTGGACCTTGGATGATTGGAATAAAGTGGTATGGTCTGAGGAATCAAGATCCTGTGTGAATCACGTAGACGGCCGCGAGTGGACACGCCGATTACCAACTTAGGCTATGACAACTGAATGAACTGATGGGCGGAAACAGGCCATCGGTGGTTTTAATATGAGAGCGATATAAAATCGCTGCTGAGCATCGTTAAATAAAATCGAACCGATCGCCACGGACGGCAAAGCTGACCCTCTCTTTTATGAAACCTTAGGAGTAAGACCCGAATTTTTGCATAAATTAGAACCCACACTTTCTTTTTGTTGATCGCTTTTGCAATTGTGAAGAAGCCCCTTTGTTTTTTACTAGCGATGTCCATTCAAATCTTCGGTCATACTTTAGTCGCACCGGAAGGCAATGAACCACTGAGATGATTCCAGTTCTTTGCACCACTTTGGTCTAGTGACATTTTACTAGTAAAAGAAAAAGGAACTCACCAAGTCTTCATTGTGATGATACATATCAGAAAGGCAAGACGAAATAAGCACTGCTTCAAAGGTGAAAGACGATTACAGCACCGTGACACTTTTGTACGTGAAATCAGTACAGAACAAGTATCATTTGTAGCATACGTTTTGTGTTGGAATAATACTATGGAAAAAAAACGAAGCCTTGCACGTAACATTTTTTAAAATCTCTAAGGCTTTGATATATCTTGCTCAGCTGTTCATGCAAAATATCTCATTCCAGATTTTTCAATTTTATTATGTGGTATATATTTCGAAAGCAGTTGAATTCCGAAATAAGTTCTGCATTGTCAAACATTTATTTTACTAAAGTTATAATTCCGAAAAAGCGGAATTTTCAGTAAATCTTGCAGTTTATTATTTGTGATATTTAATATATATATATATATAAATATATATAAGTATTAAAAGTAAAACATTTACTCTGAGTGATCTTTGGAACTACGAAAAGTAATACACCTTTTAAAAGTAGGTCAACATTTTTTCAGCGTCGATCACATGTGCTTTGAAATTTCGTAGACAACATTTACCTTATTTACACAAATCTAAGACTCACCTTACTACAAAGCTACGAAAATGTGTATTTTTCTTAATACTCGCATACTAAGAAGCAAGAAAACATGAAAGAAATACAAACTTAATGAACTTCCGAAATATGGCAAATCTTTAATTTATTTAAATTCCACATTATTCCAAATTATGCATTGCTCACAGACATCTCTTCATCTACATCCTCAGTTATTTCACTGCACGGATCTTCATTACTGCTGTCTTCTGTGGTTTTGCTGCTGGATTGTTCGAAGATAGCGTCGTCTTCAAATGCCATCCACCGCATTGGAAATGCCGCACTTCAGAAAAGACCGCTTAACTAAGCCATTAGGAATGAACTCCCAGGCATCTACAATCCACTGTGCTACTACGGAGAATGAAGGTTTTTTTAACACATCCAGTTTTTGTCAGTTCTGTGTCTCCCGATGTAAGCCACGCATTATAGCGTGACCAAATTGCTGCTTTAAAAGGCCTATTTATGCAGACATTAAGGGCTGAAGTTGGAATTGTTAGAAATTATTATAAGAAATATGGCTGTCAGAGTTCTTCGAACCAGACGCCTCAGCGAACATTTAACAGAATTGCAGGTGGCGCTGCTCGAAACGTTTTTTTTTACTCTAGCGAGCGTTGCCTGAGAAAAAGATACCCTTCTGCTGCTCACGCCGGTTAGTAATCTAAGTGGTTGATCTTTGACTGAACAACAACAATGTCGGTGATATGTAGAGGGTGTGCGTGTTGAAATAGTGAGTTATTACCTTTTTGTGGAGATGTACAATAAATATTATTGTTTTGTCATTTGAAGCGTTTTTATGTGTGATTACTAAGGATAGATCTTCCTGCAGCTGGTAAGTGGCTTACTGCGTTACTTAAAGGAATTATAGATTTTAATTGTTTAGAAATATCTAACAGGAATGTCATTCCTCCAGGAACAACAGCTAGATCAGTTGTGTTTTTTACAATCCTGGTTTTCACAGGGTTGGTTACACGCCCTTTGAATGAATTCAATACAAGCATGAACCGCAGTCGCCCCGCTCCTAGTCGTCGAAACCACACTTTTTGAAGTAAATCCTTTACCAGTTCTTCCGTCATCCAGCCATTTTCTTGCATTCTGACATGCATTTTCTGAGGAACAGTATCTTTTTTCGGAAATGTTTTTCTCTTGAAAATAACATACGATGGTATCTTGTTCCTATCGGCGGTAATGGAAAGCATGACCGTTGTTCGGAGCTTTTCGTTTCTTGTTGTTAGCACTTTAACTTGCTTTGCACCAATACTTTTTACAGTGTAATTTGATGACATATCAAAATACAATGGTATTTTATCATCATTCCCAATCTGGCTTAAAACATGGTGCCCTTGCTTTTTTATTTAGATTACGAGAAATTAAATTCTTAAATTTCAGAAAATTCTATATTTCGCGATGGAATCCATTAAAAAAATAGGATATATGGCATACTATAAATCATAATGCACTGAAATGTTTACAGCATAAACTTTCAATTATCATCCCCTTTTCACAAAAATAAAATAAAATAATAGAAAGTCATTTTCTGATTTTAAGCATTTTTTTAAAGACGCAAAGGTAAGAAACAAACGATTTGTCTGTCTTCACGATAACCACAGAAGAACTTTCTGGTCCCGTGACCTGCTGCCATTGTGACGCAGAGAATTTGTTATGCATATGTTTTGTTGATACAGCTATTGTTTAACCGTTCAGCACAACGGTTTACGCAAATGCGTTTTGAACCGTTTTTGTTTTCCTTAGTGGTAAATTTGGTAAGTGCTATAAATTCAAACTACAGAAGTCCACCCTTCCAAAAAATGGCGACAATAAAAAAACTGGGAAACTTCGGAATGGCGGCGAAGCAAAGTCCAATAAAAGTAGAAGGAAACTGAAAAACGTTCCGCAAAAATCCAACAGAAAGTTTACCAGGAACGAAAGAAAAACTGAAAAACCAAGTCGCCACAGCGCAAAAACTATTGAACAGGGAGAACATTTTTATTTCGTAGTGATATGCTTGAAGATCGGGCTGTAGTGCCCGAGCGCTACTCTGTAAACGAGCTTAGCGAGCCTAGAGGCTTGGCCCTTAATGTATATACTGTATATATAGAATATTCCTTAATTTCAGACTATGTGCATCCGACTATTGCCCACCCTCCGAGATTTATGAGCGGAGGGCTCTCACTGATCTTCGAAATTGTAGAAGTGTTACTCTTAATGACTTGGCATTTGATTACTAACTTAATGAAACTGACAAAAGTATTAATTTAAGCCTGATTACAGGTTATTTTGCTGTACTTATAAAAACAGTTCTGCTTGATGTGGCAAAGCAATATACATGTAAATAATTATATGAGTAATAAAGTTACGGCTATTACTTTCAATGAAGAAATTTAAGGACGTACGTTTACATAGCTGAAAAAACGTTTGCATTCTATATTTTACTGTTAATGATGCCTGCATCGAAGTAACTCTAAAAACATTCTTCGAATTTATTTTACAAATCACATCGTGAAGCGATTTAGTACATTATTTGAATTTCAGAATATATTTCATTAAAGAAAGTTGAACACTGGGAAGCTGAACAAAAAGTTTATTGAGCGTGACTGATTTGGCTAAATGAAAGTTCTTCTTGAGAAATCTAACTTCAAATATCCGTTGATGTAACATATTGGTCTTCACAATAAATATTACAATGCTTTTATATAAAAGTTTGATAATAGCCAAATCTTATGTTTATCTCAGATTATTTTTCCTCCTTTGTGTCTCATATTTCCATTGGCAAAGTATCCGTGTTCTTAGTCCGTTTGAAGTAATCTGTTCAAATGTAAATTAGATAGTAACACCGAACATACAGTCGAAATTTTCTTTGCATATTCAACGTCTGTGTAGTTAAAAACAGCCATACTAGCTGTTTTCCATAGTGCACACGGTACTTTCTCTGAAAGAAACTTATACAGATGAAATGCAAAAAGGGATCTAATTGACACTAAATTTTGATATTTTTTTAGTACTCCATATATTCCAGATAAGATGCCACGTACCAGAAACCGCGAATTTAACGATATCTACTCTTTCGTTAATGAACTATTATAATCTGTGTAAACAATAATGACGGCAGATTCATTCCATCAATTTTTTCCTTCTCAGCTGCCTTAAGCTCAAAATTATAAATCGAAGTTAGATTTTGCCATTCAAGATGTAAAAACAAAATAACAGTGGATAGCACATCAACGCGCCTAAATATTTTTAAGCCGCTCTGGTGGCGCAGTGTTCTAAGCGATGGCTTCTGCTCATTCGTCAGGGGTGGGTCTGCGTTCAAATCCTGGTGAGGCATTGATTTTATGTTTGTCTTACCACTGTGAGCAACTCGGTGCCCTATAAGTTATTATGGCTGTTCATAATTTAGGGCCACTCTCTCCTCGGTGGGGAGAGGAGACAGAGTGCGATAAGATATACTCAGCGTCTGTGCCTTACCGAGATTCAAATCCGCACGCAACATGGGAATTGCCCGAAGCAAGCGCTTAGATCAGTTCCCAACTGGAGTGGTGCAGTAGTCTTCATCACCAAAATTAATCAATTGGAAGCAATTACCTACCTGCGCAATTTCTTTCTCCGACAGTAGCTAATGCGAAACAAACTTCCCAAGAGCTTTAATTTATTATAAATGGACGAATAAAATTATTCGGGCAGGACTTTTGTTCATGTGTTGCTCTGTCCTGGACGTTATTAAACTAATGAGATGATAGTGTGCAATCAACCACCGAAATTATGTGGTGCTTTTGTTTTCACTAGTTCATTGGCATGCATTCTATTTATCACGAAATCATTTCAAACACTCATATGTTGCTCCGGAAAACCAATCAGTCTTCTGTATTTTGCACTATTTCATGTGGTTGATATCCTTTTACCCGGTAATGAAAAAACTGATACCACGGCTCCTGTCGTGCAGATGACAAAAGAAACGTCAGAGAGAGAGAGAGAGAGAGACAGAGAGAGATATTTTTCACTGCGACGACTTTTGTTTGGTCCTCTGGTCGTACCCGTAGACCCAAGTCGTGTCCCCAGTGACAACCCGTGGTAGAAACGTTGGATAATTCGCCTCTTTCTGACGAAGATCTTGACAGAGTTCGACACGGAGAGCCTTCTGTTCGGGGTTCAGAATCCTTGGCACAAACATTGCAGCAATGCGGTGCATGTTCAAAACCGACTACAGAATTGTTTGCACTGTTCTGGATGGCACATTGACAATGATAGCAATGTCTTGAATGGTTTTCCGATTATCCTGATGCACCAGTTCCCTAATTTGTTTCACATATTCGGAATTTTAGCTCGTGGACGGTCGCCCTGACCTCTCGTCGTCTTCCAGTGCTGTTCTGCCGCTCTTGAAGCGCGGGTGCCACACAAAACATCTCGCACGACTCATTGCTTCATTGCCATGCACCTGCCGCAACAGTTCATGCGACTCCCTTCGCGATTTGCCTAGTTTGACGCTGAATGTGATGTTCGCTCGCTGCTCTAGTTTGTAGTCCATACCGACATCACAGCTGTATTCTGCACGTGTTTGTCAAATATCGACTAGCACAGCTCCTGATCTTCACAGAATGACGCCACTTTGCAAAATGACTCATGAAAGTCTCTGCTCTCTACCACTGTTCGTGCATCCGCGTACTGCCATCTTTTGTCGTGCTACGTACCTAGTCTCGCAACTTTTTGATCGCACTTCGTGTAACTATCTTTACAGCATGTAATAATACTTCTGAAAGCATGCAGAAAAGTAATACTCAATTTAGTAAAATTTCAGATTGATTAAATTCTAATTATCCACTAATGAATACCATTTTAACGAAATCTTTGATTTTAGTAAACAACAAACATTTCATACAATTATCAAATACTACTTTTTCCCAAAAACTGCAAAAGTATTTCAAGATAATAAAAAAAACTCTGCGTACCGATATAATAAAAAATACTTCACAAACGCGTCCACACGAAACACGAACTACGAATATTATCATAGAAAGTCTCAATTGCATTGGACCTCATTATCGGAATTCATTGTCAACGGAACTTACAATACTTAATTGTTTTAAACTTTTTAAAAAGAAATCAAAAGGCCATATAACGAACCACAGTTCTTAACCCATTAATAATTAAAAAAACATTACTAATTCCTGAATAAATCGCAATTTAACCTATTAACCCTGCTTTCGCTCTCATTTGTGCACACACCACTGATCATAACTGTTAGTGTAAACTTATCTTCTTTTCTGGACAAAGACTATTAGCAAGAAGACATAGATTCTCGCACTTGTACGTCATGAGTACGAGTTCACACTTTCAAGTTTATACAATAATTTTCATCTAAGTGAAATATGGCAAAAAGTATTCCACTAAATGGGAGAAAAATTCTGTTTTGAAGCGTAAATTTGGTTATTTATTAGAATTAAAATTGTTACACAATGCAAGTTCGGTAATTTTAAACTAGTGTGTGTGTGTGTGTGTGTGTGCGCGCGCGCGCGCTTTTATGTACAGATGGGATATGCTGCTCAGCAGGGAAACTGCCAAGGATGCATTCAGGGTAGTTTTATAACTGAGAAATATAATTTATTTTATGAGTAGTTTTTCGCGGAACAATATTACATTTTAATTTCCGTGTAATTTGAAATAAAGGGTAACAGAGTTTCACCAAAAAATGCGTAACACATAGTTTCCTAAAAATTGTTTGTTTAAATAATTTCCAAACCTAAAGAAAAAAATTGAGTAGTGAACTAAAATGTGATATTGTTTGTTTCAGATTGGACCAGGGCAGTGCATGAGGATGAGAAACGAGCTTACTCTAGGTGTGCATCCGGGCACATCGGAGTGATTTAATGGACCGCATGAAAACTAATGAACATAGTAACACTACACCATTATTGACATATATGATAGGACTACAAGATATCGGAATTACTTTCACAAGCATTATAGATGGGCAAAAGAAACATAACTTTCAGATTAGTTGTTTCGTTACTTGCAACACAAGTATTTTGGCTGCTGATCTAAGTGAACAATATTCCAAACAAATTAAGCAGGTAAAACTGCAACGTTCTAAATGTACGTAAATATTACGAAAAGTGTTTTGTCACGATTGCTTCTATAAATGTAATGTCTGCATGATACTGTCCTTTTTGTGCCAGTTTTATCCTGGGAAACAGGAAGAAGTCACAGGTAGATATATCACAGGAATACCATGCCTGTGACAACACAGTGATTCAAACGTGAGCCAGAAACAGTTAGACTAACAGCGGATTATGAGACTTTTCCTTATCTTGTAGAAATAACCAATGTTCCGATTCCCATAGCTCGGACGACGCCCACGAATATTGCTGCGTAAACGTCGTAAGACTCGCTTGTAGAATTATTGATATACCGTTTGACCCACTGTTATGAATTCCTTTGAGTACTATAACATTCTAATTTAAAAAGAGCATCAGCATCTCTTTGTCTTTGATGTCTGCATGCGGAATTACTTGATTAATGGTGAGCAGGTATATCTCCATTCATCTCTTTGTCAACTTGCTCTGTGGATCATACTGCAAGCATAATGTTTCATCACGTGCAATTGTTCTGGATCAAAAATCAGCATCCTCAGCTACAGCACCCAAGCAATTGGAACAGATCGTTGAAGGAAGCTCTTTTTGGTCAAAAATGTGGTGTACTATCCTGGTATTAAGCTTTCAACTGAAGCTAATGATGCAGGAAATAAAAAGAAATGAAATATCATGAAAATACGCATACCAGTTATCGAAATGACTGGAATTCTTACACCTAAAATAAAAATTTGCTCCCTATTAGGTAATATATATATATGTCATTATCTAAATAAATAATTATATTTTAAGGAATTTGATCAGAGTTACCCTTATCGCCTTGAGTTTGACGAACTAAAGTGATGATTACAACAACAGAAGGTATTTTCGCCATAATTTTGTTATTAGAACAATTCAATATGCGCTTGATATTGGTCCTGCTACGTTCATAACCTATTTTGGCCTTTTGTTTTTCCGTGTACCTTTCATATAAATTATGTTCATCTATATTTAACAGATTTTCGCATTGATTTTTATATTCTTACTTCCATTATTTCAAATCCTTTTTACAACACTAGCAGAAAACGCCAAAGCTAAAGACAATATGTATTTCCCGGAACTATTCAAAATGGGTGAAAATTAAAAATGCACTGACGGAAATTTTATTTGTTCCTTTTTTAACGAAAGCTACAACTATTTTTTTTATTTGTGGGTAGTATGTGTGTGGTTTTTCAAAGACACATCCCAATTATATAACAAATGTGTACTTAAACAGAATCAAGAATATGTTGTAAATTTGCATTTCCAGTTGCTTGTTTGATTGAATATCTTCATTTCCGGGCTGCTAGATTGATTAGTGAAAAGAACAGATAACAGTTTATAACTTAAGGTGCGTAAGAGAATAATACTGTAAATATCCTTAAAACACTAGAGTTCCAAGGGTATTTATCATCGCCCAGATATTTTCTGAAGTATCTTGTCGCACTTGACGTGTGACTTGCTCTCTTACCCCCAGAAGAACCGAAAGATCTTGATTCCATCATCTTAAGGAACAAAGGAACCGCTCATTAAATTAGTAGCTCTCTCAAGCAGAAACAACAACAATGTTCAACCGATAATAAAGCATTTACTCATCTTTTTAGAAAAAAAAGATAAATAAATGCTCAAACAAATGTCACACGAGATCACAGCTGATGAAGTGCACGTTCGAACAAAACGTGCATTTCATCAGCTGTGAACTGATATTACATTTGTCTGCTGGAACACTTTTAAAAGCATGATTTATCAGACCTTTGCGTTTAATTCGCATCCATGAGGTACAAAATAACGCTGCAGACCCTGTGGCTGTGGTTTAAGCGATGGTCCCATATAATTCTCTAAAAAGGGTTTGGGTTCGAATCACGGTGAGGCATGGTTGTTGTGTTTGTCTTACGGCACTGGCTCTTTCCCTTCCCTAGAACCAGTGGCCCTAAATTCGGGACGGGCGACGGCTTTTAGTCCATTGAGTTGCTCACGGTGATCGTTAAATCTCCAATAAAAAAAAACAGAAAAAAACACTAATGTGAGAAACATTAATCCCCACCAGTTATGTTATACACTGCCGGACAATTGCTAAGGACGGATGACAATAGCAACGATAGCAACCATAAAATGGAAGGCAGGAAAATGTGGAAATTAGCATAAGTGCGGGATACAGTAAGACGTGTTGTGCGTATGCAAATTTTGGATTGCCGAACTTGTTCGTGACGTCGTAGCGCTGATAAGAGATATGAAGGATTTGACGCGTATTGACCGTTGTTGTTCAAACGCAAAGTTGAAAGGGAAAGAATCAATTGACGAACTTGCAATTTTCAGTATGTCTTCCCGACATCACCTAGATGATTTTACGCGTGACCGTATTATTAGCAAGATTGAAGAAGGGCGAAAAATAACACATGGTGCCAGGGTGTTCGTCATCAGCCACAGTGTTGTTTTAAGGCTTTGGAAATCATTTCAAACAAATGGAGAGTGTAGCAAACGTCACGGGGGAGTTCGTTTTCGCAGTACGACATCTGCAGAAAATAGGTACATAGTGCTATCAACAAAAAGACACCATCGCAGCACAGCTAGTGAGGTAGCAAATCAGTTTATGGCTGCTACTGGCAAGCGGATCTCCCGAAAAACTGTCGCCAGACGTTTGCATGAAGGAGGACTATACGCCCGCCGTCCTGTTGTGTGCATCCCATTGTCCAGACGTCACTGTACCGCCTGTTTGCAATAGTGCCATCAACATCGCAATTGGACTGATAACGACTGGTCTGCTGTCCTCTTCTCAGATGAGAGTAGATACAGTCTATCATCAGATGTCGGAGACAACTGATCTGGCGTGATAGTGGTACTGCATATTGTCCAGCAAACATACAGGAAAATGACCGATATCCGACATGTAGTGTCATGGTATGGGCTGGCATCATGATCAATGGCCGTACGTCTCTCTATGTGCTTACAACTGGGACTATGACTGGCCAACGATTCATTAATGATGTTATGCTACCTCATGTTCGCATGTTATGTGGTACTGTCAGTGATAGATTCATTTTCATGGACGACAACGCAACATGTCATCGAACAGTCGCTGTCCAGCATTGTCTTGAGAGCGAGGATGTTCAACGCCTCGTATGGCCAACACGTTCTCCAGATCTGAATCCCATTGAAAATATGTGTATGCTTTCGGGAGGAGTCTTGCTGGTCGCCAATGCCTACCAATAAACAAGGAAACCCTCATCCGTGCACTGACAGAGGAATGGGATAAATTACCCCAACAGCTGCTTGATAATGTTGTGCAAAGCATGACACGACCTGTGGAATCTTGCATCGCCCTCCATGGTGGCCATATCCCGTATTGACATCTTACGCCGGAACGCCTGCGGACGGTAACTGAATTTTTTCACGTTTACGTATTCTGCACAAAATGGCCTGTTTGCCCCTTGAACACGTTCCAAAGCCTTCTGGATTTCAGAGCACAATAAATTGTCTTTCTTGTAATGTCCTGGCATTCTGACATTATTTTATTTCACTTAGCATCCAACCACACTTACTTTTTTCATGCGCCATATAGCCGTTTATGACCTGTCCTTAGCAATTGTCCAGCAGTGTATCTGTGGTCTCATTTCTATGTTGATGTAGTTTCTGGCTGATCAGTTTTGGGGGAGCACTGAGTAATATTATTTTAACATTTTACTGATTACCGTACGAGGGTACGGTGGAAAGCAGCAGTGCATTATTTATTCATCAGCCTTCTATCAGGTCTTGTAATTTCACCTTTTCACCTAACGCCATCGATCTTTATCAGCCGCTCGCTAAGCTATTGTTGAACGAAAGTGATTTTTGAGCTACCTTATTTTCCGCAAAAATCGCTTCAATTCGTTTAGAAAATTATTCCTGTCACGCTTAGTTGCAGATCAGCCGCTAGACGTCTGTGCAGATGATTATACTTGACTGATTATCACTATGAACAGAGATTAGCACCAAACCTAAGTTTGGTATAAAATATGCAATGATGTTTCGAACAATCTGCAGCAGTCTTAAAGCAAATTAGAAAATAGTTTACAAAATCTTATTTGTGAATTAAAATAAAGATTGTTGGGTTGCAATATCTATTTTTTATTTACTTTTTTTAATCTTTTAGAATAATTTGTGACTTGGAAGGTAACTTCGATGCGTGTGTTTGTCGTCAATTCATTTAAATATGCACATTTGTTTTAAAATTACTTAAACTGTATTGCATATCTGGAAGCTGTATATTTATATAAGATAATTCATAGGGCTTATACAGAATACCTGTTGAAATATGTTCTTTCCTGTGCAACAATGATTATTAATGTATTTCAAACATGCAAAAATTGAAGGTATTTACTTTTTCATTCATGAAAATAATTATACAAATTAAGGTACTATTAAATAAAATGTTTTTTTTCTATTTCTTCATCTCTTTTTTTTTTATTTTTGCATTTCACAAAACCTTAGTATGAACAAAAGGTACTAAACATCAAGTAAAACTATGTGCATGATGAACACGGTTTTTAGGGCTCAGCTGATACTGCATGTAAAGCTATATTATTAGTTGCATCTGAATTCCTGATGGAGTTCCATAAATGGTGATAGGCGGCAAATACAGCTACTTGAGTGACACCATTACAATTGAAAGATTGATAGATAACAGGTAAAAGCATATTTAAAATGAAATAGAAATTTTAGTATTTTCACTACTTCTTTTTGCTCCGTAAATGAAAAATCGGAGTTCAGCGTATCTGTGGGAAACCTATGACTAATGCAAGTGAATTAAATAATGCATGCTATGACAGGTAAACACATTTTGTCTTTTTTCCTGCTTACTGAATGATATTACTCTTTCTTTATGGATTAGAGTAGCTGAGTCTGAATCTGTTTCGAAAATGTTCTACCACAGTGGTTTTTAACGGCAGGTTCGCAGATCGGTGCCGTCCCGTAGAAATTTCCTGCAGATCTCCAGACCGGTGTTGGGCCGCAGAAATTTACTATCGGTCCGTGCAAACGTTTTTGCAGCTTAACACATGATACGTGGATTTTGTTATTATTCAATTTTAATACTAGGAGTTTTGATAATTCATTTTCTGTAACCATATATTTAGATTTTAATTTTGGTATGTATTTTACTTCTTCAAGTAATTCTTGCAATAATTTAATGCATGATTTCTTTCTTTCTCTTAATGTAATCTACTGTTTTAGCCTGCGCGTCAACCAGTCCTTTTTAGAACTGCCTCTCACCGGCCCGGATGTGCACGCCGTGGCTTTGGGTGGAGTATTCCTCTTCCTATCGCAGGAAGAAGTAATAGATGCCGCCCCGGTGGCGCAGTGGTCTAAGCGATGGCCTCTGATCATTCGTATGTAAGGGGTCCGGGTTCGAATCCCGGTCAGGCATGGATGTTGTGTTTGTCTTACGGCACTGGCTCTCTCCCTTCCCTGGAACCAGTGACCCTAAATTAGGGATGGGCGACTGCTAATAGCATATTGAGTTGCTCACGGTGGTCGTTAAACCTCCAATCAAAAAAAAAAAAGAAAGTAATAGATAAGAATCAGCGGGAGAGCGACATGTAATACGAGGAGTTCGATAGTACCACTAGCCGTGCAGTGTCGATTTTTTTCTCTACAGTCTAACTAAGCACCGCAAGCGTTATCTTTTTGCATGGCTTAGGTCGCCACTATGCTGGGCCCTAGTATTCATACATCGATTCGTCTTTATTGTATCAGTTCCCCTATCGACATGCCTTATTGTAAATGACTTCCTTCTTATGTTGCCTTGTCCGAACGTTATTACCCGAACGTATTGCTTGCTGTTCCCATGTTGTGGTATTTCGGAAAGCAGGTTATCCTTTGAATCACAGTGTTTAAAAATTTGAAACCGCACAAAATGGAGACAAAAAGTCAAACATCAAAACTTTTAACTTTCTTTAAGAGCAAGAAAAATAATTTTGAGAAAAGTAATGTTGAACACGAAAGTAAGCCATGTGGGAGTGCTTCAAGTTTTTAAGAAAGACGGGAAGAGATATATGTTGAAAGTTCAAAATGAAGGACAGAAACAGAAAAAAAGCAAAAGAAACTTTGTTAGGTATAACAATAAGGAAAAGTTAAATCTTGGTTTCACAGTGAACAATCGCCACCAACATCGTGTAGAGTATGCTCAGATATTCTGAAAAATGATGCTATGAAACCTTCAAAACTTGTTCGTCTTTGCGTTTGAAGCATAGCGATTTTATAAATAAGCCACCGGATTTTCTGAAAGATTATACAACCATATGAAATATCAGAAATGTTAAATGAAGATGATGACGACTAGTGACAAGTCGCTGCTTCAAGTTTCTTATTCAGTTGCTCTTCGAATATCTAAAACGACAAAAAATCCCTATTTGTAAGAGTTTGTAAAGCTTTGCATTCTAGATGTTGTTCAGGAAGTTTTGGGTCCTCAAACCGCTCAAAAACTGGAGGCTACACCGCTTTCAAACGACATCATTCAGAGGGGCAAATGATAATTGTGCAGCATGTGCATCAAATGATAATACTGCAAACAAATTCTGTAATGCGGTATTTCTCACCAATATTCCGGAATATTCTACTGTATCTTACAGAAAATCAAAAGTTTGAAGACTTATACGTCGTTAATGTGGGTTTTCCAAAATGTATCTTTTTCTTCGGAAACTGGATTGAAAGAAAGTGAAGGACTTCAAAAGATGCGGTCATAGGTTGTTAGGAAATGAAAAGGAGATACAGCAAACTAACCAATATTTTATTCCTTAGCATTGTCGTTTTTGATTTTGCATTATATGTCTCTATATCTGAAGTAATCCATTTCTTGATAAATTACGGAATATGAGTACGTTGTAAATAGAGGTTTTATACATCGAAATTAAACCGACGTCTGACGATTGTGGTTTGGAAATTTCGCTTTTTTTTTCTCCTGTATTTTTCTCTAAGGGTTTAGTCCGAACTCAACTAAACGGCTTCTACCCAACTTATCCAGTATCGGGTCTCGAAATTTAAAAATTCATCCGCATACAGTTTGCTACGCTCACAATTAACGCATAAACTGAATGTCATTTATATTATGAAGGAAACACAGTACGTTACAGCGAACGTATTCATTTGGAAAACTTTATCATCCTTTTTGAAGAAGAAACCCTTTTTGTTTTGAGATTTGCATAACTTATCAAACTTTCTAGATATCAATATTTTTTTCAAGCTTTAGGGATTTTAAACATATGCTGAAATTTAAATTTAAAAAACAATGTATCAAATAGAGCTGCGCATGCAGTATTTTGTACTAATAATCAAATATATATTTCAAAAATAAATGCTGGTGCTGCTAAACTCAACTGATGGCAATGGTTTTCAGAAAGTGGGCGAAAGCTCACGCCAAACAAATAAACTTGGATATTATGCTTTTATGAAATGTATAATAGCGCTAGGTGGATATCATTAGCAAGGCAAGATAATTATATAATAATTGTGTTATAAAACTTCGCCTGCAACATACACCAGAAAGCAGAAACAAAATATGACTAGTGCGTCTGTATGAAAATCGAAGCAAACACAGGTAAAGATAGACGCGTGTGAAAGTCTTGAGACGGAATAAATAACACCTCATATCGAACTACGTTAATCAGTGTTGTTTTCGTTTTCCAGATGGGAAAGGCAGAGGACTTAAAGACAGTTTGACAAACGCAAAGTTATAATACCCAGAAAACTGAACCATGGCATTTCCCAGAGGGCAAGAGTTACGGAGTGTCCACCTTCAGCCGTGGTCAGTACTTTCAAAACGGAGTCCCAGACGGGAAACACGGGGAACCACCGGTACGTTGTGGGTCGACCACGGCTAATCCATGCAAGAAGTACGCGAAGGCTATCCCGCATGGTACGAGGCGACCGAAGGGAAGTTGTGGAGCATCTCGCCTAAAATTCTAACGCTGTTGACGAGAGTAATATGTCACAACATACAGTTCATTGAGACGTAGTTAAAATGGATCTGCATATCTGGCGGCCGCTCCAAGAGCCCTTACTGCACCATTTTTAAAGAGATAGCAGGAAAACTGCCATCAAATTTCCAAATATTAATTCATGCGATGAAGCACATGTGGTTAAAAGACATTTCAAGTAACTACGGCAGATCCCTCGTTGAAAGTATCCCGCATCGCATTCTGTCCGTTATAAAATACAAAGGTACTCATTTCGGTCTTTTCGTATTGTAAAGAATGTAAGTAAAGTAAACATCTGTTTTGTTATTTTTTCATATATCTTTGACTAGCAAATGGTTGTTTCTTTGAAAATCTTAAATTTCAAAAAAATGACAGGTTTTCGGAAACTTTTGCACATGACTGTGAGTCAATAAAAGTTGTTTGGAGCGGTGACCTTATGAATAAGTTGTTGAATTAGGTTGTAAAATTGTTTATTTATAAAAATAACTCGTATTGTTTTTGATACCTGTTATTTTTTTAGAAAAGCATTGCAAAATGTGTGCTGGAAATACCTCGGGGTTTTTATTTAAACTAATCAAAAATTGTTACCGAAAACTCAGCTACTTTACCTTCGAAATATTACTTACGCGTCAATCAAGCCATTCCCGTGAAAAATGCAATTCCAGAGTATCACATTCACAAGGTATTACAAAATGCATGCGGAGCAAAAAAAAAAAGTAGCTCTACTGGAACGTACTTGCCTTACAATACATTATTTTGCGTTTTTCATTTATTTTTGATAATGGCTTTGTTATCCTTTGTACTAAAATGTAAGTGAAATCTACAAATTATTTGGGAATATACACTTATAGTGTAACCCACTTTTTTTTCACTGACGTAGGCAACAGTTTTTTTATGATCCCTCTCAAAAATGCTTTCTTTAATTTTATTTCTATTGTCAAGCATAAATTAGAGCGTTTTGTTGATGTATTGCAGTAAAGCGGTTTCATTGCATTTAGGCTGTAACATGCTTGAAATTGGGGTAGAATAATTTCGCTAAAGAAATTCAGTCATAATTTAGAAAACACCGCTTCAACACATTATTGCTTGCATTCATTTTTCAATTACTGCTTCCATAAAAATCTTCATTCGTACTTAACTTGTGTTCTGTTCGGCATTTATAATGACGGCTTTTATTTTGAAATAGAGGAAATTGTTAGATACCATGTTACCTATGTGGCAGAGGACAGGATAAACGTTTGTAATCTTCCCAAATTTGTGAACATTAATATTCTTTTCCCATTCTGATTTACGCATAAATGGTGGATGGATAGTTAGCTAATTGCAGATGGATGAGGTATTTTTGTCTCAGTATCTTTAAGTGTATCCAGTTCTCACGTTCTTTTCCATAATTTATAAAGGCCATCGCATTTTCGAATAGTTTGATACTTTATGATGTTACTGTTAATAATCTGTTTAAATTAAAAAGCTACCATTATGTGCATTTGTTAAATATATATATTTGTAAAAACCATTGCATTAAATATTCTTTTCTGAAATTAATGGAAATTGGTTATTTTGTACATATGTTATGAATTAAATACGCACGTTATGTATCACTCGTCCATTGTAGAAGTGAAACTTCATATTTGAATATTTTTATCTCTATTGTTGGTTTTTAATTTTTAGCAACCAACATACTTCATTTTATATGTGTATACGCATACACACCAAAAAATGGAAAATCAAATAAGAATACATATAAATATAGGCATGCAGGATAAACTCAGGGAAGAAATTAAGAAAATTAGCTATCAGGGACAAAACGAGAAACATATATTATAATTTGTAAACAACAAAATCCGGTATACAGTACTCGGATAGAATAATGTTGTCCACGAACAGTGCTCTGAATGAAATGCGAAATTTAGTTATTTTCCAAAATTCGTTTAGATTCATGTCAAAAAATTATAATAGCCACCTTCACAATTCTGTCGTTACACGATTTAAAAAGTAGGTCTCAGTTGCAATAAAAAAATGGACTTTATTTACATCTAAAGCCATCACAGGAAACATGCTAGTGCTTTCGGACCAACACTGGGTCCATCATCGGGGAACATATTGGGCCAAATTCCTGTTTATAAAGAGGTGGTTAGTCACCTAAAGTCACTGGTTGGATGACGTAGTTCCATTTGACGCAAGCGCACTTCAACATGATATACACATACACAAATAAAAATCACTGCAGCTTAATATGATGGTATGAATTATGAATTGTGATAAAATGTACAATGATTAAAAATGAAATGTCTCCATGACGATGGTAATATACATGGTGAGTCGTCGTTACAGTATTGGTTGGAGAATAAGTTGATAAAAATGCTCTCCATAAATAGTAAATTAGTTTTGTTGGATGTTGTTGCTAAGTATTTAACATTGTTCCAATCCGGTATATGACAGCCCTGATTAACCAGTCGAGACAATGCTGTAGTGCACGATCCTTTCCTTACATTGTAGGCATGTTCAGAAATCCTAGTCGAAATATTTCGAAGAGTGGATCCTATATATCTGGAGTCATGCACATTAACCGCCTCCTTATAAATAGGAGTTTGGCCCAATATGTTGCCCGATGATGGACTCAGTGTGGGTCCGAAAGAACTAGCATGTTTCCTCTGCTGGTTTTAGATGTAAATAAAGTTCATTTTTTAATTGCAACTGAGACCTACTTTTTAAATCGTGTAACGATAGCATTATGAAGGTGGTTATTATAATTTAGTTATTTTTTCTAAAGTGACCTTGAGAAACCTGTGCAGATTCATAACCGGATAAGGAAATTTTCTGGTTGTTTTCAGATGTCATTAAACGGACATCCCAAAGAAAATATTACAGCAAAAGCTCAGTCATTCTTTCATAAAAAATCCCTCCCACACAGGTTTTACTATATGAGGTATACTTTAAAAATCATCTCTGCAGAGTCTGTCAGGTGATACGGTACAAATTACTATATTTTATATGTAGCACCTCTCGAAAAAAGGGTTATACAATCGTAAAAAAAAAAAAAATGGTAGACTTGCATGGTTACGGGATCGGCGCTTTAGTTCCATGTTTGCCCACTGGCGCGCTTTTGTATATTGATTTTTTATTGGAGGTTTAGCGACCCTCGTGAGCAACTCAATAGGCTATAAGCAGTCGCCCATCGCTAATTTAGAGCCACTGGTTCCAGGTAAGGGTGAAAGACAGCGCCGTAAGGCAAACACAACATGCACTCCTCACCCGTATTGGAACCCGTATTCGAACTCGTACCCATCTTCGACGAATGATCAGAAGCCATCGCTTAGACCACTGCGTCACCGGGGCGTCCTATATTGGTCTTGGGGGCCAAATTGTTGCCATAAACCTCTATGGAAGATTCACCACTGAGCCTCTGAAATTCCCTGCTATTTTATAAACACTTTCGTTGCGTTAAAAATCAGAAGCCGCCTTTGGTAAAATCTCTTAAGTTAATCTTGTTCTCAAGACGTCTCAATGGGTGATTTATCATCCAGACATGTTGAATTTCGAGATGCGGCGTTGGTTTGACAAAGGTACTCTTGTTGTGAACCACTGATGTTGTGTTAGAAATACATAGGTGAGAAACGTCCTATAACACTGTGAAGAAGTATTTTGAACATGCACCCACTACCCTGATGCAGTGTATAGATCACAGGAGATGCTTAAGTTATTATTTATAACTAGGTTATTTGAGTTCATAAATAAATTTTTCCAAGCATGCATAACATTTTGAAATGAAAGCAACTTGATGTACAAATCCGCAATACATTTGACAATGCTGCAAAATGCTTCGAATAGCCGGTAACAGGATTCATCAAAATATTTAAAGCCAAAACATATTATACATAAATTTTTCCTCAGAATGTACATTTTGTTTCCTGAAACAGCAGTCACGGATGTCGGTTGTTCCTCAAAATTATTTCTGCGTCATTCTAATCATCCAGATCATTCTGCATTTAATTTGGGGATTATGTTTGTTTAGTTGAATTCCTAATTAGTCTGGGTTATACAGTTTAACAGTATTAATCATGTCTCAAATACAGTAAATACAAAGCACAAAATTCGAAAATCTTTAAATTTACAACACATTTCTGTTATTTTTACATATCACGGTACTCCGCTCCTACTTCAATATTTATATAATTTCCCCTTCTCACCAGCTCCATCGTGTTATAGTGATAGATATGAATGTTTCTTCCGCTGGTAAAAAATTATAATCATAAAAAAAATAATGAAATTATTTTTTAAAGGCTGCCTGCGGTACTTTGTGTCCAATCATAGTTCTTTGCTATCGATTCTTCTTCCCGCTTCTTGTCTTTCTCCATCGTTAAGATTTCTTTTTTGCTTTCTCCATATTAAGAGAGAACTATGTTCCAAAGTTGCAGAACGACAACGGCACTAGTAAGGTTTTAGGAGAGCTTATAACATATTTCTCCATGGAGACAGTGTTCTCCTGCAACTTGGTATGTACCATATTTTTATTTCATTGTTTGATACCAGGGCATATTGTTTTAACTTGTTAAATGTTTTCCATTTTTTGCACATTTAGAAAATGACCATTGTGTTGCAGGAGCCCAGAGGTATGCCTTGTTATATTCTCATTTATCGCTATTATTTATATTAAAAACTAAAATACGTATTTAATACATTATAATTGCTTGTAAATTTTGCTTACCTTCTTCAAGCTGCAATCTTTAACCCGAAGTGGTAGAAAAATGCGTTATTCAGCAACCGCAGCTGATTCATGTATGATGCTTGTGAATAATTGTCCATGACTGTGTCCTTCATAGAAAATTGATGGATTGCACGGCTATACAGGGCGATGAGAGCCACCACAGAGTATTGTGAGAGGGTTATGTTCTACCCAGGGCTAGAGAATAAGGAAAGGCTGGAAACATCTCCCGCGAATTTCTGACTATTTCATGTGGTAGCCATGCGATGGGCAACGCCTCTACCTTCATTGGTTCCCTATGGAGATTGAAACTTACTTGTCGAACGGGGGCCTCTACCTGAGGCTCGAATGCGAGTGACTTTATCTTACGTCACACTCGATGTAGTATGTGCTAATCTCTTTCTTAGTATCATCCTGAAGGAGTTGAGCTTTTTCAGTATGCAGGTTTCTTAACTAGTGGATATTAACTTCTTAGCTGATGTTGTAAGCACGCGATGGCGACACATTCCTGAAAACGTCTCGATACATTTTTTAGGAAGGAAATCTCAAGTCGAAATGATGCTTCGCTCTCCTGCCAAGAATGTAAACGGCTTCACTTCTAGTCATTCGCGAGTGAATTACACGCCGCAGACAGTTCTCTTTTCAACGGAGCAAAGCCTGACATCGTTGCGGTAACGATACGTTAGGCCTTCCGCCGCGTCTCTTCACAGCATCGCTCTTACAGGTAAATATTACGATAAAAATCATTAAAAGGCATTTAAAACATGAAATGTCTACATTATTTGCAATTAATTTCCATAAACTAAAATCTGTACGTCCGACTATTTCCAGATACTGATTTTTTTCCGATTAAATAATTTAGGACACTAAACTACACATTTACCGAAAAATGCGGGTATCGTATAATTTCCGTGATTCCTCGTTACTTCCTTATAGTAGACGACGTGGACCGCAAACCGAAGTACATCCGATTTTTATAGCACCAAATGGGCCCTCTCGTTGGAATGACGATGTATTTGAACAAGTATACGGGCCTTAGCATTCTGGAAGACGAAGCGTTTCCTTTGCCATGCATCTCCACGAGCAGCATCACATTGCCATTCCTGTCTTCCTAGACTACAATTGTCTTGTTCACAGAGCTGAAATGGTGTCTGAGTGGCACTACGGACAATTAGCAACACTGCCTCACCTCCAAAGGCCCGTTAAATCTCCAGATCTAAATGATATTGATAATCTGGGGCATCATTTGGAACAGAAGGTGTAACGCCAGAATAGACTCCCACGTGCACTGATGGAACTTCGGGACCAATTGTTTCACGAGTGGCTGAAAATCGGTGTTCAATACATCCAGAATCTCGTGGAGTCTCTACTGCACCAGATTCATTCTATTATGAAGAAGTGGCGGTTCGTGGTTGGAAAAATAGGTGAAGAGGTACAAGAGCAGTATGAAAAGATATATACTGTCTACAATGAAAATCCCTTAATGAGGACTTACCTATTTTTTGTATATTAAATCAATTTTTCTTCCTTTTAAAGCTGCACATTTGTCGATTATGTCGTCATAAGATGGTTAGATGGTTGTTTCTTCCTGAGCATCAATAAAATGTCTTCCTGAATAGAAATATTTGCCAAAGAAGCAAGTCTATCCTGGGAACTAGTGTTTCTTGAGCAAGTTTGTATTTTTTTAAGAAAAGTTCTTTCCACTGGCACACTTGTAGATGGAATTGTTAAAATGAGTAAAACCAATTTATAATCTTCTGTAAAAATGTATTTGTCTCCGTGAAACACTCGAAGGAGTTCTTGAGTCTATATATATTCCTTAATTTTTCATCGGCATATACAAGACTCAGTTCATTTTTAAGGCGCTGGTGTTTAGTAAATATGTTTCCGTAAAAATGTAGATTTTCAAGAGCGCGAGTGGGAAAGCATGCATTATATTATTCGAATTTGGTTGTGTCAGCAAGTCAGACAAATGGAACTTTCTTACAGTCTTGAAATCTTATATCCATTTCCATAAGAATGTGGTCCAAAATTTCAAAATACAATTCTTTATAGTTTTGAAAAATTGTTTCCTGTGTAAGAGCAACATATTCCCGTGCTTATTTCTGTGATTTTGCTAGCTTTTCCAAACTGTGTTTCAAATACCTCATCGTTCCTTTTATGGCTCAAAATTTCACGATGATTTTTTTGTTTGTTTTTTTAATTTGAGTTACACATTAGTTTATGTTTCGTTATTGTTTCTTCAAACGTTCGAATAATAGATCGGTGGAGCCAAAAATGTAAATTCGAAAGTGTTCATATCATTTAAAAACCCCTTGGCAAGATGAATTTATTTTTTGTCTAGTTGTTCGCTAATCGTTAGAAATCCGAACACGTTCTACAATTTATCCCAATCTTCAACAACTACACGTACCAATTTCGAAGTGAATGACCATCGAATTTCTGTTATGGTTGGTCTGCGTCCTGCGGTTTTTAATAAAAGTGTATGAGACCGCTTCGCATAATGGTGAAAAAAAACGAAGCAATTCCATTGAGGCTTGCAAAAAGTATTCAGCACTTAGAAATTTTAGAAAAACCCTGGTGTAATACACGATTCAAACGATGAACTAAGCAATGAACAAAAACAACTTGAGAAGCTTTATCCTGGACTTTTTCTTGTAGCCCATTTAAGTGTCTAGATATTATACTTGCCCCGTCGTGACATTGTCCTATTTATTTGAGTTGGTAATCAGACTGTTCCAAAATTTTGTCCAGCATTTTGTATAAAGCTCCTGACGTTCTATCTTCACTCACATCATGGAAACCCAACCACATTTTAAGCGTAATAGTGCTACGGAAAATTTGTCAAAATATAGAACAATATTGTTGAAACAAAAAAAGCTGAAGCTGCATAGAGAAAAGACAGATAAAATATTCATTTAGGCCTTTATCTAAAATTTTTCATAAGAGCAATTAGACATATATTTTTCCTGTGAAAATTGCTTTTAATTCAACGGAATTTAGATGCATGGAATACCATTGGTTGCAATGATATAACGATAGGACATGTAGTCGAATTTTTGGAGATCTGCATATCTCTAAAGTACCTGACTCTCAACCCCATTTCAAACACTTTCGTGCATTACTTCCTGGTGTTGCAATTTTTTTGAAACCTAGTGTATGCTTCATGAATAAATGACATATTTGAAAACCATTACTCAATTTCTGAAATTATTGAACAATCCGTTCAGTGCTCATATCTTCAATAGAAACAAAATTCAAACTGATCTGGTGCTGTACCAAGTATGGAGACCTTCGCCGTCAGCGGGAGAAGACATATAATATAAATATACCCTACACAATGCTGTTCTGTTTTTTAGAATCGCAATAGTTTGAAGGTACGTAGTAATGAACAAACTGAACTCGGTTGCACGAAAAAAATACTATGATGGACGTCTTCAAAATCAAAATTAACGGTGCCTACGCACTCTGGGATATTATGTTATATACTATATGCCTCGTTCGAAATCATGAGTTTAGGGATTTATCATGTTTTGACTAATCAGAAAAATATGTATGTGACTTTGCTTCTTTGAATGTATTTACTTTCTTTTTCTTCGTTTGGGGTTTTGACGACTACCCAAAACTCGGTGGTGATATAAATTTTCATCCATGCATGATTTGATGCCAACGATACCCCGGGAGAGAGGGAGAGAGAGAGAGAGAGAGAGAGAGACCAGTGCTTAGAAGACTGTGAAAACGAGTTTGCCTCGAGTTTTTGAGTTACTCATTCTAGACTAACGTATTTTCCGTGTTATCTATATTTTACATTTACTTGGTATTTTTGTTATTTGTGTTACTCATACAAGGGTATATACTAATTACAGAATAAAAGTTATTCCCTCGCCATATCTGGAAGCAGGGGGAGAAAAATAATTTATCATAGTTCATGTATTTTTAATACACTGATCGCACAAATTTACGGATATTTTAGCTTCGAAAGAACACTGCAGTGATATGAAAATTAAGCAACTATGGACATCATTTATCAGCGTGCATAGCTACTTCATGTATAAATTAGCATCGTGACAACAGTGAACGTGGCGTGCGAGCTCTGATAAAGGTGCTTTCGAGAAGGGGAAAGTTGCTCGTTTCATCGGTTGGTCTAGAAGCTCTTTTAGTGTTCTGCCTTCAGTTTGGGAATAACATGAAGTGATATCCATACGACGTTAAAACATCGACAACAGGAATTGGGCGGTGGGCACAATGCCTACAGGTGTATGGCAGATCGATGTGGCTGTTGTTTTAAGAGTTTTGCGAGTTATAGAAAGTAGGATATACACAAGATTTGTACGGCATGGAATTGTTGTAGATCGACCCAAGAGCGGTAGCACGAGGATAAACTCCAGGAGGCCCTGTTGGGATATCAATTAATGCGGAACCGTTTAATGACGCTTCTAGGAGAAATCGCGCTGCTGAAGGTAACGATTGATGGTGTATTGAGTAGAACACACTTCAGTACATGAATGTCGTTCATTAGTACAGGTATTTGCCGTCACAGCTTTGACTAGGGCACTAAACGTGCTGATTAGTCTCGTCTTTGGGAATGTTGTCCTCTGCCTTCAATAGTGCGGTATTTCGGTACATTTCTTTTAGTGAAGCTTTCCAATGATTCCTAAACTTCACTTGGAAAATCTCTGATGGGTTTGTGCAAAATAGCGTAGGCGATTCCCAACAGCATATTTTCGACCTCCATAATTTATTTACCTTATTACGCACTGTGAACTCCGTGTAATACCGCCCCGGTGGCGCATTGGTCTAAGCGTTGGCTTCTGATCATTCGTCCGAAAAGGGTCCTGTTTGAAATACCGGTGATGCATGGATGTTGTGTTTGACTTACGGTACTGGCTCTCTCTCTTTCTTGGAACCAGTGGCCCTAAATTAGGGACAGGTGACTGCTTATAGCCCACTGAATTGCTCATGGTGGTCGTTAAACAAATCCGCAATAATAATAAAAAAGAACTCCGTGTAAATGAAGAATGCCTCGTCAGTGTTCAATTAATCGGGGAACTAGAGGTTGGGGTGCGTTTCACACAAGACGGGTGGGACATCATTACGTGAAGTTTAAAACAGAAAGACATTTTTACACAATTTTGAATATATATAATTCTAGGGGAAAATTCATCCATGGGATTTATTGCATGAAGCTGAGGTCGAAGCCTAAAAAACAGGAATTATATGGAAATTCACTTTTTTCTACAATTAAGTTCCAAATACACATGCAACAACAGGGGAAAAGGTAAATAAAACATCTGACTTTCATATAGCCTACAAAAGAATGTCAAAATGTTCTCCTCGTACTGCGAAGTAATGTTTCTCATTAGCGTCGATTATTTCAATAATGAAGCTGTAGACATCGACACAATGACTGTGTCAATGTCTACGAAGATATATTTATTACAGCAATAGTTCAGCCGGGGTTTGATCATACTAGCTCATTCATGTGCGAAACTGACACTGCGCACGTCTCCATCTTTGATGTCACATACGGAAGGAAATTTAGTACGTAAAAAACGTAACACAATACGTTTGCAAATAGTACCATAAAAAACGTTACTTCAATATATTAGGCCTAGCTAAAGGCTAATTAAAAAAACAGGATTATAAATCACCGATGAAATTCCATTCTGAAATTCAGTGTAAATATATGTAATTTTATTAATAAAAAACTGAAACCACACATTCGAAAATGCAACAACCGCTATTACTCTGGTGAGCACAAATTAAGGACGAAGAGGAGAAATTAGCATAACAGCGGAACAATCAGGCAGAACGGACCAAAAGAACACACAGGAGATACACGAGGGTCCGGTCGAGAACAGACAGTATGATACGGCAAGCGCATATATGCGGCATGACTTAGGGGGTTGGGGATTGTCGGAAGGGTTTAAAGCACACCAGCGGTGTACGCTCTGCAATTCGGTGAAAACTATTGCACGGTGCACATTGGTTTGAACGACGTCGAGTTGCTGCCAACGTGTGACATGGCCAACAGGCAATCTAGTAGACGATATCTGGATGACTTTACCAGAGGTAGCGTCATTGGGAAGTCGGAAGAAGGCCGAAGTGTGACTTGTCTGGCCGAGGAGTCTGAGACCGCTCACAGCATCATTTCACGAGCGAGGGGAGCATTTCAAACAAGAGGAACAGCTGTCCGAGAGTTTGGCAGTGGTCGTCCATGAGCAAACACCGCGGTGGACGACCGGTATATTGTCCTACAGTCAACAGAGACAGACGGCAGGCAGCGGAAGAAATCGCAAGGCACATGCAAAAGAGAGCTAGACGTCCGTTATCGCGTTTTACCGTGGCCAGGAGGCTGCACAAAGGTAGTCTATCCGCACGTCGACCGGTACGTTGTGTGCCATTAACTCCTGATCATCGGAGCCGGCGGTTTCTGTGGTGCCAGGAGCACAAGAAATGGACACATCAGCAATGGGGTCGAGTTCACTTTACGTACGACAGCCGATTTAGTCTAACGAGCGATTCTGGACGTATACACATCTGGAGAGAGCAAGGCACACGCAATCACACCTCCAACATCAACGAAATGGACCAGTTTGGAGGTGGCGGAGTTCTCGTTTGAGGCGGTACCATGCTTGGTATCCGTACTGACTTCCACATCTTCCAAGGAGGTTCAGTCACTGGTGTCCGCTATTGTACCGAGGTTCTCCTGTCTCACGTGCGTCTGGTTAGAAGTGCTGTGGGTCCTGAGTTCCTCTTCATTGACGACAACGCTACACCTCATCGTACAGTGACTGTCGCTAAAGTGTTGGAGAGTGAAGATATTCAACGCATGGATTGGCCCGCAAGGTCCCCGGACCTAAATCTAATCGAACACATGTGGGACCTTCTCGTGGGACGCTTGGCAGCACGTCACCAAACACAAGCAACGATTCCGCAGCTGCGATTGGAACTACAAGAGAAATGGGCCACGATGCCTCAACAGCTCCTTGACAATCTCGTCTTCAGCATGGACAGACGTTGTAAATCCTGCAACGCTGGAAGGGGTGATCATATCCCCTACTAAAGACTGGATTTTTCTTTGCAGCCGGCTGTCACATGAACGTTTCTGTCTTCTCTCCAGTTGTGCTCGAAGCTACCTTTTCAATAAAGTGCCTTTGTATCCTTTTGTTTCCTTGTTTGGATGGTCTTGCTCACTTGTCCGGTATTCTTACATCGTGGGGATCTTATGGTATGATTTCAATTAATGGGTGTCACGTCAATTCGTCGCTGGCGTCAATCCGTCGAATACGTCAATTCGTCGACTGCGACGAGTCGTCGCGCGTCAGTTCGTCTACCACGACGATTTGTCGAGCGTCAATTCGTCGAGGAAAAATTCGTCGACTACCTCAATTCGTCGACTACGCAAATTCGTCGCGTTTACAGATTTTAGTTACATACAAAACAAATGCAGGAAAACGTACGATTTTGAACGTCTTCCTCCCTGATCAACATTATAAAGTTTGGACACTCAGACAGGATTGGAATATTACGCTTTTTCTTTGGCATTCAAAATATTAGACGGTAGAGGGTTTTTTGGAAGGGGTCAGGGCCCGGTTGGTCACAGACCCCCATATACAAAATTTTCTCAGTTTTCAATTCAGGTTGGTTGGTTGGTTATTAGATTTTATTGGCGCAAGGGCCATGGTTGGCCAAAGAGCGCTAGATACAAGACAAACAGACAAAATTAAAAAACGGGGCATAAATCGCAAAATCTGGCTGACCAAGTAAAACCGAACCATGAGTACAAAGGAAGGGCCAAAAAAGACAATGAAACAAACAGTATGAAAAGCATGGTACAATGGTGAGAAACAAGCCGATTAAGTAAAACTGAGGAATGAGAATGATAAAACACATTACGAAATCGAACACAACTACACATAGGATGAGTCACTCTCCTCCCCCACACACTCCAATATAATGCTGGCCGAGGGCGAGGACGAACTGTCACTATCCTCCCCTCATGTTAATCTGCAATGTTAGTTGAGGCTGGGGACGAACTGTCACTCTCCTCCCCCCGATGTTCCTCTATAATGTTGGGTGAGGGTGGGGACCTCGCTGAGTCCGAGACAGTTGCAATGTTGGTCAGGTGGACCGCGACAGTTGGATGGACACGGCACACCTTTGCGGATTGAGGGCCGGGTCTTCCGCACGTGCAGGCTGTCTGCTGGGAACCGGAAGAGTCGGTCGTCTTCAAAAGAGAAGGCGCAGACTCAGCTGGTCGAATAAGCTGGAGCTCGGTGAAATCCACCTGTGTCGCTTGTTCAACTGTAGATCGCTTGGCAAGTGCGGCGAGAGCTACAGGGCGCGGAACAAAGGGCTGCACGGGTTGCGCCAGAGACTGACCCACTGCGGCAAAAGTACGCTGTCGGTTGGTGGGTATACCCAACTTGGCCTTGGCAGCAGGGTACGAGAGGCCCTCCAGGGTCTTGAGGCGCTGGATTGCCATCTCGTCCTTCCATTTCATACAGTTGCGGGAGTAAGCTGCATGGGCCTCACCGCAGTTAACACAGCAGGCCGCAGAAGTGCAACCATCCCCGTCATGTTCACTGGAGCCACAATTTGCGCAACGAGCGGAACTCTTACAGAAACGTTGGGAATGTCCGTACCTCTGGCACCGGAAACAGCGCAGAGGACTGGGAATGTACGGGCGAACTCCACAGACCAAGTAGCCAGCCTTAATTTCGGTCGGAACTTTCGGGGAGTTAAAAGTCAAGATTACATTTTTAGACTTAATCAAGGAACCATCGCGCCGGAACATCATACGACGAGCAGCAATAACACCTTGATCTGCAAGTTCAGTCACCAATTCGTCTTCACTGTATGGCAAGAGATCAAACTCCGAAATAACACCCCGAGAGGTGTTAAGAAACGGGTGAGGTGTCACTTTTACAGGAATGCCTTGAAGACTAGTGAGGTGCAGAAAAGTGTTACTCTGAGAAACACTGCAAGTTTGGACAAGTAGGTCCCCAGAGCGAAGCTTCCTCACAGACTTCAAGGGGCCAACCGCAGCGTCCAAAGCTTTAGAAATGAAGAATGGAGATCTGGTGGACAGTCTCTCATTCGGATCGATGGATTCTACAACTAAGTGTGTAGCACGCGTATTCACAGCAATCGAGGGGAGACGACGCTTCGGAGCGACTGGTACAGCTGCCGAAGAAGAGGTCCCACATTCTTGGTCCAGGTCATGGTCTAAAGATCGTTTAAGGGTATGAGACTTGGTAGGTTGAGAAGACGAAGGAGAGTCGTTGTCAACGATCATTTGCTCAGGTGACTTGAATTTGGAGCGTTTGTTTTTGGGTTTACCCATGGAAAAAAGGAGAAGGATTCGTCTGCAGACTACTCCACCCACCACCGAGCCCTACAAGGGAGAACTGGAGGTCTGCAAGCCAAGAAAATGACGCTGGACACAGTTCTGGAGCTTATACGTTGCAGATATAGTCCGTTGGCTGTGATCACACGCACTCGGCGGACACTTCGGCCTCCGGGTACCGTCATGCCAACGCCTTTGGCATGATCCCACAGCCCCGGGCTCACCCTGCCGTGCTATACGACAAAAAAGCCGCTAAAGCCCTGCACACAACTTGGTACAAGACTTCTGACTAGAGGTGGGTTAGTCTCTAGCCTCCCGTTTACAGCGAAGCCGGGGTCGAAGAGGAGTGTTGGCACACAGGAGGCACTTAGCCGGTCTCCTGCGACCTCAGCCGCCAGACATCCCATTTCCGCCTCACGGGTCTCCGCACGCGGCAAACATGCAGGTAGGTCTAGCACCCAAACCAGTTAAAAGGAGAAAAAGAAATCCAAAGAAGACAAATCCTGGAAGGGAACCTAAACGGAATCTCAGCAACCTACGAACTGAGCGGTTAATATAAAACAGTTAGTGGTGGAATGTAACAAAACCACAAGACCGGGGTGTTAGTACATAACGTGGTAGCGATTAGGTAAAGTATACAACACGGGCAACTAGCCAGTGGAGAAAATAAATAAAAACGAAAAAGCGAGACTCAAGACCAGCTCGGGATCGTGGGGCCGCGACTCCCCAACAGCTGGATGAACAGCCGTCCCTGCAAACACCAACAGCACCAAAACAAAAAACAGGCGGTGGCATGACAACAGATGTTGACCAGTCACAAGGTCAGCTCGGGCCGTGGGGGCGCCGCTCCCCAAATAACTGGAAAACCAGTTATCCCCGTGCGGGGAGTTTTCAATTCAGAACCACCAAATCTGGTATACTGTCTCGTGGTATTCTAACATAGCAAATTTGGTGTCACGAAACTCTAACTTAGCGGAAGACCGTTTTTGGAACGGATCGGGTGCTGGGAGGTCAGAACTCCCACCCCCGGTACAAAATTATCATAAAATCTACAGTTTTCAATTTAGAACCACCAAATTTGGTATACTATCTCATGGTATTCTAACGTAGACTGTAGACGCATTTAAGAAAGAGGTCTGAGCCCGAGGTTCAGAGCGCCCCCCCCCCCTACTAAATTTTCGTAAAATCTAGAATTTTCAATATAGAACCACCAAATTTGGTATAATATATCATGGTACTGTAACGTAGACGGTAGACGGTTTTTGGAACGGTTCGGACACGTGGTAAGAGCCGCCCCCCCGCAAAAAAAAAAATTCGTAAAAACTAGTTTTCAATTTAAAAACCACCAAATTTGGTATACTATCTCATGGTACTCTAACTTAGACGGTAGACGGTTTTTGGAATAGGTCAAGGAGCGGGGGCCAAGAGCCCCCACATACAAAATTTTCCTAAAATCTATAGTTTTTAATTTACAACCACCAAATTTGGTATCATGTAACTCTAATTTAGACGGGAGCCGGTTTTAGGAAAGGGGCGGGGCCCGGAGGTCAGAGCCCTCCCCCGTACAAATATTACGTAAAATATGCCGTTTTCAATTTAGAACCACCAAATTTGGTATACTATCTCATGGTATTTTAACTTCGACTGTAGATGGTTTTTTGGACAGGGTTGGAGCCCAGGGTTCAGAGCCCACCCCCTTCCTCCCATAAAATTTCGTGAAATCTACAGTTTTCAATTTAGAACCACCAAATTTATTATACGACATCATGGTACTCTAACTTAGACGGTAGAAGGTTTTCAGAACGGGTCGGGACACGGGGGTTAGAACCTTGCCACACACACACAAACTTTTCGTAAAATCTATAGTTTTCAATTTAGAACCACCAAATTTGGTATACTATATCATGGTAATCTAACATAGACGATTTTTAGAACAGGTCGGGGCACGGGGGGATTACAGCACCCCCCACAAATTTTCTTGAAATCTACAGTTTTCAATTTAGAACCACCAAATTTGGTATATTATCTCATGGTAGTCTAACTTATACAGCAGACGATTTTTTGGAACGGGACGGGCACTGGGTCAGAGCCCACCTCATAAAAAATTTCGTAAAATCTACAGTTTAGAATTTAGAAAGACCAAATTTGGTATACTAGCTCATGGTGCTCTAACTTAAACGGTAGACGGTTTTTGGAACGGGTCAAGGCCCGGGGGTAAGTGCCCCCACATACAAAATTTTTCTTGACAAGTTGTCAGAAGCCAGCTCCTAGATCACTCCGCCGCCGTAGCGGCACACGTTGGAATGTATTCTTCATGCGGCCCGAATCGCTTTGTGGACATACTAGACTGAACTGGACGCAAATAAATCATTAATAAAATTTGTACTATTGTACGATACCAGTTATTTGCCAGGAAGATATTAATATTTGTGGAATCACCAAGTTCAGCGGGTGAAAGTTAATGAATGAAAAAGATATTCCTGCGATTTTCCAGTAAAATTATTTTAAATTTTTTGATTTAGTTAATTTAATTTTCCGAAACAAAAAGAATGAAAAAGGAATGGGAATACTTATTTTCTAGGAGACATCTGTAGAACTGCTGTACATCTGACGTGTGCTTCTGTGAATCCCGCAACAAAGAAATGCAATGTACCTATGTGATGACGATTGCGTTCGACTTCACATTGACATTGATTATATTTTTCTTACCGTTTTGAATTTTGAATATATGGAACTCTCTATTTACATTACATTATATTTCTTCCTGATAAGCCGTTCGTTGGTAGTGAAAGCTAAACTATATTGATTTGTGTTTTTAATACACCATTAAACGCATATTTTTGCACTTTATTTTTATCTACAGTCCCTAACTTAGACCATAGGTTGGTGAGTTGGTTAGTTGATGGTTAATGGTGCAAGGCCCTCAAAGGGCCAAACAGCGCATTAGAACGTAGATAGGGTATTCTTAAGAGTAGAAAACGGAACTTTTTACGAAAATTTTGTTTGGGGCTCCCTTGACCCGGGCCCCGTCTACCATCTAAGCTAGATAAGCATGAGATAGTATACCAAATTTGGTTGTTCTAAATTGAAAACTGTAGATTTTACGAAATTTTTATGAGGAAAGGGGGGCTCTTACCCACCGGGTTCCAACCCCTTCCAAAAATCGTCTAGCGTCTAAGTTAGAGTACCATGAGATAGTATACCAGATCTGGTGGTTCTGAATTGAAAACTGTAGTTTTTCAGAAAATTTTGTATATCAGGGTGCTCTAACCGCCGGGCCTTGGCCCGTTCCAAAAGCGGTCTACCGTCTAAGTTAGAATACCATGAGACAGTGTACCAAATTTGGTAGTTCTAAATTGAAAACTGTAGATTTTACAAAATTTTTATGAGGGGGAGGAGGCTCTAACCCCCGGGCTCCAACCCCTTCCAGAAACCGTTTATCGTCTAAGTTAGAGTTTCATGATAGCATATTTGATGGTTCTGAATTGAAAACTGTAGATTTTACGAAAAAAAATTAGGGGGGCGGGCGCTCTGACCCCCGGGTCTTGACCCCAACCAAAATCGGTCTACCGTCTAAGTTAGAGTACCATGAGATAGTATATGAAATTTGGTGGTTCTAAATTGAAAACTAGATTTTGATTTTTTTATGAAGGGGGCCCTTACTCCCGGGCTGCAACCCCTTCCAAAAACGGTCTACCGTCTAAGTTAGAGTACCATGAGATAGTATACCAAATTTGGTGGTTCTAAATTGAAAACTGTAGATTTTACGACATTTTTATGAGGGGGGGGGACTTTCACCCCCGGGCTCTAATCCCTTCCAAAAAGCGTCTAGCGTCTAATTTAGAGTTTCATAATACCATACTCAATGATTCTGAATTAAAAACTGTATATTTTACAAAAAAAAAAAATATGGGGGGTTGGCTTTGACCACCGGGCCTTGACCCGTTCCAAAAACGATCTACCGTCTCAGTTAGAGTACCATGAGATAGTATACCATATTTGGTGGTTCTGAATTGAAAACTGTAGTTTTTAAGAAAATTTTGTATGTGGGGTTTTGACCCCCCGGGCCTTGACCCGTTCCAAAAACGGTCTACCGTCTAAGTTAGAGTACCATGAGATAGTATACCAAATTTGGTGGTCTAAAATGAAAACTAGATTTTACGAATATTTTTATGAGAGGGGGGGGGGCTCTGACCCCCCAGGGTCCAACCCCTTCCAAAAACCTTCTAGTGTCTAAGTTAGAGTTTCATGATACCAAATTTGATGGTTGACCGTCTAAGTTAGAATACCATTAGATAGGATACCTGATTTGGTGGTTCTGAATTGAAAACTGTAGATTTTACAAACATTTTGTATATGGGGGGCTCTGACCAACCGGGCCCTGAACCCTTCCAAAAACCGTCTACCGTCTAATATTTTTAGTGCCAAAGAAAAAGCGTAATATTCCTATCCTGTCTGAGTGTCCAAACGTTATGAATTTGATCAGGGAGGAAGACGTTCGAAATCGTAGGTTTTCCTGCATTCGTTTTGTATGTAACCAAAATCTGCCAACGCGACGAATCGACGAGGTCGACGAATTGAGGTAGTCGACGAATTCGTCCGCGACGAATTGACGCTCGATGAATCATCGTGGTCGACGAATTGTCGCAGTTGACGAATTGACGCGCGACGAATCGTCGCAGTCGACGAATTGACGCAGTCGACGAATTGACGCACGCGACGAATTGACGTATAACTGAATCAATGTGGAGCACTTTTGCCCAACGTTACATTCGAAAAACCGTCTTGTACTTAATTTTTGCACGCCAGTGTATTTATTCCATGGGCATATAAACCAACAGACGTAGCGTAATATCGCCATATTAAAAATACCAAAGTATGAAATCCAAGATATATTGATTGAAAATTCTAGTTATGGAGGAACTGCAATTCATATAACGTTTTATAAATAAGTATAAAGAACACCGTCTCTGTACGAACAAATGGATTCATTTGTTCGTGCCCAAATGGTGTCCTTTATACTTATTTATCAAGAATGTACGAATGAGTGGTTTTATATTGTGGATAACGTTTCATTTAAATATGGTATCCTGTGTTACTGAAAAGAAGTAGGGATAAAAATAGTTCTTACTAACCATTGCAATATTAACTAGACACATCGCTAGATTATAGTCAATTATATCATTGGAATAATGAGTAGATCATAATGATGACATTTTTTTTATCACAGGAACGCAAAGGATTCCAAGCAGAGAATACTTACTTTTTTAAACATACAGTTGGGTTTATGCTGTGTAAATCCGTCATGCACTACTGTTTGTTCAAAACGCGTCACGAAGAAAGACCCCAGATACTCTATGAGACTTATAATGTGAAATTACTCATGATGAAGACTAAATATTTGATGTACAAACCTGTAAATGCTGGGGAAACACAATACATTGCACACACGGTATGAGCTAAAAAACATGTTCGGACAGGACATACTACGACTGTAAATGTTTTGCATGTCGCAGGATGGAAAGTCATAAAAAGTTGTATCGCTTCGTTTAAAAAATTCATATAAGGTAAATGGTGGAAGAACCTGATGAGCTATGAGACGAGAAATAATCCTCATTATTGTTCAGTTGGCAAAAACTTAACGAAGACTTAGAACATGTCAAATATCCAATAAGTGCAGTACATTGTGTGACGCATGTGGCCTCGTATTATTCTGTGGGAAAATTGGAAAAGAGGACCGCTTGCAAATACGGCAGGGAATATGACAGATGCCTCCCAGCTGGTGAGACTGATTTCTTCAGCACACCATTATAATTCCCTCTTATATCTAGAGGAAGCCTTTAACTATACGAATGCCGGTGCACCTAATAAATCAGCGTTTTGATGGATGTTTCACATTTTATTGGCATCAGTAGCAGTACATTTTTATTGTGAACTAAATATAAAAAAATACTCGTGGCAAGAACATTTTTGGTAAAAAGTTACTATTTCCTTTCGATTGCTTTGAGCTGACTTTTCTTTTGAAAATAGAACACATCTTGTATAATATTTCTGAAATTTTTCCCATTTCTTTTTATTTGCATTTCAACATTTCATGATGAATCAATGTATCTCTGATCATGAGATTTCCGTGTATACCTTGTTTTCTGTAAACAGTTCAGGCGACACAAAGCAAAGAACAATTTTCTAATATCCAGCAATAGCTTTCCATTTGTGTTTCTCATCATGTCCAGCTAGCACTATCTCATTGGATCGTTCTGATAGCACAGCCTTTCGCACAAAATATGTCAGCATTTTTGTCTCTCCTAAACGCTAAAGACCTCCACAAAACTATGGGAGCTTTCTTGTACTATGTGAGATAACTAAAACACTAATGGAGCTTTCTTGTACTATGGGAAATAACTGCAAAACTGTGGGAAAGAACTGCTGTGAGCTTACTTGTGGCATTGGTCACAGTCCAGCTTTCTTTCAGCTGGCTGATAAATAATCGTCAGATAAAATTATTCATATGATTCCTTCGAGTCATCCGTTTGTTGCCCAAGACACACTATTTCTTTCTCGTCGAGAAAACCACAAAACGCAGAATGACATTCTATCTGACTTGACTCGGCATTCTGCCTCAATACAACCTCGGCAGTTGTCACCTTTCCCCAGCAAATTTACATATGTACTGCGCTTCGTGGAATGCCGCCTTCATATGGCACACCGCTTTCGTGTGATGATGTCAGCAAGACATTTCTTTCGGTAATGACGACCTCTGATCATAAGATTTCCTGTTCTGCCTTACAATTGGGTCAGCCGCGTATTTCTTCCCTCTAACCTGCCGTAAATATTGAGGTTCAAAATAAAACTTTTATCCAGCTGTTAACTAAAAATATGTGAGTGATTACGCTTACAAAATGCACGAATATTACGTAATTGAAATATGGCTAAAATTAAACTAGTTTCTGTGAGACCATTTGGCAAATCAAATGTATGTTTTGTCATATATTTCACTGATAAATATTTGTTAAATTTAGTAAAGTGAGCACGATCATAAATATATTACATTGTATATCAGTTACGGAGACATCATTTCCTGCCATTTGTGTGAGGTACAAAATTAAGCATAAAAGCTTCTAATTTGCGAGTCTTCCTTACACACATTTATTTTGTTCTGAGTCCTATCTTTCTCTCAAGCGCTTTCCTTTTATGAACGCTATTTCATTATTCACAAGTATAACACGTATCCTAAAATTTAAAAATAGTATGTGTAAACGGATAAAATTTATTTAATGTAGAAGGTAAGATACGGTTTGATCTTAGAATTTAGTGAGTATCTTAATTTATTACGAAATACAGAGAGAAATAACATTTTATATATTTCTTTGTACGTACGCGTTTTCTGTTTTATGTCAATCTGGCAAACTTAACTTTTAGCATGTTTGAGCTAGAACATCGAGAGTTACGAGTTGTATATATGCGACAGAAAGGATCCCGAATTTGTTTTTAGGTGAAATGAAAAATGAGGGCTGAGTTTATTGAAAAATAAGGTGTTTAAACACGTTCCTTGAAAATATATTGCTGGGATGACTTCGTTTTAGAGATATGATCAGAATCTTCGGAAAGGAATACATATTTTTGATTTGTTATTTTGAAAACGCTACACGCTGAAGAATTATTATATAATTCGTTTAATTCTTAAAATATAAAAGAAAATATGTTTCCGAGATACATGACGAAAAAATGCCGTTACTGCAAAGTTTGACTAAAATTGGAAGGACTAGTCATTTAAAATAAATTTCCTATATCTTTACCATCGAGTATTAATTAGCGTTAAGAAGTAATTATTTTTGCAAAAAAGAAAGGTCTGCCCAAATTTATATATAATTATGCTTCATATAATCTGAAATATGCTGGTTCTGGATAATCTAGGTTAAATTAAAGTAACATAAATCATTGTTGAATGATATGAAAATGTGTTTACTGAACTGATGGATTGTATTGCGACTCTCAATATTTTTTCATAGCAAACTGTGTTTCCTGAAAAATCACAACGGATACCAAAATTCAAGCAAAGGCTCTCTTGTTCTTCTTGTTTTAATGGTAGAATCCTTAGAGATTCAGAGGAAAGGGATCCATTGCATATTCTTCGTTCAAATGCATTTTGGTTTGCTTCAACCTTTGAACGAAATGAAATTTTAAAGAAATGGCGTATAAGATATTTTCATTTAAAAGCTGTTTTTGTACTAAATAAATATAGACTTTTTTTCTTAATTTGATAACGATCTCTTACAATCGACTCTTTTCCTCAGAATGACTATAAGAATCAGCGAAAGAGAACTTGCATCGAAGACAAGCAGTATGTGTCACACAAATGAGAATTCAAGCAGTCGCCGGTCATCTTCTGAGTGGAAACGACTGATCAATGTTTATGGACAAGTGCGACTGGAGGGCATTGAACATTGAAACAGATGAGCTCTATTGCGTAAAGTAAGCACATAGGAGAATTTCAGCATATACAATCAGTTTCACTCTGGTGCTAATGAACTATAGGATCAGACCTCCTTTTCGTGTAGAACGCGTACTTGCTGAATACCGAGGAATTGATATTTGGTGCGAACATGAGCAATAGACGTGAACACTTGAGCAACAAAATAGAAAAGTCGCACGGTTCAGTTAATTACATTTTTAGTTAAAATATCCACACGACTGCCCAGAAAAACGGCCGAAGTAAATATATGAATCACACCTATCTAGCGTTTTATCTTCAAGTTGGTTGGAGGTATAATGGTTTGGGCTCTGTTTTTGTAGTCGACATTGTTTTCCTTAACACCTCTGAAACAGCACTTGTATACCTCGTGGCTTTACAGTATTATTACCGATAAGGCAAATTGAGGTATGAGCATACCCCAAATGACAATACCTCATACTACTGGACGTAGATAATTACGCATTGCTTACACTAACAGGAAATTGATTTCAGTGTGATAAAATGAAACTCCATATTCCCAGGAAATTAGGAAATTTAATAAATGGAACACCCGTGGGATGAAATCGAGAAAGCCATGTATAACACAAATCCTCCCACAGCGAAGTTTTTGCAATTATCGAACACCATCATATCGCTTAGCTGAGTGTACTTTGAAAAACAATATACGGATCTCGCTGAATTCTTAGACTATTGAAACGTGTCGAACGAGCACATTTTTACGCACGTATTCCTAATAAATTCCTACTTCAATGTTTAAAAATGTTATTACTTTCTAAACCGACGTTTCTATTAAATTTCTAAATCAGATTTTTTTGAATCATCATGTCAAAATGATTATAGTAAAGGAAACAAAGAAATGATTATAAAGTTACAATTTTATATTTGTAAATAGTATTATATAAATTTGGTTCACGAAGACTCGCCGGTGATATTTATTACTACATTGTGTCTACACTTAGGACGTTTAACATACGGATGTCTGAACATAATTACTCTCTTCACTCAGGATCAACTACTAAGGCCCGAAATAATGTCTTTAACCAGGAGGGGTTCTCGCCAGACTGGATTAACTCTAAAGGTATTTATTCCAACGTTGATAAACGTACTGTCGTCCTCTCATAAAGTCTATTTATTATTAAGTATGGTCCACCCTGTTGTAATACAGAACTCCAGCATTCGTCCCTTAACAGTGAAGTTAGCTAGTTACACCTAACACTCAACTTCCTAATGGTGAGGAATTTACAAAAAGTTTGTTACTTACTTTCTTTGAACTTTAAGTTATTACAATGGCATCATTTGTGCGAATGACAGAGTGCATTGTGGGTGAAATATGTTGTATATAGTGGTTGCCTCATGGTGTTTCTTGCCACTTAGCCTGAGGATGGGGCATTGAGTCCCTGAAAAATCTTGCATGTTTTAACTGGACTTTTTAGAATGTAAATAAAGGGATTTTAATTTGCAGTCCGAAAGGGTATAGTTTATTAACTTATCGTACGCAGACAGCCTTTTGGTAATTTATTGGAACTTTATTGTTATAAATTTGCTTTACGAAAATTTCAACTTTTATGTTAAACTTACGGTTTTTTGCATTTCGCCTTTAGTAGGCAACAAGTGAAGATGTCATCCGAAATTTAGCTAAGGTGCGAATTGTTCCAAAATTTTAAATACTATTTATATAGAAGAGCTTGAAACTTTTAAAAAAACATAACAGATTATATTTCCAGGTACGTGAATATCTTAAAGATTAGAATGTCCTTCATATGATAGATTGGTCTAAAGTAAGAATATAGGTTGACTCATCTGTCTAGTGAACAGTGTAATTTGAGCAGTATGAAATAGAGCTCAATCCTCTAATCATAAACTTGCGACGTAATGGAAGAAACATTAGTGCTGCTGTTCCACTTTGCAGAGTACCGCAAGCAGCACTCATGCCACCTTCCTCACCAAGCATTTCTACTACGCTGTTCTGAAATTCTAAAAGGTTACCTCATTTTCTAAGCCAGAACAGTATGTACATTTCTGTCATGGAGCTATTGCAATTGGACTTGACATGAATAATCATTCAGTCCATCTAATAGCAAGCAATTCTTAACCATTTCTTTTTCGTGAAATGTCCTGCCAGACGGTCATTATGTTTCGTTCACTTTAAAAACCGATTGCTCCTAATGTTTCTTTAATTCCTTCATTAACTTTTATTACCGACCGAGTTAGTTTTATGATAGAAATCTAAAACGTTTTTCCAAATATACGCTTTTTTAATTAATTTATTATCCGTAATTAAAACACCAATCGCCCTTGCCGGTGAGGTATTGCAAATAAAATATGTTCCAATGAACGACAATTTGTAACTTCGTTCAGACTCTAAATCGGAGATGCTCTAATAAATAACACTTTCAACCCCCAAAACGTAGTTTCTACCAAATTCCAATTGAATTTGCTCACACTTATTTTCCTCTTTCCAAATGCAACTCCTCTCTTTGATTTCATATTTCATTTACTGCTGACGAATTGCTTTGTTTCACATACGCTTTCAGATTACCAATTTTTCATTCGATCAGTTACTCGTTTGCCGAATCAACTCCTTTTTTGTACATTCAAACTCAATCCTAGTTCAACCGATCATTTATATATTCCATCTTACACTAGTTGCAACTTGTTCACAAATACTCTGAACATTTGTTTTTTGTATTTCTCTGACTTTATATTAATACATTAGTTAGGAGATGGCAATCTGTAATGAATTCATTCAATATAGCAGGGGAGTTCTTTTTGTACAATTTATTTGCTATAAATTTGTTGCTGTTAGGAGAATATTATAATTGTTTTATTCATGAAAGATTTATTTAACCAATTCGTCTTGCTCATGTATATGTAGTTCGTCTCATATTAATTGCTTCATTAGTTTCTGAGATATTCATTTTATTGTGTATTTATTTAGTGGATTCTAATTAATGAATTTTTATTTGATGGATTATAAGTAATGAATTTTTATTATGGATTATTTATTTAATGGATCTGGAAGGGATCATAATAGTATATTATATTCTAAGGACCAAGCAAATATATTAACTTTTCAATATGTTTCGTTCATCATACACTAAAACATAATTTTAATAAAATTCCAAGAAAAATAAGCTATTGCCTTGGGACTCTTATGCTGAAATAAGTCTTTTCCAGTGTCTGTGACTAAGATCACAGAAAAAAAGGTCATGCTGTACAGCAGCTCTTTTGCTAAAATTACCGAGGCAGTGATATTGCTATGGTTTTTTATGCATGAATGTCGTCCTTATTTCACTGTTTTTAACCAATATCAAAAAAATCATGAGAGAAATACGGGATTACGCCATATAATACAAATTTTGAAGATGACAGTCCGATTTTTGGCGTAAATGTGACAAGGACGATGAAAATTTTCAAGTTTTCGGATATTATCTGACTTACCATCCTTGTCACATTTACGCCAAAAATCGGAATGTCATCTTCAAAATTTGTATCAAAAAAATATTTTCTTAAAGTTATTACTGTGAAATATCAGTTAAAGTAAGTTTTCAGTTTTATCATATTTTACCGTAATAAGGTGTCATATAAAAAAAGAAAAACCTTCCGAAAGAGATTTCTAGAAATAAGAGTGCCTAGTGCCTAAGAAGACTTACTGGACTGTATGAAACCTAAGATGTCGTCAGGTTGAAGTAACATAATGTCCTAGCTGTGTATCATATGCCTTGACCGACTGTGAGCACGTTTCGTGACACTCCATTGGTGCTCTTGAATTGCTACCAAAACTGCGAAACCAATCTAAGTGGATATTCAAGTTCTTTGTGTTCTGAGACTGACCTGCTTCTAGTCGTTTTGATCGTAACCTTACAGCCAAAGAAGTTAAACTCTCATAGAGATAACGTAAACCAGGCGACAACAGCGACAACACATCTTAATTTATAATAAGCTCCGCGGGATATTTAACATTCAGGAGCAAAACACGTTAGGGGGCTACGGCAGTGAAGCTTTTCTTTGATCCACGATGGTTTGCTTCGATCTGAAGACTATTTGCTTAGAGAAGTTTTTTGTTGTTGTTGTTGTTTCTGTTTTCTGATATCCCGCCCATCCCTTATTTTGGTGAGAAAATATATGCAATAACATTAGTATTGCTATTTAAATTAAATTTCAGCAAATATTACAGTTAGGTCTAAGGATCCGTACAAAATGCACACATTCCCTAGTATTTGACATTACTAAAAATATTTCTGAAAAACTGAAGAACAAACAAAAGCCTTAACTAACCCGGTTGGTGTAACAAAACTAACATATACGAATTTGCGAAGTGATTATGCTTCCGAGAAGCAGCGGGCATTTGTTTCCTGTGTCCATTTGTACATGTATTAATCCCGTAAGGAGAATAATTTAAAAAATTTAGCCTTTTATGTTAATTGATGTTATAAGCATGAACCTTTACAATAATCCAGAGCTATCATTGAATGTGTTGGTTTCTTTCTCTGAAAAATCAAAATGTAATTCAATTTCTCCATATAAGACATATTTTGAAATAATAGCTTGCGTTAAGATATTTCAATCACCACTTACCTGATTGGTGAGTAGTTCGACAATCAGTAACGGTACATATCTCCTATTGTCTAATTTTCTTTGTTTTGTGTCATGACATACAAAGGTTTCGTTTGCTGGGCAACAAATCTCGTACTACGACATGATAACATTATGGCGTCTCCCACTTTCAGTTTTCTTGATGGTTCTTTTAACGAACACAATGTTGTGTGAACTATCTGTTTGTTATATGGACGGATGCTGACCTTTTCAACGAAGGGAAACCAATTATATTTTTTAGAACGCTGGATGTATCGTTCGAAATTCCGATATTCCCACGAAAACGGAAAACAACCCCCAATTTTTGAGATAGAAAGGTTATACTCCGTTCGTCCTTAAAGAGACGCAAGAAAGGGAAATCCCGTTACTTCACTCAAAAAAATCCGTGGAAGTTTCAAATTTCGGTTATGAAACCTGGTTCTTCTTTGGATATATCGGCTCCTGGCTATACGCCTTTGAGCATACAGGATTATAGAGACAGATACGATATAGTAAACAGAGTATTTCATTTAAAAATTAGAAAACTGGTGTTTATTAATAAAGCGAAAATAATTGGTATACCTCGCTGCCACATATACACTGTCGAATGGCAGAAACGTGGACAGCCTCACGTACATATTGTGCTATGGTTGCAGAACAAAATTTCTGTGGCCCACATAGATAGTGTAATTTCAGCATAATTAACATATAAACAGACAGTCCCAACATTTTATGATATTGTGTCAAAGCAAATGATTCATGGCGCATGTGGAACTTTCAACTCACATTCGCCTTGTATGCGTAACGGACTTCGCAGCAAAAAATATCCAAAACATTTTCAAAGCTGCACATCTACTGGGGATGATAGGAATCCCAAATACCGTAGGTTGTCACTTCATGACGGCGGAGAAACTGTAACTATCTGGAATCATGAAATACATAACGTATGGGTCATACCGTATGATCCGGTTCTCCTTAGAATTTTGGACGCTCACATCAACGTTGAATTTTGTAGTTCTGTCAAATCGATTAAATATGTGTGTAAGTACATAAATAATGCCAGCGATCAAGCAAATTTCAACATAGAATATACAAATAAGGTTCAACAATATCAATCTGGAAGATATATTTGCTCCTCGTAGGCAGTGTACTCGAACGATATCAATCAGTGTACTCAAACAATATCAATCTGGAAGATATATTTGCACCTCGTAGGCAGTGTACTTCAGTGTACTCGAACGAGCGCCTACAATCACTCATCTTGCGGTAAATTTAGAAAATGGTCAACGCGTGTATTACACTGAAAATAATGCCAATGATATAGTAAATAATCCATGTGATACAACGCTAACAGCATTTTTAAATTACGTACAGAAGATTACTTTGCCAAAAATCTTACTTATAACAAAGTTCCAAGTTATTATATGGGGAGTCTAAGTAACAAAAACTTTCAACGGAGGAAACAAGGAATGCCCGTTGAGGGGGGCTATGGCGTCATTAAAAAACAGATGCGCTTGCCCGAGTGTATGTAATCCATCCGAACAACACTGAATGTTTTCATCTTAGGATGTTACTTCATGTGGATAAAGGACTTTTTGAATATTTAAGAACTGTGGCAGGAATAACGTACGACAAATTATAAGCGGCGTGTTGAGCAATGGGATTGCTGGAAGACGATTCTCACAGGAAAAATACATTATCGGAAGCTGCACTATGTAGATCTGCAGTATCCCTTAGATATTTGTTTTCTATCATAATCGTTTTTGCCAAGTTTCTGATCTGTTGACTCTTTGCAATAATCACGTGAAAAGATGTCTAAAGATATATTGCATCGAAAACGGGCAGATCTAGCATTAGAAGATTTCAACCATGACCAAAATGCGTTCCATGAAGCATTGATTGAAGACAACAGAATAGTACATAGTATTTACAAACAAATCTATCAAATATTTTGGACTTTCTTTGCCAGATAACAATAACATACAGTCGAACAGCAGTGAGTACAAAAAAAAAATCATGTGATCGATCTCGGCTGTTACAAACCGTCGCTCAGGAAGAACACCATCGGAACCCCGATCAGAAAAAACTTATGACGCCATATTACGTAGCATAAGAAACAAGGAAGGTAAGATTTTTTCCTAGATGCCCCTGGAGGTACATGGAAAACATTCCTGATAAATTTGTTGCTCGCCAAAGTGAGGTCTGGTGGTAACATTGCTCTTGCCGTCGCATCATCTGGAATTGGAAGGGGAAAAAACTGCACATGCCAGTTTTAAACTTCCTCTAAATGTCTGTCGTGATGGTACAAACGTATGTAATATTTCAAAACAAAGTAACACCGCCAAATCAATCCAAAACTGTATATTAAGAAATCTCATAACTTCATCATTATTATTTTTGTTAAAGGAATTTCACTGGTGCTTTTTTAAAAGGAAATAACAGAGATCGGCAAAACGATTCTCTTTAAGGAGTCGATTCTTTTGATTCGACTCACTAAAATATTCGTTCGCTTTGGTCTTTTTTTTCTTCCTCTTTAGAGAGCGAATTTTGCAAAGGGAATCGATTCTGAGTCGGATCCTTTCGTCCGTTGATAGTTTCCGGTTTAGTAGCCGATTTTTAAGTTAATTTTTTTTTTAATTCTCGCGGGATATGTGTTCCTTGGTTTCTTTTTAAGTTCATTTCAAAACGTTCTGTTAATTTAATGCATTGGTACACTTCTAAATAAAGTAAATTTTTCCGACTAGAACATGAGCCCCATCGGGACACCAGGGTATAATTTTGATGTCTACTAAGGTGTATTCTGAAGTATTCAGAGAATTGGCTCTTTTACGGGATCGATTCTCTTTAGGAAAGATTCGTTCACCAATAACAAAATTTGCTTATTCTTTCTTTTTGAGCGAATCGCTCGCGAACAACACATTTCTAGAATTAATACCATAATTCCCGGAGTTACGTTACCCCGCACTTACACCGTTTGGCCCAAACTACACAAAAAGATTGATTAACGATATTCTTGCGCGCTTTTGACATCACGCTCTCGGAGGGAAGGATGGGTGATTTGTGTTTCACCTCACCGTCTGGAAGGAATGGCGTGGAGGGAGAATGCGTGCACGCAGCTAGCAGTGTTGTGATTCGGGCTTGGCAATAATCCCAGGTGCGTATGTGAGCAGAGAACGTGGATAACCATAAATTCGAAACAAAGCAGTCCTAAAGAAACCAAGGGATCAGACACCAAACTAGTGGAAAGAACAATGATGGTTTCAAAATGGAACGATAGTGTAAATCTCGTCAAATTTGGGATGAAGATCCCTACGCACATTGATTCCGATGAGCAACAAATAGCAAACAAGCAGAAAAGAAATGAAAAGAACTCTCGCTGCTGTGAAGGGAATTTAAGGTAAAAAATAAATAATGGTCGTTCCATACTTCAGTGGCGAATTTCTACTACACTTGGACGACTACTGCATCGCCCACAAGACCAATCATTTTTTTAATTACTAATACAATATAGGAGAGTACTATAGATCTTTGTAACTGACCCTGAAAATTGTCATAAATTTTAATTCTGTTCATGGTACCTCTGGATTTTTAGTAAGTACAAGTGAATATAGTATTTTTTTTAAATTCCTTGTCGGGGACGACCGTTCTTAATTTAACATTGTGCCTATGGAAAAATCTGCATCGATTTACGTCGTCGGTCTAAGAACGAATTATTAGGCAATTCCAGGGTATGACTGTACTACAGTATATTTCAGTTAATTGGTGCAGTGCCTAATCGGGAAAGCCGTTCATTTGGGACAATTCTTGAAGAACAGAAAAATATAATCTAAATTTGGTTTGCTTAAGCGGGCCACCACACCAATTTATCGGGATCGAGTCTGTAGATGGAGCTCGTTTAGTGAGTGACATTGCTTCGATCAGTAAACACTGAATCGCCCAGTAACGAAGACGCCCGTTTCGACAGTGCAACAGTTCTGTTTATGCTGACTGTTAGGTAGCGTGCTTTCGATACGTACAGGTGCATTGCGTATTTTAAAATAATTGCTGATTGCGAATTGCGAGATTGGTTTTGGTCAAATCATTATTATCGCCAAAGATGGATCTGGCCCGTGAATGTAACCACTATGTGTAGTCCAGTCTGTCCAACAATACCAGCGACATCAAGTTCTGGTTAACTAAGGAGTGTCATTAATGGCCGTACTTCCTTGTATGTTCGTCAAAGAAACATGAATGCCTCAGTGTACAAAAACAAGATCATCGTACCCATTGTCACGCTGCTTATGTGCACACATTTCGTTTTATCAATGGCAGTGCAACTGCTGTAGCTACGGTGACTGGTGCGTGCTCAGGAGCTGAAAAGACATGGGAGTGAATCGTTACAGCTTCCTCCAAGTTCTCCTGACCTTTATCCTGTTTATAACATTTGGGACACTGCACAGTATTGAAAAGCAGATTCCATACTCCAGGGCACTGGGCGACCTCCGTTACGTGTTGCCGTTAATATTGGATGCGCTATCCCAGACACTGATCAATAATGTCATTGCAAGTATGTCGCTTAGGTTTCAAGACATTCTTCAACACATGAGTGATGTTACCGCGCACTGAAATCCAGAGATATGAACCTTATCAGAATTTTGTATTTTGTCTATATTGCAGTGGTACTTTGTTTGGTTCAGAAATTGTACAGTAAATTGTGTTTGTAAACGCATCCGTTATCGTTTGTATCACTAGGTTCACTGATGTTAGTTCAATGCCTGTCATTTGAGTCAGATACATCTTTTATTTCATGCAATATTCCTAACTTTTTGTTAATGGTATAAACATATAATTGTTATATATCTATGATAAGGGATATCCAACAACAAAAACACCCAAAATTATTAAGAATAGAGCATGCCTATAACGGAAATGGAACAGTAATTCAAGTTAAAACAAAATCAGCCATTACTGTTGATTTGTTTGGATTTATTTCGTGGGAAAAGAAATCAGACACAGTGTGCGCGTGCGCTCTCGTGTGCGTGTGTTTCCTTTTTATCGGGGGTATTTTAAAGTATTCTGAATCAGTGTTCAGGATAATCTCTGATAGATTTCAGAAAACCATTTTTGGAAAGTCCATGTGCTGGTGGTAAATTTTCAATTAAGAAAAGAAATATTGTCTTTATCTTTGCACTGGATGACGAGGAATGAAATATTTGCCTGTTGCATTTTGCTTGCAAACTGCAACAGGCAGTCATAAACATAATTTGTGTCATATGTTTTAATAAAGTTTCCAATTAGTTAACAATGTCCAAAAATACGTATATTAAACAAAGAACTGAAAAACAAGTTGCATTTAGTATATTTCTCATCATGCAGAAAGGAAATCCAGATTTTAATAGTTGGTCACGATTTTCTGAGGAAAATGAAAATATAAATCTCAGTAAAAATCGCAGAAACATTAGTTAAAATGAAAACGTTTACCTGTTAGTTTTTTCACTCAATAAATATATACGTGTACATCTCAACATCGTTGTTATCGTTCCAAAGAAAATTGATTTGCTATGACTGTGATTCAAAGAGTGAAGTATAGTTGCAGGAATATTTAAACATGAATTGAAATTTCCTGCCCACTTAGTGTAGGTATGTATACGGCAGCGATATTGTAACCGCTCTAAAAAAATTGATTTGGTACAATTGTGCTTCAAAAGGTGAAGTAAAGTAGTGCAAAACTGCAGAATGAATTGGAGTTTTCTGCCCACTTACTATATGCATGTACAAATAAGCGATATTTTAATGGCCCCGATGAAAATGTATTCGCTACAATTGTGATTCAAACGTGAAGTATACAGGACCAGAACTGCAGTACAAAATATAATAAAGTTGGATTCATTTAACCTCATAAGTAGCAGAGGTTAGGAAAGTGACTTTCAAATTAAAATATCATGGGAATAAATATGATCTCTGTGATAACGAAAATAACGGTCAGCTTCTTTAGTCAAACTAATTCATTAAAACTTAGATTTGAATTAATTTTGTTAATTGCAGCCATATGTTGTTGGCAATTTACTACGTAGCCATAGACCACCATAAAAACTAAATGCTGCAAAATTTTATTTCGAAGGTGTAGTACACTGAGACGAAATCCTAATAACAATTGGAATAAATATTTGACTTTTAGCTCTTAAAAAATAAAACCGTATCTCAAATGGAAAATTGCACCAATGATTTATGTTGAATTATCCCCAAATAACGGAATCCGATTTTTTCTCAACCAGTGGCTTTAGCAATAGATATTCATGTGTGTGTTGCATAACATCTTTTTTTTTTTGATTGGAGGTTTAGCAACCACCGGAAGCAACTCAGTGGGCTAAAAGCAGTCGCCCGTGCCTAATTTAGGGTCACTGCTTCCTGTGAAGGCAGAGATCCAGCGCCGTAAAATAAATACGACATCCATGCATCACCGGGATTCGACCCCGGACCCATCTCGGACAATTGATCAGAAGCCATCGCTTAGACCACTGCGCCTCCGGGGTCTAACATCTTTAAATAACATATTCCCATAATGCCCACATATTTATTGCTGTAGGAAAGCAGAATACTTTCAGTATTACGCTGATGTGTATTATTACACTTTTGTTATTATGCTTATACGTGTTATTATACTTTTGTTGTTATGCTTAGACATGTTATTATGATTTTGTTATTATGCTTACACGTTTATTATGACTTTGTTGTTAAGCTTTTCCATGGATTGAATGAATACACTTGAAAATACAGAATGGATTGAAATGAATACACTTGAATATTACAGAAATAATTTCAGAATATGACTAGCTAAATACCCGTTCTTTGAACGTGATGATATTAAAAATATTTCTATATTACAGGATTTCATACCATATCATTATATAATTTGTACCATAAATTTATATACAAATAATACACTTTATCGGTTTGTTCTATAAATATATTATATTATATCGGTAATAAAATGGATTCCAATACATAATGTTTTATTATAGCACGAATTTCTGCATCCTTATAAGATACGGAATGTTGTCATTTGTAACTAAAATTTTTATAGCAATGAACGAATGGAAAAACAAAATGAATGTATTGACTTATGTTAGAGCTTCTTTATACACTACGTTAGCTGTTCTGGAATCATCCGACAATATTACCAAACTGCTAGGAGAACTAACTCTTGAGCACGCTATGTAAAACTGGCAATAGCAGAAACAGTTTTCTCTTAAGTCGATACCAAATATTTTTAACGACTGTCCTTGTGATTTAATGATATTCATAGCAAAACAGACCTTCAGAGGAAACTGTAATCTCCTGAATTCGAATGGGTAATCAGATGGATAAGAGGTAAACTTGGAATAAATACATATTCCCCATGCGCTCAACCAGTAAATATGGTGGCCTTAATGACATTACAATGTAGAGCATTGACTTGAAGTCGATGCGGGTAGATTTTCGTAGTAAATGAAATTTGAAAAACAAAGGTTTCGCCCTTGAGATACTACACCATAACAAATTGCGACAATTGAAATGGCCATACACTGCATATTTCTTCGCTCTTTTGGGAATCACATGTATAGCTGACTTATTCTGCCAGACGACACATAAGCAATTTCGTTCATAACCGTAAATGTAAATCTTGAAGCCTACACGAAATGCACCAAAGTACGTCGTTACTCTTCACTTTCATCGTTAAAATATTAATAGACAACTGAACAAAATAATATTAGAAAACAGTACAAAATACGTCGTTACTTTCAGCATAAATGTAAAAAGAATCTTGCTTATAAGCAATTTCGTTCTAACCTGTGGATTTAAAAGCTGCCAAGTCGGATGTTTTTGGAAGCGTGAACAAAATTGTATTGCCATCGCTAATTTCTCAACATGAAAACTTTATTTTTTCAAATTTCATTTACTATGAAAATCTACCCGCATATTTATAGTTATTGCAGTCACCTTACCACTTATATCACGTCACCGTTGCTTCGGTGAAAACGAATGTTGGTAATTTGATTTTGACTCAAAAAATGTGGGGAAATGAAGTCTCCATAACTGTTATACTATGCAAAATTTTTGTGAACATGCTCACTTTACTAAATTTAACGAATATTTACGAGTGAAATATATGACAAAAGATACATTTGATTTGCCTCATGGTCTGACAGAAACTAGTTTAATTTTAACCATATTTTAATTACGTAATATTCGTGCATTTTGTTAGCGTAATCACACACGATTTTTTTGTTAACAGCTGGATAAAAGTTTTATTTTGAACCTTAATATTTACGGCAGGTTAGAGGGAAGAAATACTTGGCTGACCCAATCGTAAGGTAGAACAAGAAATCTTATGATCAGAGATCGTCATTACCCGAAATGCCTTGCTGACATCTTCACACTAAAGCGGTGTGCAATATGAAAGCATTCCACGATGAGCAGTACATATGTAAATTTGCTGTGTGCAGGTAACAACTACCGAGGTTGTACTGAGGCAGAAGGCAGAGTCAAGTCATTTAGAATTTCATTCTGCTGTTTGTGTGTTTCTCGACGAGAAAAGAAACAGTGTGTCTTGGGCAACAAACGGATGACTCGAAGGAATCATATGAATAATTTTATCCGACGACTATTTATCAGCCAGCTGAAAGAAAGCCGGACTGTGACCAATGCCACAAGAAAGCTCGCAGTAGTTTTCTCCCATAGTACATGAAAGCTCCCATAGGTTTGTGGAGGTCTCTAGCGTTTAGGAGTGACACAAATGCTGACATAGTTTGTGCAAAAGGCTGTGCTATCAGAACGATCCAATGAGATAGTGTTAGCTGGGCATGATGAGAAACACAAATGGAAAGCTATTGCTGGATATTAGAAAATTGTTCTTTGCTTTGTATCGCCTGAACTGTTTACAGAAAACAAGGTACACACGAAAATCTCATGATCAGAGATACATTGATTCATCTATAAATCTTGAAATGCAAATAAAAAGAAATGAGAAAAATATAAGAAATGTTAAAATGAAAAGAAAAGTCAGCTCAAAACAATCGAAAGGAAATATTAACTTTTTACAAAACATTTCTTGCCACGAGTTTTTTTTTAATATATTATTTCACACAAAAAAATTGACTGCTACTGTTGCCAATAAAACGTGAAGCATCCACTAAGTTGCCGATTTAATAGGTACACCTGCATTCGAAAAGTTAAAGGCTCCCTCTAGATGTAAGAGGGAATGGTAATGGTGTGCTGCAGAAATCAGGCTCACCAGCTGGGGATGCATGTGTCAGATTTCCTGCCGTATTTTCCACTTTTCCCACAGAATAATACGAGATCACATCCGGCACACAATGTACTGCAGTTCTTGGATGCTCGACATGTTCCAAGTCTTCTAGACCAAGCGACAATATAAAACCATCCACTCGTACGTTCTTGATAAATAAGTATAAAGGACACCATCTCTGTACTAACAAATGAATTCATTTCTTCGTACAAAGACGGTGTCCTTTTACACTTATTTATAAAACGTTATATTAATTGAAGTTCCTCCATGACTAGAATGTTCAACCCATATATCTTGGATTTCATGCAAGAATTATAATATATAATTCATATGGCGATTTTACGCTGCGTCTGTTGGTTTATATGTCCTAGGAATAAATAACAGCGGTCGGTGTATTTCAAATGTTCGTTTTCAGTTTTTCATCAATAAAATTATATATATTTACACTGAATTTCATAATCAAATATCCCCAGCAATATTGAATCCTGTTTTTTTTAATTAGCTGTCAGCTAGGCCAAATATATTTAAGTAACGTTTTTTATGGTAGTATTTGCAAACGTATTGAGTTACATTTTTTACGTATTAATTTTCCTTCCGTATTTACATCAAAGATGGAGATGTCCGCAGTGTCAGTTTCGCACAAGAATGAGCTAGTAGTGATCAAACCCCGGCAGAACTATTGCTGAAAGAATTATCTCTCTGTAGACATTGACACAGTCATTGTGTCGATGTCTACAGCTTCATTTTCGAAATAATCGGCGCTACTGAGAAACATCACTTCGCAGGACGAGGAGAACATTTTGACATTCTTTCGTAGGCTATATGAAAGTCAGATGTTTTCTTTACCCTTTTCCCTGTTCTTGCATGTGTATGTGGAACTTAATTGTAGAAAAAGTGAATTTCCATATAATTCCTGTTTTTTAGTTTGCGACCTTAGCTCCATGTAAAAAAATCCTATTGATGAATTTTTCACTAGAATTATATATATTGAAAATTGTGTAAACATGTCTTTCCGTTTTAAACTTCGCGTAATGATATGCAACCATTCTTGTGCAAAACGCATTCAAACTTCACGTTCCCCGAATAATTGACCACTGACGAAGCATACTTGTTTTACACGGAGGCTTTTTTTGATTTTTGGAGGTTTAACGACCACCATGAGCAACTTATTGGGTTATAAGCAGTCGCCAGTCTCTAATTTAGTGCTACTGGTTCCAGGGAAGAGAGACACAGTAGGTGCCGTAAGGGAAAGACAACATCCATGCCTCACCGGTATTCGAACCCGGACCACTTTCGGACGGATGATTAGAAGCCATCGTTTAGACCAGTGCGCCACCGGGGCTGCATTACACGTAGTTCGCAATGCGTAATAAGGTAAATAAATTACAGAGTTCGATAGATATGCTGTTGGGAATCACCTATACCATTTTGCAGAAAGGTTTAAACGCGACAGAGTTCAGCCAAGTGAAGGTTAGGAATCATTGGAAAGCTGCACTAAATGAAATGCACCGAAAGATGGTACTATTGAAGGCAGGGAACAACATTCCCAAAAGACGAGGTACTGACGTCAATCACTAATCAACACGTTTTATTGCCCTGTTCAAAGCTGTGACGGCCAATACCTGAACTCTTGAACAACATTCATGAACTGAAGTGGGCTCTACTGAATCCACCATCAATCGTAACCTGCAGCAGGGTGATTTCTTCTTGAAGCGTCATTGAACGGTTCCTCATGAATTGATATCCCAGCTGGGCATCCTGGAGTTTGTCCTTGTGCTACCGCTCTTGGAACGATCTACAGCATTTTCATGCCGTACAAATCATGTGTATATCCGACGTTCTACACCTCGCCAAACTCTTAAATCAACAGCCACGTCGATCTGCCATACACCTGCAGGTATTGTGCCAACCGCCCAATTCCTGTTGTCAATGTTTAAACGTCGTATGAACATCATTTCATGTTATTCCAAAACTGAAGGCACTAAACTAAGTAAACTTCTAGACCAAGCGATGAAACGAGCAACTTTCCCCTTCTTGAAAGCACCTTTATCAGAGCTCGCACTCTACGTTCAATGCTGTCACGATGCTAATTTATATATGAAGTAGCTATATGCACGCTGATAACTGATCTCCATAGTTTCTAAATTTTCATATCACTGCGATTTTCCTTCGAAGCTAAAATATCCCTAAATGTGTGTGATCAGTGTATTAAAAATATATGTACTATGATAACCTATTTTTCTCCCCCTGCTTAACGATATTTCGAGGGAATATATTTTATTCTGTATTTAGTATATACCCTTGTACGAGTAACACAAATAACAAAACTGCCAAGTAAATAAGTAAAACACAAAGAACACTGAACATACGTTAGTCTAGAATGAGTTACTCAAAAACTCTTCAGTCTCGAGGCAAACTCGGTGTCGCAGTGGTCTAAGCACTAGTCTCCCCCATTCTCTCTCTCTCTCGACCTCTCTCTCTCTCTCTCTTTTGGGGTATCGTTGGCATTAAATTGTGCATGGATGAAAATTAATATCACCACCGAGTTTTGGGTAGTCGTCAAAACCCCAAACGAAGAAAAAGAAAGTAAATACCTTCACAGAAGCAAAGTCACATAAACATTTTCCTCATTAATCTGAAGCATGATAAATCCTTAAATTCATAATTTCGGACGAGGCATATACAGTATATATAAAATAATATTTCAGAGTGCGTAAGCACCGTTAATTTGGATTTCGAAGACATCTGTCATAGTATTTTTTTTTCGTGCAACAGAGTTCAGTTTGTTCATTACTACGTACCTTCAAACTGTTGCGATTCTAAAAATCAGAACAAAATTGTGTAGAGTATATATATATGATATGTCATTATATGTTATATGTCTTCTCCCGCTCACGGTGAAGGTCTCCATATTTGGTACAACAGCAGATCAGTTTGAATTTTGTTTCTATTGAAGATATGGGCACTGAACGGATTGTTCAAGAATTTCAGAAATTGGATAATGGTTTTCAAATATGTGATTTATTCGTGAAGTTTACATTAGTTTTCAAAAAAATTGCAACACCAGGAAGAAATGCACAAAAATGTTTGCAAAGGGGTAGAGAGTCAGGTGCTTTAGAGATATGCAGATCTCCAAAAATTCGACTACATGTCGTATCGTTATATCATTGCATTCAATGGTATTCCATGCATCTAAGTTCCATAGAACTAAAAGCGATTTTCACAGGAAAAAGGTATGACTAATTGCCCTTATGAAAATTTTTAGATAAAGGCCGAAATGAATGTTTTGTCTGTCTTATCTCTATGCAGCTACAGCTTTTTTTGTTTCAACAATATTGTTCTATAATTTTACAAGTTTTCCGGAGGCTAGGAAATTCTGATTGCAAATTTTTTTCTCAAACTCCTTCTTTATCGGAAGTTTTGGTTATGGAAGACATTATTAACAAAATAAGCATGCTTGTAAAAATTACTTATTTTTAAGAAAAAGTTCGACGCAACATGAAAATTTTCGATTAAATAATAATGTGGTAAAGTTTATTACATAACATGAAATATAACGAAAATTCGGCAGAATATTTTCCTTTAAACTTTGATTACAAAAGCGTTTTCCTCGGGTAACTTCACTTAATGACTTTCGGACTGATTTCTGCAACATCTTCTAATATAAAGTGTTACTGTCATTTGAAAAAATGAGGCATATCTTGCTACCGTGCTTAATATGAGTTCATATCAGTAAAATGCCCAAAACATATGGACAAATATTTCTTTGACGGTTATAGAGCATCATATAAAAGTAGCATTAAAGAAACACTACTAATAAATATTCCATTTAAAAAAGATACACACACACGCACAAGAAAATTTGCGTGCTCGAAACTATTTTCTGCAGGCCGAATCAAATTTAGTAGTAAAGCCCAATTTGTTTTTTCTCGTATGTATATGCTCAGACTTCTATTCCTTTTGGTTGTATATACTTGGAAAAATCAAAACAATTAATACATGTTATGAAAATGCAATATTGTATGATATTGCATAAAGGATGTTTTAATTGGGCGAATTTTCTTTCCGAAAAAACCGGAAAGTACAGGTAACAGATACCAAATACATATTTCTTGCCTAAATAAGAGCCTCCTGATATATTTTACGCAGAAATCTTATTTTCCGTTTGGTTAACATTTGAAGCCACAGGTTGATTATATAAATACTTAGTTGTTAAAACGAAATAGAGATAATGGAAGCGTATTCTAAATAAAATTCTTTCACTAGTACTTGTGGTTATTCGTTTTATGCGGAAATAATATCCAACTTCTTTTCTTAGGACAATGAAATGTTCAACTTCCGAAAAGAAAAGTTTATTATATGACGAGATCTTTTACGGCAGAACTTTCCAAAAGGACTGGTCTTCGAAAAACAGTAAATGTGCCACTATTATCTGTGAATCTGTCTAATATACACTGGCGAAAAGTGAAAAAAGAATACCAAGAAGGAATTAGTGGACGATCATGAAATTTACATACGTTAATGGCGTCGAGTTTACGTAGGTGTGATGTTAATTTCGGGACCAACCGGTGAGCGCTCACGCCACAACACGGCACAATATGCAAATTATCGTTCGTGGTATTTAGGAGTACGGCGAAGTGAATGTAATTAGTCGTCGGCGTACGGACACGTGCGAAGACCCTGAAGAAGCTGCAATGCCTGGACATGGAAGCCGTGTACGATTTCAGCAGTTATCGGACTTGGAGTGAGGTCGTCTAGACGGACTCCGCGAGGTCGGGTGGTCGTATCGTCGTACTGCCGAGCGAATTGGACGGGAAATATTGGTGGTGGTACGATGGTGGCGGAGATGGTCCCAGGAACATTCCCACACGAGAAGACGTGGAACCGGGAGTCACAGACGGACTGATAGGCAGACCGATCGACACATAAGAAGAGCGGCGTTGTCAAGCATAACATCCACTGGGAAGCAAATCCGAGCTGCCGTTGCATCTGAGGTGACTATGCGAACAATCCGCAACCGTCTACTTGATGCAGGACTACGTGCACGTGTGCCTCTTGCATGTGTACCTCTAACTCCAGCCCACTGTCAGGAACGGCTGCAGTAGTGTCGCCAACGTCTGCACTGGAGAACGCAATGGCGATCTGTCGTGTTCAGCGATGAAAGCAGATTCTGCTTGGGAGCCTCCGATGGCCGTATGCGTGTTCGCAGACGCACAGGGGAGCGTCTCCACCCTTCTTGCGTCCGCCAGCGACACACAGGGCCTAAACCTGGTCTCCTGGTGTGGGGAGCGATCAGCTATCATTCCCGTACACAGCTAGTGTTTGTACTGGGTACGTTAAACAGCCCCTCCTACATCAACAACATCATTCAGCCCGTTGTTGTGTCATTTGTAAGGTCGGTCCATCGTGGTGTTTTTCAGATAGATAACGCACGCCCACACACGGCACGTGCAACGCAACATGCACTTTAGGGAGTGAGAAACCTTCCATGGCCTGCCCGTTCACCGGATTTGTCCCCCATTGAGCACGTGTGGAATTTTATAGGACAACGACTTATCCGGTCTCCACGACCAGGCACGATCATCCCCGATTTACGCGTCCAGGTTGAGGATGCTTGGAACTCAATACCCCAAACTTTCTTCCAACATCTGTACGACAGACTCCATGCCAGAATTGCACAGTGTGACGCAGTTCATGGCGGTTCAGCCTCGTACTAACCATGTTACATGGAATTGTTATTTTTCAGTTTACCAGCAAATACAGCTGTATTTTGCCATAGTGTTTTGATCATGTTATCCTCTGTATTCCGTTATTATGCTGTATAAATTTCGCTGGTATCAGACGTCTCCTTCTTTGTGTTCTTTTTTCACATTCTGCCAGTGTATACATGTGTACATATTAGGTTATACAATTATATACTGCTTTGTGGAACAGTTATGAACTTACATACAATTATCGCGTGAACACATTAATATTTGGGTAACGCACCGTTAAGCGTTGGCCCCTTCGATCAATATCGTGAGCAATAAAAATTTGGGGAGTTGTGTGCTTCACAGGTTGTCCGCGTACTCCTGGTCAAAAACCAGCAAAACGGCTCCATCCCTTATCATTTTTCCCATGCTCAGCACAATACTGGAAAGTTTGTTTTAATCCCTCTTGTTTTAATGTTTTTGGGCTGATTTACTCACGTGAGCTTCATTTATTTGTGGATGGTTGTTATAGTATGCAGCAATCAGCCAGTAAATCTTTAAAAATTTTAAATCATCTTAACACCTTCAAAAATCCGCTGTTGCGTTGTGCCTGGCGATTTTCGATAATGGCAAGTTTCAGTTTGCTTTTTACATGAGCACAAAATTTAAAAATGCAGTTTGCATTTTTCACTTTTTCCTCCCAATTTTTTTTAACGTAATAAAAATTTCAAAGAACCTTCGGAGCAAATTAAAATCGTCGTTCTCTATTTTAAATCATTTCAACAAGTACCGCAATCTTTTTATTCGTGAAGGCATATAGTTGGTTATTTTCAATAACGTCATAGTCCCTAAATGGAAATTCTCCACTGCAGAGCAATTATTTCTCAAATGGAAATTGCTCTTATCGGACGAATAGATAGGGGACGAGCTCTGCTCCAACTGCTGAGCCAATTTGACGTAATTTTGCCCATTCAACGGCCTGCAATGAATGTTTTTATAACCAGCTACGAAAACCAGATAACTCAATAAAAGCCCCACAAGACATGACTTATAATTATCTCTCTTTAAATTAGAGATTCGTAACCTAGCATTCAAGGGTTCCCAACAAAACCAGGAGCTCTATCATCTTTTGGGTGGTTTCTCAGATTCACTTAGATTATTTCTAACTTCACAATCTGTCTAGCTCACAGTTTAAATTTGCTTATGTTAATTATTGACGGCAGGGAACACACTGACCAACCTGTATCCCAGCCAGTAGCATTTCAAGAAATGTAGAGATGTCAGGTCATTTAACGAAAATTCTTCCACTTTGAGGATCTAGGTTGGACGGGGTGTTCCCTGCTTTCAGTCATTAATATAAGCAGATTTAAAATGTGAAAGCTAGACAGATTGTAAAATAAGAAATATTCTAATTGAATATGCAGTTACTATAGGATATATATTCTTCCTTTTACCACAATCTGTAGAGACATTCTCACTAAAATCTACTACGTTATGCAGCGTACTACTGATACAATGACACCTTTCCATTTGTAGTTATGCCATATTCCACGCAACGGTAAAAAAAAGGGTGATACAGTTGCAAAGTTCTGTGTACCGCGCAATTTACGATCACTGCCAAATAAATAAAGTCATAAACAAAATGCTAAGGAATAAGCACAATTTTTGGGCACTGAATTTCAGCAGGTTTTATTTTTCTCATTTGTGCAACAGGGTGCTTGGTATGGCTACGGGAAAAAAGAAATTTTATCTTTAAAACGCTTATTCAAGAAAATTGTCAAATATAATGATTCAAGGGTAATGTACCTATCATGCAAATTCCTGCGTTTTGGATTATTCTTCTTTCTATGATATTAAACTATCACTCTCGGAATAAGTGACTTGAAACGTTCAACTTTCCATATTTTTAAATCGTCCTCCCATGCGTGCTGACTCTACGGTAAAAACAATCGTTCCCTTTTATGACACGAATTGGTATATGTACAAAATAAGCTGTCTATACATGCGATAAAAGCAAACCACGTCTTCAATAAGCAAATCAAAATCAATTTATTTACAAATTAAAAGCGGGTTAAAAGCAGACTAGCGCTTTCGGAGATCCCCCGTCCCCATCTACTGGTCAAAGCGCCACGGGATCCAACAGAGTCAACCCTTATATACTAGATAACACGACCCATCATGCACCACGACACCAACAGACCATGATGTCACAGTATAAGCACAAATTATAAAATTTCAATTCCAATGCGATATAACATAAATATAAGAATACAAAATATTTACAAAATGTACTGTTTCGATGTTTCAAAATTCCTCAAGTTTCAAAGTCTCTTGTGGAGCAACCATTTTCCGCCAAGGTCTTGGTACAAATGTGGGGAGATCTAAATTACAACAGTTGTCTCCGTATGCAATAATATATAAACTTTCTGAAAAGAAAACGGTACTTTTGTTGACATTGGAGTTCAAGATTTTAACATTCTCCCAAACAGGGGTGTTACCACCCTGTTTAACTGCCATAGTAAAGGCAGTATTAATAGTTTCTGTCCGGAGGGTATACTTGTGTTCATCCAACCGGATATTCACAGTCCTAATTGTAGAACCTATATAAAATTTATCAATAACGCCCGAATCCTCATGGGCGAGCGGAATGCAGTAAACACCATATTTCATGAGTTTGGGTACTTTATCTCTGTCATTTCTCAGTATAGCAAATACATTTTTTAGTGCAAACTCCAAATGTCAAATTATGCCTGTGGCATATCTTCTTGAGGGTGTTAACTATTGGAGGGAGATAATCCATCTTTCCAACGTATCTAGTGGTTTTATTGTCCGAGGACAAATCGTGAATCTCAACCTGGTGAACCTTCTCAATAGACCGGGAAGGTAGAGCTCTGGGTAGCCGAAGATCCATGCCATAGTTGAGGCCTTAGAGAGGTCGTCCTGTCTTACTCGGTTGGAAGAAGAGTGTGTGAATGCGCGTTTGATTAGAAATCGAAGTAATGATGCTCTTTGTTCAGGGGGTGAGAAATGTTAAACGGTATGATACATGGTATGAACGTAGGTTTTCGGTACACGGAGTATTTAATCTATTGAGTGTTGAGGTCCCTTGATAACAAAAATCAAGAAAAGGTAGCTTACCCCCTGCTCAATTTTTCTCTTACAGATGTTCCTATTTCAAACGAATTGGTTTCTGTTACCAAGGAAAACGGTGCATTTTTTCAAATAAGAGAAAAATACAATTATATTTTCCTTAATTTACTGAATTGTTAACATTATTTATTACTACGTATTTATTTCAAACATTTTTGTGATCGCTGGAATGCTCCGTATTCAACAGGAAATTGTTAAGTGTATCATACTTTCCTTTATAAGATTATACTATGACTTGACCTCACAAATTCCTAATTATGAATCCAATAGAGTTTTCTTAAACAATGATTGAAGAAGAGTATGATTTAATCACATTCTACGTAATTTTTAATATATGTTTTTAATTTTCCAGGTTCACTAGTGAAACTGTTGTTCGAGAACTTGAAGTTTAGATATTGGGTTACATTTTTTCCTTTTCATTATTCTACTTGCATATTAGGATTAAATATATATCTGTGGGCGTACATACATTGTTGTGCTGAAATTAAAATAAGTGCAGATGTGGATTAAATTAAATTGCAAATCGTCACGTTTTTACTCCTTTTGAGGATGTAGACAATCATAAGAACAGCTTAGAACGACCAATGACATCAGCAACTAAAGTCTTTTTTTCTTTTAAAGTTTTCCCTTAGAAGAAAGAATTCCTGTGTAAAACTCTACATTAGCCAACGTAGGAAATTTCAATTTTTCTCTTACAGATGTACCTAAAATTGTCGTTGTAAAATCAAAACGAAGTAGGATATTTCTGAAGAATATGAATATGGCCTTAAAAGAAATTTTTGTGACAGAATGATGTATAGCTCTTAGCAACTGTAAAGAATAGAAATATTTGAGTAAAATCTTGCCCGTACAAATTCAGTTTCTGAACTTACACAGGTTAGTATTGTGGAAGAATGCTGCTACCATCCTCATTTCTCCACCATTTTTCACGTTCTTTCTCATTAGCTTCAAATTTTCAAAAAAGGTCCCAATATTCCAGTTTTTTCGAAGCACGAAATTGATAAGTTAGAGAACGCAACGTGTCCGCTTTGTTAGCCAAAGATGAACTTCATTGACAAAAAAAGGCGTTTGGCGTTACTGCATCGTGATGAAGCGAACAAAGCTCAATGGATGTATCATTGTCGCTTGGATGGCTTCTGGTGAGCCCGTGTAACGGTAGATTGCAGCAGAAAAATCGGGTATCTTTTAAATGATATGGAAAATAAAGATTTAAAAAATGATAATAGTCTTCAGTATTTCACAATGAAACACGATCACAACTGCAGTTACTATAGGATATAATGGAACTGTATTCAGAATTGCAACTCTGTGCCATGGTACAAATATATTATTACTGCCAAAGGCGGTGCGAAGGAAGGAGGAGCTCATCAGTAGGGAATATGGTCAACCCTAACGTAAGTCCATGATCTGTACCATCCGTCCACACTTCGCACAAGTTTGGTGAAGAGTTCTTGCGGTAACATTGCGCATTCTTTGGTCAACCGCGATGTTTCCAGCGGTTGGACAATTTTCGTGGTGTGTTGAGGTAAAACAACGAGCTCCTCAGGGCTTGTCATACGTGTTCTATGCGATTTATGGAACGTGCGGGCCAATCCATCCGCTGTTTACCTTCACTTTCCAAAAGTTCATCAACACCAATTTTGCGATGGGCGTTATCGTCATTTAACACGAATTGTAGGCCAATGGTACCTCGGAACATATCCAACGTGTGATCAGATAACTCCTTTACAGTAGGACGCATCGGTAATCACACATCCTTCTTGTGCCTATCCTATAGTGAAAATTTGCTATTTGCTGGATTTCATAAAACTAAGAAACATCTTTTCTTATTATTGCAGTATCAAAGCCGTAGAGTAAGCCTAAGAATAAAGTATATCCTGCTGAATTCGTACATGGAAGTTTGAAGGCTACCGAAGGGTAATCTTGCTCCCAGCAACTGAAGTTTAGGTTATTGTATTATAAATTGTTTCAAAAAAGCAGTGTAGTATTTCTCTACGGCACTCGAAAATTTACCTAACGTCTTCAAGATGAAAGCATTTGTAACCTTCCTCTGACATCTGCAGCTCTTAAATTAGCCCGTCGGTCTTGGATATAGTGAAACGTAATATCTTTCTCCAGAGCAAGAGTTTCGGCGATCCATATTACGCTCAGGCCCAACTTTACACCATCTGAAACGAGTCTTAACACTGATCTTCTAGATGTTACAATTGTATTCGGCTTCACGGCCATTGAAACCCATTTTTTTCAACTTTTAACAAAACGTTCTTGTGCTGGCTCAGCCCTCGGAATTTTGGAACTTGGTTGCCAGTGTTTTAACGGAGGACAAATTATTTTCTCTCGCCACTCTCTTCGGCACCCCATCTTTGTCATTTGACCTGGCCTAATATGTATATTGTAATTCGGTCCTTATTAGTACTAGGCGTTTCCACTTCTCATTACCATAACTTACAGTTCATAAGGTTCAATGCCGCTGGGCAGAGATTTCCCGAACTGACTTGATGCTAAGGTGGCGTCAAAGGACCGTGCCACGCTGAAAGTCATTGAGCTCAGCCTTACTGCCCATTCTACCGTTCATGCTCATCTGTGACGGTCGGCAGGTAATATGCGCCATTTTATTCCAGTACGGGTCATGCGCGGATATGTCACGTGTATCAATAAATCTACTGCTCGAATTTGGCCCCCGGATATTTTTGATCATACGTGTAGTGTAATTGTTTTTAGATAAAATTCAGGATTTCAAATACTTTTTGTTTTTTATTAACATTAATTTTGACATTTTAATGATAGTTATTTATCTTTTTTATAAAAAAAATAGTTTTTTTTACCAGTATTAGATGTTTACAGTTTGCAATATATATTCATTTGTTAATTTTCAAAGTGACCCTTTTCATAGCCTAAGATGAAATCTAAAGAGTATAAAAAGAACTTTGCACTTTATATATATAATTTATTGTACAAATATCAAACGGTAAAGATTATTTTAATATGCTGTATTTGGGTATCATCAGAGAAGAAAGCTCTCGTGAAGTATGAGGTTCACGTTTTATACAGTATATTAACATTGCATTTTTTTTTTTTTTTGATTGGAGGTTTAACGACCACCGTGAGCAACTCAATGGGCTATAAGCAGTCGCCCGTCCCTAATTTAGGGTCACTGGTTCCAGGGAAGGGAGAGAGGAAGTGCCGGAAGACAAACACAACTTCCATGCCTCACCGGGATTCGAACCCGGACCCCTTACGGACGAATGATCAGAGGCCAGCGCCTTAGACCACTGCGCCACCGGGGCGGCACATTGCATTTCCTGTCAACACGTTGAATTTTAATTTTCTGTTTCATTTTAGAAGATCAGAGAGTACATGCCTCTTTCTAAATATTTTTCTTTATTCTACAGGCACATCTGTTTTATTTTTACGACGATATTAATAATTGTTCACCGCAATGTTTAAAATTTATCATAATTATCATTTCTTCCCATTCTTTTCCTCCACTTTTGAAAACAATATTATCACATATCTGAAAGTGAGTGTTTCCTCCTTTTTCATATTTAAAAATTTCTAGGTATACTGGTTGACAGCTCTCAGAATTGACAGTCGTACATTTGTACATGTTCTCCTGGCGAAAAATTCCTCTGTAGTTTAAGAAAACACTCATGCATTGATCGGGAGAAATTGATTTTGAATTTTTATCCCTCTAGAAACAAACAGTGTTGGTGTTTCTCCAATTGATTTTTCATTTCTGGGTTATAACGGTGAAAGCAAGCAGAAAGAGACACCGCAGTGGCAAATTACGTTCAGCTTCCAATCTTCTGTCATCTGCAGTTTTTCAGAGGAATAAAGAGTTTATTTTAAACTAATTTAGCAAATAAAACACCAAGACTTTATTCCAAAACGTAGCGCACTAAACGAAGTGTTATGATCGTGAACTATACTAGTTAGATATCAAAAATTATGTTTCAAACGTACAATACATTTAAGCGTGTATGTGTTAGAAGTTGTTTTCGGTTGGACAAAACTTCCCACGAAATTTCCTAATGCGATATTCAAATCCAAAATGCGAGAAACGAATTCTTACTATGGTAGTCGTTCTTATCTAAGGCAAAAATTGTTCACGATCGTATTTTCCTAAAGGGACAAATTGTAACACTTGCGGAAGAAAACTTACGCAACATCTCAGAGCAGAAGAATTTCGTCATACGAATTGAAAGCTTTCAATACAAAGCACAATGTGTTTGACAAACATGTTGTTACCGAAAGTGAAATAAAGTTTCTAAACCCTAGCTCGAAGCTTGCGAAGACTTGGAGAACTACAAAATTGGTGTACCACGCCACGTGATAAATATCATGTTCAATGGAATTCATAAAAACCAAGACCGCCTTGCTTTGGAGCATCAATCTACTTTAAATCGGGGTTTTTTAATCCGAAATGTAGTTGCTAATGTTCTGAGATTTCGTGCGGATTAAACATCGAAAGGAAGTGATTGGAAGGACTTTAGCTTTCTATTCTGGAAGGGTAGTAAAGTTATTTTTATTTTGTTTTTAAATTCAGTACTTGGGAATTTCAAGGTACCTTTTCAGGAGGACCAGTACATCACGAGCTGACTTTATAATTCGTCCGAGATGGCCTCAGCCTCCAATCTGGCGACTGAGCCTGTCTCGGACGAATTATAAATTGGCGACAGTAGCACATTAATTTGAGTCATTAATGGTGTGCACATTGAGTCATGAATGGTGTGCACAATAATTTGAGTCATTAATTTCAGTTAATATTACGGCACTGACCTTCTCATCTTACTGGAGCTAGTGCTCCCACATTGATGAAAGGTCTTGCTTATAGCCCATGGACTGTTTCACGGTTGTTTGTAAACCTTCTATTCTTCCTGAAAGAATCACGGTTAGAAGAAACTAATCTGTCACATATGTAGACTGAGCAATGAACTGTATGTTTTCGTGAATACAAGTGATACTGAATTACGACAGCCAGTAACAGCAATATTAATGACTGCACGATTTAGAAACTTAAGTTAAACCTTACATTTATATTACATTTAAATTTAGGATAATGAAGTTAAATTTTTTACAACCTAGAAAGCGAACAAATTACTATTCTATTGCTGTTGGGTAGTATTCTTACGGAAATATGAAAATCTTGTTTTTGACATGTTTTCCATTAGAGTTAAAATCGCGCTTTAAAATATCCCTATTGAAATAATAAACTAATGGATCTCATGATACCAAAAAAATAAAAATCCAAATGATAAATAATATGAAGGTTTAAAAGCGAGCTCGTGCGTTTCTATCCCTATTGAGTGTTTCCCAATTCAAGAACCAATTGTGGTGACATCAAAATGATCAAAGGGTTTCGTAAACTGGGTGGGGAAATTAGAAAAAAAATTGGCATGTGCAAAATCACTCCTGTCAATAAAATTATATGCGCAAATCTTATTGTACCATGCGCAGAATCCGTTTTTCGAGAAAAAAGCATATGGTTGCGACAGATATGCTCACATGCATGTAAAAGAAATTATGAATTAAACCGTAAAATATTATGCATTTGAAGAATCCTGTTATGTGTTTCAAATTTGACCAATGTGAAAAAAAAAAATTTAACAGGGGATAATTTTTGTAAGTTTTTAAATAGCATTTTATCAAAACTCACTGCAAACTTCATTTTTTAAAGCACTGTTAAAACAAGCAAATTCCCTTGTAATAGGAAAGTTTAGTTTTATTTGGCGAATTTGGATATCCAGCGAAGTTTCAATTCGCGTTCTCAACAGAAAGGATTATATCAACATGGCAAAAAAAAACTTCAACTTTGTTAATGTAATATATGTTTCAGAAAACGAAGTGCGCGCGTTACTAAAATTTTCCCATATGCGTGAATCTCAGTATTTGAGTGAGCATAAACCAATGTTTTTATTCGCTCCAATAGGAATTAAGGTTTTATCTCAGCGATTACGTATCTAATGAGGCCAATAGCTTTCTTCCTGTTAGAATCAACTTTTGCGTTTCAAGCTGAATAAAACTTTTTTCTCCGAACGTTTGTAGACTTAATTTCTCGGAGAAAATCTTCACGAAATGTCTACCGAACTGCTAAAGAATTCATAAGTACATGATTTCACTTTATCTGAAAACTTATACATGATTTCACTTTATCTGAAAAAAAGCGCCGGATAGGAAAGTGACATGGAAACGAAGTAGAAAGGGAGAGGAAGACGCACTTATTTATTACCGGGGGGGGGAAGTACCTGGGGTCCGACGGCTTAACGTGACCATCCGACGCGCGGCGGATATTTAGTGGATTAAGCGTTCGTACCTGCCGGTGTTCGAACCTGAGGTCCTTCCCGTTGCAGTCATGAACGTTACCCACAAGGCTACCCGCGGCGCTGAGCTCACCTGCTACCGTCACCAACCCTTTTTATACCTATCTGCAGTATCGCGCAGTCGTACAACTGATGTTGCACGCTACCACGTCCTTCAAATTTCCATACCCAACCTGTGCCGCATTTTTAAATGTTGATCGCCTTTTTTTTTCTTTTTTTTTTCTTTAATTAGATGTTTAAAATTACCGTGTGCAACTCAGTGGGCTATAAGTAGCTGCCCGTCCTGAGTTTAGTACCACTGTTTCCAGGGAAGGGAGATTGTCAGTGCCGTAGTACAAACACATTATCCATGCTTCACCGGGATTCGAACCCGGACCATTTTCGGACAAATGTTCAGAAGCCATCGCCTTAGACCACTGCGCCACCGGGAAGGTTTGATTGCTTTGTGATACGTGCGTCTGTATAACTAACCAAGTCGCTCTTCAACGAGCATGTCCGTTACCGGATGTGACGTCACAAAACTTTCGGCGCATATAACTCCGGAATGCGACGTCCGATCGGATAACGGAGAACGGTTTTCGGTTTCATTCTCCACGAGGAATTGTCCAGTAGGTTTATCGTGCGGTCGATTTTAATCACCCTGTATAAAATTTAACTCTCTGTATAATATATGACTGCATTCTGGGTGCAAACCCTAATGGATCAGGTTTCGAAATCCACAAAGGAACGTTGCTGACATATACGTTTTACAGCAAATTTGATTTACGACCAATCAACATCAAGTGCCTTAGAAATATTAAAATGAAAATTATAATTCGAAATATGTTTTTAATTTAATGAGAGCTTAATGAAATGTCTAAAATGTGTAATACATTTTTTATCATTGAAAAAAAATACTGACTTGTGGTAAAAACATAAATAAGCGTTTATATTAAACAAAGCGGCAAAACACAGATTTGCACGACTGAAGCGTTATTAAAAGGACTATTCGTTTTCGTAAAATTCATGATTTTCTGATCTATAAAGTGCTGGCTGCTTTTATAATCATAAATGAAGATTTTAGATATTCGCACATATTAAGATGCTCAAAATAAATCTCTCGGTAATGTATTTTTTATCTTAAAGGCATTTTTTTATCGATGGAGAATATGAACAATAAAAATTGTCAGAGTAACTAAATTATCTGTATTTGATAATATTCAGGTATAAGGAGAAATCGATGTTACAACATCGAAGGGGATTTTTCTTTTAATTTCCGAGCTTTTTGCTTTAAGAAATAAAAGCAGCCTCTGCGAATTTATGGCCCCTGTTCAAAAGATAGGGGTTTCTAAAGACCATCTGTCATGTCTTTCGAGAGCACTTTTTTGAGGATCAACGGGAAACAATTGCCTCAGATCACTTAGCCACCAAAGTGTCCACCAGAATTTCCAAAATGGCGATATGTGACGTCACACATCAGAGAAGGACGGCAAATACAAAGCAAATTGTCCTTGGCAGTGAGTTTTGCAGGTCACTCTTGACCAGAATTTCGTTTCTGTACCTCAAAGAAATATCAAACGAATTTAAATTCGCTTTACAAGATCAAACTGGAGATAGTGTCGCTTTTGGGTTAATTGCTTTAGATCCTACAGGATGCCAGCGGTAGCACTTAAGTTCTAACATTATCATATTGTCCTATTGAAATTATCAGCGGCACTCTGAAAGAAAATATACGGGAAAATCACATTATTGCTGCAAGAAGTAAAAGAAAAAAACTAACGCCTTGAAATTTAAAAATTCCATATGTGGATTCATTTGAGTAAACCTAATATCTTACCTGATAATTTGTCATATTAACGGAAAGAAAAGAAGTCCGAAATTCAGCAAACAATTTTTTTTCTAATGTACAACCCCCTTAAGAACCTGATGTTTAACGTGATTCTGAAGCCTCAGTTACTAAATCAATTAATAGTTTGCTGTCGGTGATTCTTCGGATTCCGCGATTCAGCATACCATTGCGAAGTCCGATTGTCCTGTCGGTGTTCCTGAGAATCTTCATTTTGATTTATTACCTCCAGAATGTGGGTTTTAACCCTCTTATGAGACATAGTTACAGCCCTTTGATGATGATCCTTCTATAGTCTCTTCACCATATGATTAACGCGATGAGGCACATTTTTTGTGGCTTTCGATCAGTCTTTTCAAGGCAATATTTGCAGTAGTACGAAGGTGAAATAGAGGAGCCTATTTTCTTTGGAGGTACGACTCGAGTTGAGTTCTTTGATTGTCTCTGTATATATTTCCACTTGCATGTAAATGATTCGAATTTTCTGTGCACTATGTATGAGAACCTGGGTGACCTTTATCATGCCTTTTGGGAATTGGTAACTGCACATCGCACGCCTCTAAGGCACTAATGTTGGACATTGCCCTTAGATGCCGTTTGACTTCCTTCTTAAGTGCGCATGTGAAGTAAGACGATTTTGCTATGATGTTGTTTTGGATACATGACTTTACGGCCGATGTACTTATAATATTGTATGTTTGTCGGGTTATGATAACTGTGCTGTTTACTTTTCGTCGTAATACTATACTGATGTCCACTGAGGTCTCAAACACATATTCTGTGACATCTTGAAAACTAAATGGTTTATTGCAATGAAATTTGGTAGATATATGTCTCATACTATGAGACATACAATAGCAACATAACAAAATGAATAGGAAGTAAATTGCGCGCGATTCGCAAATTAGACCAAAAACGGTCGAAACATGATGCATCATATATCGAGAACAGTCCGGCTAATAGGGAGTGTGGCCACCCTGAACAGCTTTACAAGTCCCACAACGAGCTCTCATACTGTCAATGAGGTTCTTGATAGTAACTAGTGGCAACAAATCCCATTCTTCTAAAAGCGCGGACTTTAATACATGTAGGGTCCTGGGAGTTCGTTCACGCCATGCAATGGCTCTTCCTAGACAATCCCAAACGTGCTTTGTAGGATTTAGGTCCGGCAATTTTGCTGGCCACAATATAAGGCGAATATCATCTCCCTCCAGAAAACGGTAGATAAGATGAGCTGTGTGTGGTCTCTCGTTATCTTCCATAAAAATGAAGTTCAGTCCAACAGCTCCCCAGAAAATCCTCATATTCAGTGCAAGCACCTCATCCCTATAGCGCTGTGTGATTACAGTGCCCCCATCAAGGACTTGCAGTGGTGTACGGCCGTCCAAAACGATGCCTGCCCACACAAAGACTCCACTTCCACAAAGTGGTCGATTTCCTTTACGTTGGAGGGATGATAGCGGGTCCCATGCTGTCTCCAGATGAAGGCTCGTCGAGAATCCCTTTGTGTACTGAATCTCGACTCACACAGAAAGTACACGGCAACAATCTTGCTGTGTCCATGAAAGATGGTTCGGTACCACGAAAGATGGGCTCGATCTGGTGAGGGGAACTCACGCCGCTGGTCGCCGGGCGTAAAACGCTTTCTCTTCTAGTCGTCTGTAAACAATTTGCCTCGAAATTGATGTTCCAGTCACAGCGGAGAGGTCCTGAGAGAGGTCTTTAGCCATCATCCGTCTATGGAGTTTGGCTGTTAATGTCACGCAACTGTCCTCCGCAGGTGTCCTGGCTCATGGAGGGCTTTGCCCGGGCCTCCTGATGATGGTACCCATTGTTTCAAAGTATGCTGGCCATCCCAAGAGATTGCATGATGAAACATATTAACGGCATGTTCAACGGTTGCTCACAGCATGTGGCGGTCAATATTTGCTACTCCACGTCCGATACTCGTTTTGCGATCTGAAAGACAGCTTGTGTTATTCCGATAAACACACTTTTACATATATTTGCATAGTCAGAAATCACAATCGTAAGGTCAAGCGATCCATTTCGATAGGTCTGCGCAAAACTTTAAGAAATTACTATGCGTTATATGCCAATGTTCGATAAGTAATTGTTTCACCTGTGGACTTATATATCGAAGTGCACTGTCTTGCATATACACTATATTGACAAAATTCAAAAAACACCCCTTCAAAAGCAAATGAACGGAACGGCTGAGTTGTTTAGACGAGCGGTACAGCTGCAAACGGTTTAAATACAAGACTGCAGATGACCGCGATCACATCTCATTGTGAGGATGAGTGAAAGTGTCGCGCTGCGGGAGAGAACTGACTTTGAGAAAGGAAAGATTGTTGGGTGTTATATTAGTAGGTTCTCTACAAGAGAAACCGAGAGGCGTTCAAACATAACCAAGTCAACTGTTTCTGATGTACTGATAAGTGGAAGACACATGTCGTGCCTGAAGCAGCTAAACGTACCGGCAGACCAAAGAAAGTCAGTGATAGAGGAGGTCAAAGCCTCAGGAGAGTCGTTACAACTAATCGATGGAGTACTGCACAAGACCTCAGTGTACAGGTGAGTAAAAATTCTGGAACCTCGGTATGAACATGTCCCATTCGCAGAAAACTTCATTCCATGAGTTACCGTGGTCGTGCGGTTCCTCATAAGACTTTCATATCCACTCGAAATGCTTCTAATCGTTTAAAATGGTGTAAAAAGCATATATCGTGGACCGTAGATTAACGGAAACGGGTCCTATTGACTAATGAATACAGATACACGATCCATCAGTCTGATGGCCGTGTGCAGGTACGGAGGCATCCTAGGGAAATCTACAGTCAAGTTTGGAGCTAGTAGTGTACTCGTGTGTGGGTGCTTTTCGTGGTATTGTCCCGGCACATAGGGTATCGTAGAAACACCTGTTAACCAGCAAGTCTACCTCGATATACTCGACAATTATGCCCTACCAACTATGTGGCAATACTATGGAACCGAGCCTTGTTGGTACCAGCAGGATAATGCACCAAGCCATAAAGCAAGGACTGTTACGGTGTGGTTTATTGATAATTCCGTGTCGTGTGTGGACTGGCCAACACAGAGGCCTGAACTCAATCCCACAGAACATCTATGGGATGAATTAGAGCCCCACATAAGGAGTTTGGAACCAAGCTCTATTACTAATCAAAAGTTAGCGGCAGCATTATGTACTGAACGGAAGCGTATACCTGTCGCTGTGTTCCAAAACCTTCTCGGAAGCATGTCTCGAAGGGTCGGCGCATGCATCAAACCCAAATGCGGACCGACACCGTAGTAAGGTATGTCAATAATTGCTATGTTGTGTTTCTTTTCTAGGTGTCCCGTGAATTTTGTCAATATATTTTCTATGATAGTACCAGAAAAAACCCCAATTCTTGTGAAGCGAGATAAAAGCATTGCCTATGCAGAACCCTGTACAGTTTACTGGTTACAGTGTTCATTAATGGACTTCGGCATGTGGTGGTTTCGGAAAACAGTGGGCCACTTTTTTAAATATGTTGTGAAGCTAAGCCAAATGTTTATTTATTTAATCTGCAGAGCCTCTTCGTTAATAGCAAGTAGTCGTTCAATTTCTCATATTTGACAGTTCTGAGAGTTCACAGTCCCAGCGATACTAACGGGTGCCTCATCTCACCGAATGACTGCTCAGGACTACTGGTTCTCCACCTGAATCACAATCAGGAATAGGAGAGCATACTCCCAGTTCTGGTTGCGCTTTTTGTCCGGTTGCCTTTCTTCTATCATACGTATTCTGTACGAATTCCATCCCACGGTAGACAGCAACACAGCAACGCTTTGTGTATCCATCACCGCAGATGTTGTAACTGTCGGACCACCGCACTGTCAATACTGTGTGAGAGTCCGATTCGGCTTTCTATGTCAACACTGACAGCTTCAATTTCAACTGTCACTGTTTGGAAGCTGGCTGGCATCCTATTTGTGACGCTACAACTAAGTCACTAGTGTCCTCGACTTCCGTATCATCCTAACAGATCAAGAATCGAATATTCGAAATTCTGAAGCGATGCTTCAGTAACTTTGAAAGCCATCTTTGATTAGTAGTCCCTCACAAGCTTTAGTTACCCTCATTCAGTTCTTGAGAGTCTGAAAAGACGAGACGGCGTAGATCCAACCATCTTGAAAATAGTAATGAATAGATGTTAATATAGGAAAGCTTTAAAGTAAAATTGATGAAAAATTAGAAGTAGATTGTATGCATTGCTATTGGCTAAATGCTAAGCAGTTGAAAATCTGTCTCATACTCTGACTTAAATTACTTTGTGCATGCTTTTAACTTGGTTAATTTGCGTGATCATTTAACCTTTATTTTGAGTTCTTTTTTGTGTTATTTGAAATTATGTTATAATTTTTAGTGAACTATGTTGTAATTTTTTGTGAAATTGATTACTTAATATGACTTGGTAATGAAATGGTCAACATAAGCTTGAATTCAATGGTGTACATAAGTTTGATTTTAATTTAACATTGATTTTATAATATCATTGATTATATGATATTTGGGTTTGACTTTTAACTTAATTTATAACATTTGTTATTAATTATTTCTTTTTTCGTATGTAATGTGAGTTGTTTTCGGAGTTGGAAAATGTTGATGTTCAATTATTGGTATGGTTATATGGAGTTTAGTTTTGTGTCGTTGAATACTTTTTTGTTCAACATTCTTCTTTGGAAAGATTGTATTACTATTTTTATTTGGATTAGCGGGTTTTCTTCCCCGCATGTAATTGGCTCTTCTAATCCCTGTGAAGCCGTTTGCTGATAGCGGTTTATAACAAATTACTATTACTGTTACTATTGCGTGATCATTAATTGTCAAAAATGGTTTTGAATGAACTGATTTCATTTACAATGTATTGGAAAGTAGATACTTTGTTATCAGTTTTATTTTTCAGAGTTTCCTTTGCTTGGGTTTGTTAGACCGCTTTTATCTGCCCTTTGCAGAGAATGAAGAAATCCCAGAGGAAGCTGAAGAATTGCTGTTGCTTTGGTCTGTTTTTGATGAAGCTGTATTTTGCAAAGCAAGTAATTCCTATAATGTGACTGTCATGACTTTTGCCTTGGGCTTCTAGAGCTGCCCTTTGGAAAGGAAGTAGAATCTCATTAGTGTCAACTGAAAAGGAAAGATGAATGCCAGAAGGGAGCAATGGAATTGTTAGAATGCACGGAAAACTTAAGAAGGTACTGTCCAATAAAACCACAATCAGTTTAAAAGAGATTTCCCCACTGGACCAGCGTGTCAGTCAACTTAGGGTCGAGAACAGTGCAGAGCGTAACAAACTTACATACTTCCCTATCATTATTCTAAGTAGCTCGCTATTTATGTGGCTCTGATTTCGATAATAAAATTTTACAAGCATAGAGTGTTCGTTCTTTGAAAGTATCATAATGATTTCGCACAGCCTAATCTTTGCCATTTCATCCTATCAGATGCAACATATCAAATTTTCATCTGAACATGTGCATTAAAACTGTATATGTGAACGACCTGCAATTTCTTGGATTTCAGAAGTGACATTTCTGCAGTGCATCACAGATAATATGTTGTGATAACCACCAAATTAATCTGATTTTGTTCTGAAGCGTTTGTTGAAAAGGGAATCCAAATATGCGCCTGTTTGCTTCTTGAGTCTACAGCGCAATTCTTACCCTAACGGCTCAATGTTTAACTACCTTTTCCTCTAAAATTGTATCCATGCCCTCAAAATGCACAATTACGTTTCGCCGCTATAGCTCTGTTCTTCGCGTTTCCATAGACCCGAGTATAGGATGCTCATTCTATAAAAATCCGGTACTTACATGAACTATCAGAAATGCTTATTTTTTTTCGTGTTTGAAGGATAAATGTTTCCATCATTTTACGCTGTAAAATGATCTGTGTCTAATATGAAGGAAATACAATTAAGTTGCAAAAGAGAGGGGGTCATTCTAAAACGAGCAAGATATATTTTCCGACGTTATGATGTTCCGAGCCACGCAAGGTTTAAGGTCCAGGTCGTTAAATGGTTAGTAAATAATCGCATGATTTATTACGAATTGATGAGCAAAATATTTTACAAGTAAATCCAAACTGTAGGTAATAATTTAACCAAATTTTAAAGTACAGCAAGTATTTTTTATGAGTTAATTCTGTCCGCAGATTGAACTATCTATGCATTCTTACCCATACCCAAATTTGCACAGTTTTTTTCAAATTTTGCAAGCGAAATTTCACTTTGCCTTTCTTGTTTTCTTACTAACTTCTGGCGAATTGTTTTCAAAAGATGACAAATCATTAAAATAAATTTCAATTATTTACGCGAATGAAATGTGTAATACATGTGAAATTGTGCATGAAATCATGAGAAATTTTTAAACTGCGAATGATAGTAACTATGCCAATTAAAAACAATTTTGGAATCGGAAAAAGTATTGGTTGTTGCCTTTTCTTAAAAATTAAAATCACGATGATATGCAAATAATCTTGGCTAATATGTTGGAATTCTTTTTTCTACCTTTCACGGAAAGATATGATACAGAACGTTCACTCTCTGCACCAGAGGACAAACAGTTATTCTATGTTCCTGCTTTCTTCGATACTATCGTTAAAAGCATTTTGAACTGGAAATGATTTCTAAAAATGAAGATACATAATTTCAAAATGCATGTAATTTGAGCACTTAAGCATCGTAAATCAAACATTGAATTTAAAATATCGATATCTGTGTTATTTGTTAGAAATTTCTCTATGAGATTAAAAAATGATCTAGTCTCCGACGAAACTATGAGCACGTACGAAAAAGATAGTTATGTCATTGGAAGGCAAATGACGGTTATTTTTTGCAGCCACGTATTTGCACTTTCTTTTGAAGCAGTAGCCCTAAAGGCATTGCATAATTATATTTCATTTAATTCAGAAAACAACGTTTGTGAATGCAATATTTATAACTTAAAGTCTGCTACAGTTTCACTGAAAACTATGGCCCAACTGTATCAGGAGTAAGCGTTTTCATTTCTTGCTTGTGATGATGATGTTACCAGTTTAAATGTGTCCAACGTCTGGTGCGGCCATACGTTTTAATGAGTGCTTTCCATGCGCTTGATAGGTATGGAGATGGAGATAAATCATTTACCAGGTTGTTACGGTTTTGAGAAATGTGAAAGGCTTCTGAAAAGTCTAAGATGTAACCATATTAATGATACTCTGAACGCGAGATGAGGCCACGAGACTACCACCGAACCGCGAGATTAGCCAACATTCACGTAAATTATCGCTGATATCCTTGCCCTAATGGAGATAATAATATTTGAATTAAAAAATGTTATACAAAATGAATTGTGAATACTTCTCGTTTTATTTTTTGCCACTAAATTTATAATACATATAATAAATAAAATACTGATACCAGATTGTCACACTGTACTTTAATGTATATGTTTAAACGGGAAGGGGAACACGTAATACCAATATATACGATTACAGGAATTTTCCTTTATTTTTATATTATTTTTTATCTTCTACGAAAACGAATGGTGGTATGTTGTTCTTGTAAATTCTTACGTATTTCATAACATATCTTACTTTTTGAGAATGATGTATATCCAGACTTTTCTATTTTTTGACAGGAAATATTGTGGAGCTTTGAAGGGCATGTTGTACGTCTTACTAGCTTGAAATTATGTGCAATCATGCAAGGTATGATTGTTCGAAAAACATCTGTACCGACGAAAGGTGTCATGCGCAACTATTATCTACTGTACTGAGCTGTGTATGTTGTTCACTATGTTTCAACAGAGAATTTCCTTTCTTTTGAGGATAATTGCTTTATTTCCAGATACAGGAATTTCCTTTCTTCAGGATAATTCCTGTATTTGATACAGGTGATACATAGGCGAACAGAAAAAAAAACCGCTTATAGGCTTACTATTATTTTCAGAGGAGTCTTGTATTATAAATAGACAGACGAGGGCTTGATTTACCAGGACACTTTTCTCCTTACCACAGAGAATCAAAGTAACTTTAAGACACCACCATGTACGAACTTTGCTTTTCGTACTGGGCACATTTTATGTGATAAGTACGACTTTCAAAGGAAATTTAGGAAAGGAACCAGTCAATACTGTCTCTTGCCTCAAATAAAAGGACTTATTTCTTAGCGTAATAAGTTCGTTTATGTGAAAATCATTGTGCGTTTAACTAAACAAAAGATACGTGGGCAGAATTCATCTGTAGAAATCAGTTGTGAATTAAAATGTGCTATAAACTTTGATTCCGCATTCCTTTTTTACGCTTTTCAACCTTAGGTTCAAGGACTGTATGTGCTCCAGCTTTGTTCGTCTGTCTGTCTGTCTGTCTGTCCGTCCGCCCTCCCGCACGATAACTCGCGTAAAAATGGTTCCATTCTGATGATATTTTAGTATGTGGTAGGGGATAACCAGGGGAGGAACCCTATTGAAAAAGGGCGAAATGGGGTCAAAGGTCAGGACATAGGAGCGGAATCAATTCCATCTCCCTTATGCGTCATACCTTACGTAAAAATACGTCAATTGCGACAAAACGTTATGATGTCGTTCCGGAGGTATACTAAACCAGTTCTGTTGAATATCATCGAAATAAAGTCAAAGGTTAGGGCGCTGGAGCCAGATTTATTCCACAACCATTATCCACCTAACTTGACTAAAAATGCTTCTATTGCGAAAAAACTTTATCATGTTGTTCCGGAGGTATACTGAAGCAGTTCTGTTTATGTAATCGAAATGGGATGAAAGGTCAGGGCACAGGAGCGAGATTTATTCCACAACCATTATCTTCCTAACTTGTCTAAAAATGCGTCTACTGCGAAAAAACTTTCCTATGTTGTTCCGGAGGTATACTGAACCAATTCTGTTTAATATCATCGAAATGGGGTCAAAGGTCAGCGCACAGGAGCGTGATTTATTCCACAGCCACTATACTCATAATTTGACTAAACTGCTTCTATGGCAACAAAACTTTAAATGGACGATGTCATCGCTCTTTCCACGTTGTTTTTTAAACAACGCATAGTGACTGAAAAATTGTATACCGGCACCGCTGGGATCGAACACCAGAACTCTCGATAACTAGTCGAGTGCGTTCGAATTTACGCTACGGTGCCAACAATTCTCAGCGCCATGCGTGGTTTTATCAGTCAGCATCTGACTACACGAATACGTATTGTTGGTCTCAGCAACTGAGATGTCGTCATCTGGTGGCATTTAACGGAACAGCTATTTATTTGTAGCTGATAAATTTAAAGGGCGATAGAAATGGTTAATATATATCAAATACGTGGAGATAATGTAAATGGACGAGATCAACGTTCTTTCCACGTTATTTTTTTATCATAACAAAAAATAACGTGGAAAGAGCGACGACATCGTCCATTTACATTATCTCCACGTATTTGAAATATATTAACAAAACTTTAGTATGTTGTTCCGGAGATATACTTTTTTTTTTTTATTTGGAGGTTTAACGACCACCGTGAGCAACTCAATGGGCTATAAGCAGTCGCCCGTCCCTAATTTAGGGTCACTGGTTCCAGGGAAGGGAGAGAGCCAGTGCCGTAAAACAAACACAACATCCATGCCTCACCGGGATTCTAACCCAGACCCCTTCGGACGAATGATCAGAGGCCAACGCCTTAGACCACTGCGCCACCGGGACTGAACCAATTCTGTTTAATATATTGTAATAACTGAAATGGGGTCAAAGGTCAGGGCGCAAGAGTGAGATTTATTCCAGTATTTTCCCTGACAAAAATATACATAAAAACTTCCTTAAGAGAAGAAAACAATATGTAAAAGATTCTCAATTTGTGTTTGAAAGCGATTTTAAAATCGCCTCAATCATTCTAAAGAATGAATATTGAAAAATACCTTAAAATTTATTGCACTTAAAATAAAGGAAACACTAAGAAAACAATGGAAAACATAATTTAATGTATAGGGGATTAACAAAATAAATGAAACGCTAAAAATTTTAAAATACCTGCATTTAGCGAAATGAAAATTTAACACTGTGGTACTAATTAAATTTCAAATAATCGCGATTTGTGTTTTTAATTACGAAATTCTCTTTCACTTGCCCTCTGGAATTTATTGGCTTTTAAAGCTAGAATTAAAAAAAATAGTTTTAAAAGTACATACATATTTTACGTTCAACTAGTATTTAAATCATCTGAATATAATGACTAGGTCTCGAAAAATAAAAACTAACCCAAAATGCAACACCAAGAAGGAAGCATCCGATTGGCCTAAAATTCGCAGCATGCGTCGCCCGCGAGAGGACATGCAAACGATCAGCATTGCAGGGCATATGAAAATCATGTGCGCCCGGCACGCCACCGAGAAGCACTATAAGAAGGGTGCACAGAAGGCGGCGTGTAAGTAGTGGAAGTCTGTTGTGCTGCCCGAACTGTGCGTGGGAAGCTTCCTGATGCCTCGTCGCAGAATACGGTAGCCATTTCATCACGTTTCGGAGTTCGACAGAGGACGAATAGTGGATTATCGCGACAGCGGTTTATCGTACCGAAACATCGGCGCCCGTGTGGGACGACATTCAGCCACAGTGAGGCGAGTATGGATTCGGTGGGTGTAGGAGGGGCGGACGGACTGACGTGAGCGATTGCCGCAGTCGCACCACACCACCGAACGAGACGACCGGCATGCTGTGCGACGGGCATTGAAGGCTCACACCGCCACATCAAAAACGTTAGCACTGGATTTAGGGTGTGTTGCGCAACAACCTGTGTCAGCACGTACCGTTCGACGTCGTCTGCAGGAGCGGGGACTTGTCGCACGGAGCCCATTGCTCCGATTACCATTGACCTTACACCACCGGCGAGTGCGGCGGCAGTGGGCCTTTAACGCAGCACCTGGACTACGGAATGGCAAGGCAATATCTTCTCCGACGAATCCCGCTTCTGCCTGCATCACCACGGCGGTTGGATCCGTGTGTGGCGGCACCGCGGCGAGAGACTGTATGACGCCTGCATTAGGCATCGCCATACCGGTCTGTCGCCTGGCGTTATGGTTTGGGGCGCAATTGGATATGACACCCGCACCCCTCTGGTACTTATCGCCGGAACACTCAACAGCCACCGCTACATCTCCGTACGTTTTGAAGACTGTAGTCCTCCCTTACCTGCAGGACCAGCCAGCGGACATGTTTCAACACGACAACGCGCGCACGTACGTGACACGCATCGTGACACAATTCTTCACGGCCCACGAGGTGTCACTGCTGCCGTGTTCCGCCTGTTCTCCCGCTATGTCGCCCAACGAACATGTATGGTCGCTGATCGGCAACCGAATGGCCTGAGCAAGCACCATCCGCGGCTGCGCCTGATGAACTGTGGTAACGTGTGGAAGCACTCTGGACCGACATATCTTATGCACACATCAAGAGCTTCTTTCCTTCGGTGCCGCGGCGTGTAGTGGCCGTTATTGGCCGCCATGAGGGCAACACCAACTATTGATGTCTTCGTGTTCCGCAAGTCGCACGGGCCTGTATTCTTAATCGTTTCATCTTTGTATCTGTTGTTATATGTCCAGTAAATATGGCTTTGCTATCTCGTGTCCTTCTTGGGGTTGCATTTTGGGTGCCCAGCATTGTATAAGTACCAAGTTCGTTGTAACATAAACAACACTGTAATATTGTAAAGAGAGATTTTTTTTTTCGCAAAACCTCAGTTGTAGCGAGGTATATAATTTCAAACGATGTATTCGATAATCCTACTATAACAGTTTTCCTAATTTTATTATTTCCTAGAATTGGTATTATACTTTCACATTGATCATGCGACATATGGTGGAATACTTTCCATCTTGTAAATGTACATGTGCTCCACTAGCTACTCCAGATTTGGTTGAAAATAGTGCAAATTATAAGGTGGAATATATTACAGCAGACCGTTTGCTTGCATTCGATTATTTTTTTAAAAGTCTGGAAAATTGAAAATATAAGCAGGAAACATCCTATAGTTATCTACTGTAAGAATCTCTCTTTACTCAATTAGTGACAGAATGGAAATATATCTTTTTATTAGGTTTTCCAAAAAATCCTAATCTAATAATCAAATTCGCTATTCCGCTGTTGGAAACTGTTTGTTTATTACCAAAAATTATGCCTTTTGATATAAGGAGATATTGCTATCATTCATCAGATGGAGGTCTGTGGTAACACGAATTAATGAATACACTCTTACAATTTTAACATGAATTTCTTCTTTCAGTAACTTCTACAAAAGATTTAATATAGATTTTTGAAAAACATTTTTTTGAATAACCACTCAAGGAATATGTAAAACTCTTTTAACCTGAAAAAGGTGAAGTTTGAAATAAATACACTTTTTGCAAAAATTATTAGACATTACATTAAACACTAAGATTGATTCATAAATCACACATTCTTTTCAATACTGCTGCCAATCTATTCAGAATAAGAAGTTTTCCTCCATTGGAACAAAAGAAGTGCTACGTTTGCTAGTAACCTTTTTATAGTGTCCTACGAACTAATGTTAAACATTTATCTCCAGTAATTAATTTTGTTTCTGTATGTATATTTTTAGGAAAACAACAATTATTATTCTTTTTTGGCCAATTACGAACACAGCGCAGGCTACCTTGTTCTCTGCATATAAAACGTTACAAATCCTTCGTTTCCCAAAGCCCTGTGGTACTTTCTTAATGCTGAAAAATATGAGCAAATATTAAACAAATTATTTTAACAGGTAATCGCGATCAGTAATATGGTACCCTCTCATGCGAATTCAACTATGCCGTTAATTTGGCCTATATACTATACAGATAATTGCAAATTTTCAAATATTTAGGTAGACAACACAGTGGCAACATGTGCAAACTTGTGATTTTGGCTTCTTACGGTAGTGTTTGATTTCCCGGAATAAAAAAAACAGTCCGAAAGGGCAATTTCTCTTGGCTGTGCATGAAACAATTTATCGAATTAAAAAAATAAGTGTGGAAAAGAAGCATTCAGTAGTCGTAGTGCGGAAGCGCACCACTTGTTGATGTTAGCGGGCGACGGTAGGTAGACAGTGTTCTACTAAGTATGATAGTAATTGACTACTTAAAGTAACCGGACATTACATCGGTACGTAGAGGAGAATGTTATCATGCTCAGTGAACCGCACGTCAGTGCTTATATACTAAATCAGCAGAAGAAACCTTTATTTATCACTCGTCTCAACTGAAAGCTGAAATATTTGTCTGCCCTGGGTACGGAAGCACCAAACTTACAATCCTGAGGACTGGAAAAAGACGACTGCCCATTTAATTATGTTTTCAATTAATAGAAGACGATGGACACTTTAGAGTAGTGCATCAAAACCACGATTTGTTCTATCTTAACGTCCATTTGTTAAATGTGCTAGGTCATGGTGGCAATGCAACTGCCTGTGGTATATTTTTATGATTATGGTGATCCTTAATACTTCTGAAATAGCATTTCAATTAAACGAAATATCTTATCATTATTGTGGTTCAAGCAACCGAGTCCATGTGCAGGGAAAGTTCTGCCTCCACAAATCTATTTTTCAAGCAACCCAGTACATGCCATGAATAAGATGATTTCTTTGTGCATAGTAATGCGCTATGTCGCAAGTGTGGGATCGCCAGACAGTGTTCTCATGAGGGCCAGAGTGACTTAAACTTTTCCAAAACGGGTTCCGCAGTCCCATGATCCTAACCCAATGGGACACTTGTGATGAAATTCAGTAAAAAATTGGTAATACAGATCTGACTCTACGAAACTTTTGGCAATTGATGAGCGCATCACATCAAGTTGGCTGAACCTTTCTGAAGAACCATATCAGGCTTTCGTTGCATCCAGGATACATGCATTTGAGTCTGATTTGAAAGCAGAGATAGGGGCATCACGTTGTCATGTTGGTGTCTTTAATAATTTCTTATTTCAGTTCATATGGTAATACATCTATTGGATAATTAATTTTGAATAACTCCTATTGAAAAAATACTCTTATTTATGAAAACAAAATATGTTAAAACAAACTAAAGAACATATTTTCCGTTTGTGACAAAAACATTACATGCATTCGCTTTTTGGACTATAAATCATTCGGAAAGAATTCGTACTCTGAGTGCCATATAGTGCACAATGAGTGCTGGTAACAACAATGTTAGTGGAAGATAGCCAGTCTTAAAGACCACACTTTTCTAATTCACTTTTCACTACTTCCAAATATTAGTCAGCCGTTACTCTATCAAGAGATAATACGGATAGAAATGCTTCTCTCATTGCGTGTCTGGTTTACAAAGAACATTTTAACTAGATAATTGAATCTCTTCATCAGTGTTCTGTTACATGATGCACTATTTCGCTTTGTGAAATACTTACCATGTATACGTTATTGTACCTCTCTGTCATCGGAAAATAACACAACCAGTTAAGCTTGTGTTTTAAACGGACATTTGACAATCAAAGCCCTATATCACCTAAGGCAATCTAGCAGGCCAAATAATTGCCATTAAGCATCAGTAACTAACCTCCTTGCCACCAGATGACAGTCAATGCGCAGATAACTACAACAACAAACGTCATTTTCATGTCTAACATTTCGTATATATATCGGACACACAGCATCTTTAACTTAGTCTGATGATGGGAACAGAGGGTTTCTCGAAATATATTACTCTTTATTTGTTCATAACGTTAGAGCTTTGAGTAAAGTTTTACTGACTTGAATGTGGTTTACAGCGACTTTGGGCTAATAAGGGTATAGATGGATTGTCAACGTGGTTTTCAAATATATTTGTTTTCAAGCGTTTTATTTGTTAATATCCGGGGTATTCAAACGTTTCCGCCGTTTTACAGAGGAAGGAGACAGGAAAAATCAGGAAACCAGTACATATTTATTCAACGAAATATTGGCCGTTATCATCAATGACCTTTTGCCAATTTTCAGGAAACAAATGAATGCCCTGTGATCGAATGACTGGGATTTTGAGCTGAAGAACGCAATAACGAAATTTTCCACCTCTCGAATTGTGGTGAACCACTGTTTGCTAGGGCATGTTTAATAGAGCGCAATAGATGAAAATATGAGGGTGCTATGTCCGGGGAATAAGTCGAGTGCGTTAAAACCTCCCAGTGTAACTTTTCAAGGTTTGATTTCGTGGTGGCACCGACTTGTGGTCTGGAATAATTGTGTTTCGGAACTCATATACTACAACGTGTGTATCAGTATTATACAGGACTTTGTCCTAATATACATTGTGTAACAGAAGGACTGGGTGGCGTCCTTTACCTGACCATGGGCGTTTTTATTCGATTACAGCGCTCAGTTTCATCCACTGATCGTTATATCGTTGTTCAGATATTGCTCCTTCCGGTATCAACAGTTCGAGGTACAGCAATCCATGCATATCCCACCACTCACACAAAACAGCAACATTTTCCTGTGGATAACCTGTTTCGCTGTGGGTATTGATGGCTGGCCTGAGTCAACCCATGATCGCAATAGACCCATTTTTCATCCCCAGTGAAAACATTCCACAAGCCATTCTTCCATTGAAACCCCTTCCCCAACGACATTCAGAAGCCCAATCTTTGACCAACATTACGCTCCGTTAAAGTATGCGTAACCCACTTCATAATCTTCTGGATCTACCCCCAGGCCTGTAGACGCCGTACCAACGTCGATTGATCCACTTACAAACGTTTTGCCAGTTGAGTGGTGGATTGTATAGGATCCTCTTGCAACAGCGATTCAAGCTCATCGTCTGCGAGTTCCTACGGTCTACCTGCACGTGGCTTGTTTTCCGAAGCTTAGATCTCCTTTCTTTAACCTGGCAAACCATTCTCGACACGTCCTTTGACACATAACCGTTTCTCCATACGCCTGACATATTGAACCGTATGCTTCACTTGCACGTTTCCCTAAATTAAACATAAATAACATGCAGTGCCGCATACGAACGTTATCGACCGCCATGCTTGGCTTCAGTAATAAACTTGCAGCATAGTTTGCCTGCCTTTCAGAGCCTTAAGCGCCACCTGGAGGGGCAGAGGAAAGTTTTTCATATCCCTAATACATTACGGAAGCAGACGCAATTTGTTAAGAACCATATGTCGGAAATTATGTGATCTAGAAAAGTTAAATTTGCAACCAAGTTGCCAAGCGGTGCCCGACGAAAGGTTCTAACAATTCGACAGAGATAGATTCGGATTCTAATCCCTAATATTTCATGTTTGCGTTACCGTATTGGCTTTGTACGTATCCTGGAAGCAGTAGCCCCAAAGTAGAATCGGGCTCAATGTATTGCTCGCAGTGTTCGTTAAACCTCCAAAAAAACAATATGATTTTCTTTCACTTTTCTTGCAATTTTGAGTAAGAACACAGTAGAACCAGAAAAATAAGAGTTAAGTCTTTGCAGGCAACTAGTGGACAAATGTTTTATTCTGGGGTAATTGTTTGATACTACGTTTTAGACACGCAGGATAGCTAAAAGTAGTAGTAGAATATTTACTGTGATTAAAAACACCAGAGTTGTTCTGTTTTGAATATTAGGACCTGCGAAGCTCCTTTTAATTAATATCAGATTATACTTCAATAGTTAAAGAACCTACTTTTGCTTATTTATAAAATTTTGTTTTCTTAATTAATACTAGACGCAATATACAGAAATTTTCACAGGAAAAAATTACAAGAGATTTTACAATGCAGATGAAGTTTCAAAGACCAATATGTGCATCCTTTTTACACAGGATAGGAAGGGGAGCAAATGCGTCAATAAAACGACTCTTTTAATTGCACAATAATTTATATTAAATATCGGAAATGCAATGGCTCTTGCATATTTCTAGAACACCTGCCCTTTTTTGACATCTGAGGTATTTACTAGATTTGAAAGAAAACAAAATGACACAGAAGAAGACCTTGTGGAAGATCGAAGGATGTAATTTAAAATAAAATTGGCTCCAGACAAAAAGTGTGTAAACATTTTAAGAAGGCCTTTATCCAAGAATGCTCAGTTCCTTTTTTGAGAACGTTAAAATTAAGAACTGCGCCTTATGCACGTAAAAATTCCATATTATTTCAAGTTAACAAAAGTAAATAAATGCATGAAAAGCGAACCTTTTATGCGTTGTTTATTTCTTTGTAGATTTGCTCCACGAAAATACTTTGCAGGAGGTTTGAGTAAGCCCTTATTATCATCTAATGTACTTCTAGAATATGTATGAGAATTCGTAGTAATGGAACCATTAATATCTGTCGTATTTTCGAAATTGTTGTGTATAAACGTTTGCAACAGAGGGCTATATTGTTTTGTACTCCTGTGATTTAAAATTAATTCACTTTCAAGCGGCTGACATTTCGACGAAACACTGCTTTGATATGGTATCACACAGCTCAAAATAACTAGAAGAAAATTATGTGAAATTTAAGGTATCCCACAACGTTGGGGAAGTTTTAAAAAAAAAATGCAATAATGGGTAACGTTTGTTTTAGGAAGGCTAGCTAACACACAAAAACACATAAAAGTTGAAAAACTACTGACATCAATTTAAATTTTCAAGAACTTGGGAAATTTGTGAAAGAATTTAAAGAAATATGTCGTTTATGGTAAACGTTCTAAATAAAGAGTTACATATATAAGATGTCATTTTTTGCATCATGATATACGCATTTCTATTATATATGCAGCGAACTAAAATGTAAGTGATGTTTCTAAGCACTACTGAGATAGTCTCCTTCCTACATGCATTAGTGTAAATTTTCGACCAATTTTTTAATAAGGTTGAATGTAAATAGCTATAACCTAACTTTGAACTGACAAACAGCAAAACGTTAATTCATTGCACGCACAACATTATAAGAAAGATATATTTCAAGTTTGATCAATTTACTTAGGTGCAGTTATCAGGTTTTCCGTAAAGAGTTCGGAAGGAAATCTCATTCTGCAAAAACGCGTTACAAGTGTCACTTCTCGTTCGTTTGACACCTGTGTTCAGATATTCCAATTGCTATGACTCTGTATCTATTCATCGTAGACAAGACACAAAGGCAGTTTTCGAATCCTAAAGAATGTGGCTTTAAAATAAACGCATTTTCACAGAATGTGAAATTTGGCTCAAAACGACCTTTTCAACGTATTATACCTTACGCAAAACATTCAAGACGTAAGTTGAATGTGACCCGCTCGATCGAATCATGCATGTCCTTATGCAAATTAGTGGCTGTGACAAAGCAATGCATAAATCATATCTCGAAATGAAAACGAAGGTTTTCCCGGGAGCTCTCTTATTCAGCCGCGTTCATCATGAAGTATCTTTCCTTGAAATCTTCGTTATATATATTTCATCATGAAGAAGAAGCGTATATATATTTCATCATGAAGTATCTTTCCTTGAAATCTTCGATATGAACGATGTCTCAAGAGCTCAATTTACTGGATACCTTTTCTCAGAATCAAAGCAGATCAGACACAAAGGTGATAGCAGGACCCATTGGAGTGTCACGAAGGGTTATTTCCCGACTATGAACACAGTTCCAGGAAACAATAAGTTTTTGAACAGCCCAGATCAAGGCCTTCTGACAGCAACTACAGCAAGGGACGACGTTTTCTTTGTTTAAAAGTTTTCCGGAACAGGCCGCGAAAGGCCTGTCAACTGTAGCGACATCATCTCGTATCAACAGGACTAAGTCGCCAACTCCAAATGTCTGCAATCGCTTTCAACAAAGCTGCCTATAGGCACGTAGATTAATGGTATGTGGCTCTCTAAACGCGTACGCCCCGTAGAAACTGAGCTGAAAAACATCGTGTTTGGTGACATAACGAGTGGAGTTACGTTCTCTTCTCTGAAGAGTCGAGATTCAGTCTGGAGTCTGACAATCCACAACTTCTTGTGTACAGATAACCCGACCCCAGAAATAACCCTGAAATGTCCAAGAAACATCGCATTACGACGAAAACGATTTGATATTTTGTACAGGAATAAACGTTTTGGTTTTGAATGACAAAATAAGCTGGAACAGAAGCGTATATATATTGAGAGAGTAATTGAGAGTTTAATGGGGTGTAGGTAGAATAAAGAATTATTTCCCAGGAAGACAAGGATACGAATATATAAATATCACACCTTTTGCTAGGAGAGGAATAATGTCATTCAGAAACACCTAAAACTGCGATCATTTTTGTTCTAGAATAAATAAATATATATAGGATGAAAACAGTTTTACATGAGTTTGCACACTGCAACTTCATTTTCGTAGAAAATTACCGTCTTGTGAGCGACAAGAAATCACGCACTTCCCATTGAATGCACCTGTTCTGCCTTAAGTTCAAATTAGATAGTAAAACGAACTTTAAAAAATTATACTTATTAAAATCAACATTAGACAAAAGCTGAATAAACCATTAATGAAGTGCGTACTCTTTCGTTAATCTACTCTAAAATTATTTATACTGACATAATTTAAAACAAATAAAATATTAACAAAACCTGAAAATATTTAATCAATAAAAGACTTCCGTAGTTACGTGTAACTAATTATTTATTTATTTACCAGCTGAGCTTTCGCAACAAATCAGAGGGCTCTTTCAAGGCTTCATGCATCTGTTAAGAATAAGTTACATAACTTGAAATGTAAACAGAGGATAAACAGAACAAACATTATGACAATAGTCATGAATCTACTTCCGCGTGAATCAAACGCTATTTTTTTATTAAGCACTCATTTTGCAATGTTACGTATTTGTTTTTAAACTGAGTAACACAATCTATAAAATGTTAATAAATAATAGCATTCAACACACTAAAAAATGTTTTCCATAAATTTGGAATTTCGTAAGATACACTCTCATTACATATATTCGTCGTAGACTTCATTTCAATAGATTCTCTTATTACCGATTCATATATTGTAGTGTACGTTGCAACGCACTTTGTTTCGTTCCAATCAGGTCTAGCCTCTTGAAATAGTACATCTCTTGTTAGAGCTGAAACAGGCTGTTCATTCTTCAAATTCCTTTTGTGTTTCTGTAGACGAACTTTAATTGACCGTTTTGTTAGTCCAACATATAACTTCGTGCTTCAGTCTGGGTAATTTTAGGGTACTAAGTAAATTTCCGCTTTTCCCCATATTTCTCCTCTACCTTGGAGCTTTCATAGCTTTACAATGAGTCGTTTATTGATCCTGCTGTGCGGATCCCAACATTACATTGGAATTTCTTCAATACATTCTTGAAGAAAAAGGTGATTCCTGGTGCATAGGGTATTGCTTCTACGAAATGCAATTCCTTATCATTTGGCGTTATGTCTGTTCTCTTCCTCAATCTATTTACTTGTTTTAATATCGCATCTATAGTTTACCGACTGTATCTCGCTTGTAACCCTTCATTCATTACGTTTTTGATTTCTTTCATACGAAGGGATTCATTCAAACAAACCAAGAACGCTCTATAAAATCGTGGGCGGAAGGCTGCCATCTTGTATGACCACGAGACGTATGAACTTGGGCTCATGAAATTATTCACGGCCATCGGCTTGTAATACACCTCTTTGTTAAATTTTTTATAATTTCTGATACTTATCATTGCATCCAGGAACGCTATCATACCTTCTTTCTCAAATTTGATCGCAAATTTTATGTTGCCATTTAAAGATTTTAGCCTAGTCAAAAATGCATCCAGTTCAGTACTCCCATGAGGCCAAATGAACAATACATCATCTACATATCTTACCCACGTGGACGGCTTCTTGTCAAAAGTATTAAATATTTGTTCATCTAATGGTCTTAGAATTGCTTCTGTTAATATCCCGGACAGGGGTGAGCCCATGGGTGCTCCTGTTATTATTTATAAATCTATAAGCGTGAAGTAGTTGTAGTCGGTAACTACCATCATTGCTGTCTCGATGCTTGCAAGAGCATTGTCTGTGTAGTGTCCCGAATTCCTAAACCAGTCCTTTAGGTTTCTCTTAGCCTCTGCTACTGGGATTGTAGGAAAACACGAACATGGATCAAGGCTGCCCAATATATCTTCCTTATGTATACTCCGATTTTGTCTTTATGAATCAATTCCTTTGTGGAATGAATGACTTTATCAGAATTCGGTAAGTACTGTATTAAGAAAATTCCATACTTCTTTCGTGACCAACTGAGGGGCACCGTCGTTTTGATATGATAAGGCGAAGTTTTTCTCCCGGTGTATAGCTTTTCAGTCTTCCGAAAATGTGAGGTTAGCATGCTCCAGGTTGTCTTCGTGGGCCATGCGACAAATCCTTTGGGAGTTCCGGGAGTTTATATATTTTCTTGACCCATGAGATGAGTGAGTTTTGCTGGTTTTGGTTAACCTTTGTTCTTTTGATTCAGCTATAAATGTTTCAAGCTCTTTGTCATAATCAATACGATTCATGATAGCTATTTGCCTTGTTTTTTTCTGTGAGCGTGAAACAAAAACTGAATAGTTAGTCCTCATGTTCTTTAGGATTTTTCTTTCTTTGACCTCTTGCCAAATATTTTCGAACATTTTTCTTTATCCCTTTCTTAAGTCTGGCTGCAATTTGGATTCCCACTTCTTCTTTTTGTTCCTTCGGGACTTGGGAGATTGAGTTCTCTTTAACCGGAGTGATTTTTTTAACACACACATCTGCTCAAAAACGGAATTTCTGTCCTTTGTTTAACAAATCCTTTTCTTCTTTAGTAAGTTGGAGGCTCGAGATGTTTATATATAGAGGCTTTCTCGCCTGATTTTTTATAATGTTTGGTTTCACTAAATTATTGAACTTGGCTCTGTGCGCTGTTCTAATATATGTCTTTCTCTCATTTTAGGCATATCGACCATGGCGAACAACTCCTAAAGTTCTATAGGATGTGTTCCGTGTATCATTTGGAGTGGTAATCGGTTTGAACGATTTCCTAACCCCACAACCGTCGTTCTCCTTATGTTGATTATCCTTGAATAGGTTTGTATAATGAAATTATCTTTCTTCTACAAAAACCAAGCAGCTGTTATGGCCGATTTAAATATCAGGAACTTTGAAATCGCATTTGCCTAATTACAACTTGTCAAAACATCAAGATTACATCGTTCTCTCTCTAGCATTAACCTGCACCAACTGTAGATCAAATAACGGAAATTTGACATCTTGCTCGGAAGAATAGCAATCACATGTAATAAAATATTATGCACCCATATTTATCAATAATTTAATAAATACTTATTATTTATTAATAGATAATTACTAATTTTTTATTTATTAGTAAATAAATAAATAATTAGTTATATTTAACTACTGAAGTTTTTTACTGAAAGAAATATGTGTATAATAGTTTATCAGTTGAAATTGTTTGAAAAAAATACTAACTTTTTTAAATTTTAAAATGAAATCATATCATATCGCCCATGGAAATATTTTAACATTTGGTATCCGACCGGTATACGTCCTAAAGCTTTCTTTTTCATATTTTGAGATAGCCCACTTTTTAAGTGATCAATTAAGATCCCTAAGTTTAACTTAACACATACCAGAAATAGAAGAAACAGAGCATGCTAGTTTATTTATAAATAAAAGATTTTTCAGAAAAACTAACGCAAATAACTTTATTAAATACGGAATGTAAGAAATGAAACCTGTTTGCGATTTGAACAAAAATCGTCAGAAACTCGATGGACACGTCTCAGTAAATTTCCTTTTGGTCAGTTAGGGCTTCTGGTTCCAGAGAAGGGAGAGAGCCAGTGCCGTACGACAAAAGCAACATCCATTGTTCACAGGACTTCGGAGCCTTACACATCTTGAAAGAACAGTCAGAATACAGTGCTTAGACCTCTGAGCTATAGGGGCCGGAATGACGAAGTTGGTTATTCATTTACTTTTATTGATTGGATCACCGTTAAAATCCGAATTCTGAAAGTCATGCATATATTAAGCAAAAATTCAAAAATAATTACATATTCTTTAAATTATTTCTCTTTCTAAAACTCGTTTTTCCTTTTAGTTTACAGAATGTCCATATTCGAAATAATTATCCACATTTATCTTTTGAAATAATACGCTACTGAAAACGTGCTTGTTTGTTAAAATGTTTCTGGATCGCTGACAATTTTTAAAACAAATATGAAATTAACCTAAACTTTAAGAGAATGGAAAACGATTTTAATAACTTACTACGTCCTTGTTAGAGGAAAAAATCAAGAAATAGCATCGGGAGAAAAACAGTTTCTTTTGTTTTGTTTTTAAAAACGTACCAGGGTTTTGGGAGTAAACGAAATGACACAATTATCTAGAATCATTGCGTTTAAACTATTGACTAAAATCCTTAATTTTTATTTAAAAGCAAGCCATTGCACAGATGCATGAACATACACCTGCACGAGAATAATTTGCAGTTTATTCCACTGAGTTTTGTCAGTTCAGGGCTTCATGTCTTTTAACAAAGGATCTCTTTTATATTAAAAAAAAACATTTTATGACTTTACTTCTTTCAAAACAAATTTAGGTTATTTCGGTTTTAAGAGAGTGTTATGAAGAGATGAACCAATGAAAGCAATAATATTATAGGAATACTATTACCCAATTTTGCAATAGCATATCCTGAAGTATCAAAAGTCATGATATTTGTAACTAGTATCGTTTAAGACCTCTTCTCGCAAGGCGAAGGGCAACAACTCAACGTGGCATCGATTCTACAAGTGGCCGGAAAACTTCTAAAGAGATGTTGAGTCATGCCCTCTGAATAGCCTCACACAGTTCCCTGGTGTAACTAGATACAGCCCCCTCCCCGATAGAGCAGTGGTCTAAGCGATGACCTCTGATAATTCGTCCAAAAACCGTCCGGGTTCGAATCCCGGTGAGGCACGGATGTTGTGTTTGTCTTACGGCACTGGCTCTCTCCGCTCCCTGGAACAAGTGACCCTACATTAGGGACGGGCGACTGCTAATAGCCCATTGAGTTGCTCACGGTGGTCGTTAAACCTCCAATCCAGAAACAGATTACTAGATAGAGGATATCGGGTAGGAAGGGACCTTCCCACCACGTCCCATAAGTGTCCTATTGGGTTCATCTCGGGCGAACGTGGTGGCCACACTATCCCTCGGAACTGTCGAGAATGATCCTAGATCCAACTTCGGATAACTTAGGCCCGATGACCTGGGCCATACTCCGCCTGAAAATTCCCATCGTTGTTGGGGTACAAAAAGTTCACGAATGGATGCAAATGGTCACGCAGTAGAGCAAAAAAGAGATTACTGCTTATTGACGTGTTTACAAGGACCAGAGGATCCAAACTATGACAGGTATTACCGCTTACCGTTATAACGTCAATAAGCGGAAATCGCTTTGTGGCTCTGCTTGGTAACCATATAACCCCACACATGTTAAAACCACCACCTGACTTGTTGACAGCTTGGGTCCATGGTCTGATGTAGCCTGCGCCGACCCCGAACGCTACCATCAGCTCGTAACGACTGTTAGCGGCACTCATCGTACCACGCCTCACGTGCCAGTCATCCAGGGTTCAATTACCGTGTTCTTGAGCCCAGGTGAGGCTTATGTCCGATGTTGTGGTGATAACAAAAGCACACTGGTGGGTCTTCTACTCCCATACCCCATACACGGTAAATTACTCGGCACTGACCAGATTGATCTGTCTCTGGTACCTCCTGTATTGAAAGTGGTTGTTATTGGAGCCAGTGTCGCTTGTCTGTTAACATGGAGAATCCCTTGGAGACGCCACTAGTCAAGGTCATTCAGGACCTGTGATTGGTCACTGCGTTCTCGGAACACACCTCTGAAACCTAGGATCGAGGAATGTTGAATGTTCGCATAATTTCGGGAGCTCAATGTTCCATTAGTGTGGCTCCCACTACAATGCCTCGTTGAAACTCCGATAATTCATGTCGGTTTGCCATAATATTACCAGTGGTTGTCCAATCTGACTCAAGAGATTGCACCTCGCAACTATCAAAAATCGTGACATGCGTCGAAGCTTATATACAACGGCAACGCCAATTAAAATTTTGCATACTGATATGCCATGACTTTTGGCTCTTCAGTGTGTATTTTAGTGAATATCCATTCATTGAGCGTGGGAAAATGGTGTAAGAAAGAAACTTGGTTCTATTACATCCAGCAGTAGATTGATAATGGTTGATGATAATTAAAATACGGTTTTAGTTCATCGCTGCCATAATTATAATTATTAGGTGCACTGAGAAAATTCCCGCTGTTTTCCATACTTCTCCTCTGTCTTTGGGGTTGTTACAGCTTCGCATGAGTCATTTATTGATCCAGCTGTGCGTCTTGTTTGATGCACGCGGAAGTAAATTCATGACTATTGTCTTAATGTTCGTTATGTTTATCCTTTGTTTATATTTGAAATCATGTAACTTATCCTTAACAGTTGTATGAAATCTTGTAAAAGTCCTGCGTTAAGCTGCGAAAGCTCGGCTTGTAAATAAATAAATAAATAATTAGTTACACGGAACTACAGAAGTTTTTTCATTGAAAGCATTGAAGATGTTTTTGTGAGCACCACTGACTTGAGTAATATTTCTTAGGTAATTAAAATGAAAGTGAGTTTTACAAAATGTGGGGAAGCAAAAAGTATACATAATCACCTGAATAAATTTTTTTTTTCATTTTTTACAGAAGGACATGAAAGGAAAAGAATGCAGCTAATTCTACTGCGAATTCTAAAACAAATTATTAAGATTGTTGGCAACAAATTCGGGAAGTGCTTTCAGTCTTTCAGAAATCATTTCCAGTGACACGAATTCTTTTCATGAAAGTAACTTTCGACACGAAACGAATGAACAAATACTTCCAAACCACGTTCTACGTCGGCTGCAAGATGAGTGTTGAGTAAAACCAAAGTTCCCAAAGAGCATATAAAATAATATGTTTTCCAAATATATTACTGTAAAAAATATTTATGATTTTATTCAAATTAATGCCCTTACTATGTTACGATTTGGCATGCAATTCAAATTGTAATATACGGAATGTTAACTGTGTCACCAGCAAGAAAGATCCTTCAGGACATATTTCAACAATTAGAAACAAGATTTCACGTGTGAGACCTCATCTCACGGAAATCTAAATTCTTTCAGCAAACAGCATTATCGTAGAAGCATTTCATGGAAATTTCAATTCCAAACATTACGAACATTTTCATATGGTAACGCATGCATTTTCAATATGATTGTTTTGCTTTCAGTCCGGAAAATTCGTTACTCCCAAATTAACGAAAGAAACAATCATTTTATATTTTAATTAAATCATAATATGTTATGAAGAATAGTCTATTAGTACTTTTCTTAACAAATCGGGTGACATTTAAAAATATTTAAAGTTTTAAGATAAAAACTTTAGAACTGGAAACATAGCAGAATAAACTAACGAACGTTTTCTCGAAGGAATTAAGATATAATTTTTTACAGTTTTGCGGGCCATATATTTATTTGCAAGCTCAGGGGATTCTGTATATTTTAGTCGTTTTAATGGAAAATTGTATAGCATATAGCAAGATTTAGCAGTAAATCACTAACAGTCCTTCCTGTAGTCAACACGATATTTAAATATCGTGAATTAGCATTTTTTCCCGCATAGGTGGAACTTGAATGCATCTACAAAAATTTGAAAGAAATGCTGAAATGCTTGTTCTTTCAAAAGTAAAATTTCGACAAAATAAATGCATCAAAGTGCTCTTTCATGCCCTTCAACGATTTTCTCTTTACTCTATGGTTCTTATTTTGGGTGGAGTGGTATGTATGTTTTAAAACTGTACAAAGAGAAGAATTTCTTTGCATCGCACAGTTTAGGTGAAAAGAACGTCACCCGCATCACTCTATGCTTTACAGTTAGTAATATACGGCGTTTCTACATTGATAGAGGAAAACATTTAGAAATTGATAAAAGCTCTCAGTTGTTCAGCACTGAACTTTCTGGGTTCTTCAAATTTCGACGCAAACTACATACTGAAAGAAAATCGAGATTTTATACATATAAGATTTTATTCTTTCTCTGGATAGCTTCTTGACGCATTTCTCTGCATGTCGTATTTTTAAAATGTCTTTTTGTAATTCAGGGTTAGTGCAAAAAAAGTCGCTGGGAGTGAGCAAATGGTTCCGCATTTGCAAACACTTCCTATCTTGCAGCAATTCTCTCATAATATGTTTCTTCAAATTTTACTTGTTTCTCCTTTTCTTCACTTATCCTTTTAATTGCAATCTTCTCAAAATACAGCTGGTAGTTTGTTGGGGTATTGTAACGTTGCTTGAATACGTGATCAGAAATTCATGCATGCATACACACATTCAGCAAATTACTGTATTACGCATACCAAACAGCAATCAGGCATATGCTGTTTTTATTTAAGTACACAACTATGAAGTCGAGATTACCCAAAATACCACTCAGTGCAAATAATTTAGACATTTACCAAGCGTTGATTACGAAACATATGGAAGATTCATGATTTATGCGTCATTGAAAAAGGCATGATGGAATGAGGGCAAAAAAATCATTGATACGACAAAGTGCCTTGGCTATTTAACACCCACTGTTTCAAGATTCTTTGATCAGTGCTCTTCATTCAAAAAAAGCATGCAGTTAGCAGTATTCTTCTGGAGGGAAATAGCTTGTCGGTTTTGGGAAAAAATGGTAGATATAGAGGATTTTTAAGAAGAAACAAATGTGCTGCAGTGCGTCAAGTAAATGCGCAGTAGAGCAGCGGTACTGAGAGGAAAACTTGTGCATACACAGGGGACAGCACATTGGGGTGAACTAGATATAACAGCGGATGTTCTCTTGATGCACTCTCGTTTTTGCTAAATACCGACAAATGTGCCTATAGTGAGCCCTAAGGCACCAAAACTGGATCCTTGAGGACTGGAAAAAGAGCGGCTGGTTGGAAAATCTAATTTTCAGTTAATGCACGTCATAGAACTGTCAGATTATAGGATCAAAATTACAAATCGCTGGACTTCAGAAGTTTAGAGTTAACAGGTGCAAGAGGTGAATTTGTTTTCATTCCAAACATTAAGTTCCATTCTACAATTGTATCAGAATTTCGGTGCTACGTGGTATAATAACAACACTGCGAACCAGGCTGACTTGTACATGTGTATCGCTTTTCCTGAAAGACAAAGCTACTAGAAGCAGAACATGCGCAGTTCTACAAAGCTCAGATTGCCAGAAAAGCATTCGAAATGAATCAGACTGACATAAGGAAAGTAAAATGTTTCCCACCATTTCTAAATTTTCAGCCAGTTCAGCACCTGAAGGAAAGGATTGAGAAAGTCATCCGTAACATACGTTTACCTTGTGTGAACATTTGGTTACTGAAAGACGCCATCACATCCGCTTGGATGAATATGATTGTAGATCTATGACAGCACCTAGTTGAATAAATGCTATATTGAAACGAAGCTATTTTAGAGACCAATGACGTCTGAACAAATTATTAGTAGGTGTTCTTTGAAATTTGCTGCTTCAGTATATGCACACAAATATGCTGCTCGTATTTCCCTTTTTAGTAACTGTTTCAATTCCTAGTTCGACATCACATGTCTTTAAGCTGAAAACAGCAAATATTATATAATATTATATATGCCCCATTTGTTTCTCCTAAATTGAAATTGGACTTATATTGCACAATAATTTTTGCCATAATTTCGTATCCAAAATTCCTGTTTAGGACAGATTAGACCTATTTTCTGATACGCGGCTCCCAGAATGGCGCAAAAATTACATTTAAAGTGAAAATTGAGTTTAACTGATAATACCTTTTAAGAAATGGAATTCGTAGTAATTACAGAAAACAGATTTAAATAGCGAAGGAATTTAAACTTATAAATTAATTATATACGTTTTTTTAAATAATTATAATTAAGAAACATTTTTTAATCGATATAAAGACATCCTCTTATCAGTATTTACAGTGATAGATAAAAATGGCACTGCGTTTGCGTAACTGATTGAAAACCTAATTCTTCTGCCTGGCTGCAAATGGTAAGCGTCGGATGTTAAAGTTCTTATTTTGATACTTCTGGTTCGTGTACTACGTCATATATGTACTTCCTTGAAAATATTAATTGCCATTTTGGTTCTGCAGTTTATATGCATGTGTCTCACGTAAAAGCAAGAGAGTAACTACTCTGATATGCTGATTAGGAAACGAATGTTGATGCATGAGGATACGAAAATTTAGAGAATTATTGTCATGCGCATACACGTCCTATTCCGTGCATAAATAATTAAATGCCTCTGGGGAAAATGCACCCTCATGTCCATGCTCTCTCACATATTCTCTACAATAGAGCAAGAAATGTTCAATAAATAATGTCTCGCGCATGACTTGTTGCCTAGACACCTGTCACATAGCAAACTATTCTTCGTGCCATTAGCTTCATTTTCATGCGTAACATTACCCCGTGCATCTATTTTATCGTTTTAATTATGTTTAAAATGGATGATTCCTGTCAACTGAGTCGATGGGTGTAAAACAATGATCAGTTGTAAAGTTTTTAACTCACGAAAATGTACCTTCCAAAGACATTTACGCTGAATTAGTGGCAGTTGTGACCCGGAAATTTGGGCATGAGTACGGTTCGTCGTTGTTTAAGAAAGTCAGAGGACTGTCGAGGAATGTTGGCCCTAAAGAATCTTCCGCTGACCAGGAGGGACATAATCTCAACTTGAGGTTTGAACACGTAAAAAGTCGGTTACCTAATCAGAGAAAATCGAAGAATAACTCAGGGGTCCATAGCAGGTAAGCTGTTTACGTGATATTAATAACATTGTTAACCTTTTGGAATACAACAAAGTGTGTACTCGTTGGGTACTGCATCAACTAACGATTGAAATGAAAATTTCAAGATCTCGGTCGCTATGAAAAATATGGAAGTGATTATCTCCAAGGAATTGTAAATGATGATGAGAGTTGCCTTCAACTCAATGAACCATAAATCAAAACTCAATTGCTCGAAAACCTAAATTCATCTTCTCCTTGAGCGAAAACATTTCCAAACTGAAATGTTTGCTGGCAAGTGCAAGGTCACTCTGTACTAAAATGGAATTATCCATGAGGAGTACATGGTCAAAGGTACGATTGAGAACTCTCAAAGCTACGTGCATGTCTTAAAGAAGATAAAGTAAAGAATAAACCTCGTGCGTGGGGGGAGCGGAAGACCCACAATTCTTCAACACGATAAAGCCAGGCCCAACGAGAGTGCTTTAACTTCAGTGGCAATACAGAAATTCGGGTTTGAAGTCTTTGAACACCGTACTTACAGCCTAGATTTTGCGCCGTCCAAATTCTGGCTGTTTTCTGCTCTCAAAGACATTAGAAAGAAATTCAGTTCACCCATGCCAAAGACGTTCTCCAAGCCGCTACGAGGAAATATTTCAGAGAATAACCTGAAGATGTTTAGCGTGACGGGTTTGAAAGACTTGTTAAACTTTAGCGTATCTGTATCAAGGAGGATGGGAGCTATGTGAAAAAAATATGGGAATGAAAGTAGAAATTCTGAGCTTCATTCTTCTTTCGTTCCAATTTGATACCTCACCACTGTGCGTGCATATAACTGTGGAGACATTACTCTCTATAAACCTCTTTATAAGATAATAAGACATTAAAAAATATGGTCGCCTTGCATGAAAACTCAGTATCTAGGAAAGAAATATCCACACTGTCAATGCTACCCACTGATATGAAAATATGTCGTTGGTTATGGAACGATGAATGAACAATCAAGCGATTACGATTATGCTTCATTTAGGACAATGTTCTTTTTAGTTTTCTCATTCATCTGGAATGTTTACAAGAACAAGGAATTAATATCATAATTTTTGGATGTGCCTTTAAAGGGCTTCAAAACTAATGAGAAGCCAAATCAACTGAATTTAAGTTTACCTTTAGTATTTTATATTTCCACTATAAAATACTGAAAGTAATCTAAGAAATACAGGTTAAATTGTGCAACGTGTTTTTTTAAGAAAATATTTTCAAAAAGTATGAACAAATAATAAAGATTTACACTTTACCTGCAACAACTGAAAATCTCATGTAATGAATTTCTTGTAAATTTTATAGTTCGGTATTCAGAAGGATTCGTGTGAAGATCTACATATCCGGTATTTCAAAAAATTTGATTAGCCGCTAACGGGCAGGAATCTCATACCACGAAACTTCAAAGTGCCATTGTATTTCGAAAATCTTGGTGATCATGTTTATTCTAATAAATGTGGATTGGATTGGTAAGCCAGACAAATAACATGACCAACAATACATATACTAGCGAAAAAAAAGCACATGGAAGGTTGATATTAAGAATGTGGTACGAACTGTATCAATTCTTAACTTCACTACTTAATCTTAAGCTCTGTTTCATCCTCTCTTAATAGTAATAGACTCCTATCATATTCGGATCCCATCTTTCTTGGTATCGTTGTTCCATTCTCTGAATGTCTTGATGGAAACCTTCCCCGCCGTCCCGGTGCCACAGGGGTCTAAGCAATGGCTTATAAGCATTCGTCGGAGAAATTTCCGGCTTCTAATCCAGATGAGGCTTGGATGCTGTGTTTGTTACAGCCCTGGCTGACCGCCTTTTCTGGTGTCAGTGGCCCTAAATTAGTGACGGGCGAATATTTTTAATCCATTGAGTTGCTCACGGTGTTCGTTAAAATTTCAATAAAAAATAAATAAATAAATAAATAAACTACTTGAGCATAACCAAAAGCTTCTAAGTTTCCTGGGAAAAATTCCAATTTGAATCCAGAAGCTGCATTTTGAATGACATACGATATCCCAGCTTCTGGTAAACCTTTAACCACTGACGCAAATGCCTTCCAGGAAGCGAGTTTCAAAGCTCTTAATTTGTTCTCTAAATTCTCATCCAAAAATGGTTTCCTAATCTGGGGTAAAGAAATATTATCTATTTAATTTTTGCATGAGTTACATTTCGGAACTGGCTTCTGACATTTTTAAAACATTCTTCACTCATATCCAGAGCCTTTAAGAAATTTGTTGTCAAACCCAAAATGTAAGTGAATGGTGTAGAAGAAGCAGCATCTTCTTTGGGTCTAATAAAGAGGCGTATATAAGGTTATGTTGCCGCGGAACATAATTCTCCTTGTGAGGCCAGTCTTTCACAATGTATTATTTATCTGTTGCTCTCCATCCCTTAGACAATGAAAAGAACAGTATTCCGTAAATCCACTTTGAAAACTGAATAGCAAGGCTATGATTTTCAAATCTCCACATACTTGACAGCAAAACTTGTTGTATGGGATTGCATTTCACAGTAGCAACATCCTCTTGTAATTTTTTTCTATCTAAGAAATATGTTGCTAATATTGATGATTTAGTGTTGTCATCATGCAGCAACACAAATACTTGTTTTTGAGGAGTCTATGAAAATCCTCTATTCCCGAGCGATATACCCGAACAAAGTTTAGCCGTTAATCCGTCACTGTTTAATACACACGTTGAATATCGCATTATATATTAACCTTAAAATTGGATATGCCTTTTTCTGTAAAATGAAATTCCAATGCTTGGTGGTCAGTAGGTTCCACTGCTTGAGTCTGGACCTTAAAAGTTCGGCATGATTTTTGCTATGATTAAGGTCTTTGTATAAGACTTTTAGTTAATTTTTATGAATCAGATGCAACATCGTGCCATGTCCTAGACTGTATAATGGATCACATTATTGATGGTTCATTCTTTCTTCCTTATCTTTATTCTGGAAAGGCGGATTCGTCCAATTGTAAAGGTGGATCAGGAACGGGAAGATCAAAGCCGTGTGATATAGGACTTACTGCCGACGAAGCAGTAAGATATTCTACTTTACATCTAGAACAGTATGGTATGCTACATTGCATCTGTCTGGCTAGTCGGCTTGCACCAGACCATCGGAATTGCTAAGGCAAACATGGTGGTTTGTCTCCTATCAGCCATTTAATCAAATTTGAATAACATGTTACGCAGGTCATGGTGGAACCCCATATTTGCCTATATGCCTGTCCTCTCGCATATTTGCCTACATGCCTGTCCTCTCGTTCGGTGACAGGCATGGACAACATGCCTGTCACCGAACGAGATGACAGGCATGTTGTCGGCGGGCATGGACGTCTCGCACCGCCACATCACCCGCGTTAGCACATGAATTAGGGTGTGTTGTGCAACAACTTGTGTCAGCACGTACCGTTCGACGTCGTCTGCAAGAGCGGGGTCTTGTCGCCCGGCGCACGTTACTCCGAATACCATTGACGTTACACCACTGGCGAGTGCGGCGTGAGTGGGCCGTTGAACGCCGAACCTGGCCTACGGAATTGCACGACAATTGTTTCTGCGACGAATATTTCTTCTACCTGCAACATCACGATGGTCGGATCCGCGTGTGGCGGCACCGCGGCGAGAGACTGTATGACGCCTGCATTACGCATCGCCATACCGGTCTGTTGCCTGGCGTTATGGTTTGAGGAGCAATTGGATATGACACTCTGGTACGCATCGCTGGTATATTCAACAGCCACCGCTACATCTCCGACGTTTTGGAGCCTATAGTCATCTCTTATTTGCAGGACCTGCCAGAGGTCACGTTTCAACAGGACAATGCGCGCCCGCACGTGGTACGTATCCTGCAACAATTCTTCACGGCCCAGAAGGTGTCAGTGCTGCCGTGGCCCACCTGTTCTCCCGATATGTTGCACATTGGATACGTCTGGTCGCTGATCGGCAATTGAATAACCCGGCAAGCACCGCCCGCGGCTACGCCTGATGAACTGTGGCAACGTGTGGAAGCAGCCAGGACCGACATACCCCAAGCCCACACCCAAAGCTTCTTTCGTCCGATGACGTGGTGTGTGTCGGCCGTTATTGCCAGTCATGCGGGCCTCACGAACTATTGATGTCTTCGTGTTCCGCAAGTAGCACGGGCCTGTAAGCTCAATCGTTTTATCTTTGTATCTGTTGTTATATGTCCAGTAAATCTGGATTTGCTATCTCGTGTCCTTCTTGGTGTTGCGATTTGGGTGGCCAGCAGTGTATATTGAAAAGTATACAGATCATTCTTTAACTTTTGCTCGTTATCTTCCATAATAAAATTGTTAATCTCATAGATAGAATGATAGATCATTACTTGTTTGAATATATCGCCTAATTTATCTCCCTCAAACATGCATGGCATTGGTATCATTCTTTCATCTTTTATCGCAACATAATCACCATTTCGGTCTGAACTAACGAATGACATATTGCAAGCGGTAAACAAACCATATTTTAAAGGGCATTTATATTTACGATTTGCGACTTTAAAGTAGTATACCTGCAGTGATAGGCAAAATAATTTGATATATGCGATATCTAAAATTGTTAGCCAATCTTTTAGAAACTTGCTATTATTTCATGACCGTTGAACAATTTCTGTTTCCTTATATGGAAGAAATAAATCCATTTTATGTAAGATAATATGACAGCAACCATTCATAAAAGTTATGCATATTTAGCCAGACAGCAGAATACGTAATGGCGTTGGTCCTAGAGAAATTAATAAATATGTGCTTTTTGGAAGAAACGGCGCATTGTGTGCCGAATGAATGATTGGAAAGAATAACATACGTGACACTTTGGATTTGTGTTTTCGAGAGATAAACACGAACTTTATACAAATTTGAGAAATACATTTTTAATTAATAAGTAATAAAACTTTTTCAGATGGATCCAAAAAGATACACTGCTTCGACTTATTTATTCATGCATTTCTGTGTCAGTCGAAAAAATGGCTGCAAAAATAGACACAAACTTTGCCTACGAATTCAAATCATGGTTTTACAAACTGAACGAAAGCTTGTTACATGCTATTTAATAACTTCCTGTCACCATAATTCGGTGTCAGGCGTTTTACATATGTTCAAATCATTTTTTAACTATTAGACAAATTTCGTTATTTCAATTCTTATATAAAAACAATATTTGGAAGAAAGTTCTGAAATTAAAGAACTCTTTTTGCATCAGATTATATTTAACAATATTGAACATCTCAGCAAAGACATAAATCATTTAACATATCTTCGATGTTAGGTTAGCTCGATTAAGTTGAACCACTAAATCATGTAGACTGAATGTAAATTTATTAGGTACTCTTGCCGTCGTCACGTAAATGTCACATCTGAACGTGTAAAGCGCCACACCAAGTCTGTGGGTTGGCCCGTATAAATCAGACAGAACAGCACGTTGAACAGGTTATTCATACATCAGCATACACTGCGTGGCTTGCCAGTTATATGGAGATTGATCTGTTTCGGATGAGGTGCAGAGCTGTATTTTCCCTGGTTAAAAGGAATGCGGGAAGTGTGTTGTGCATGAAGCTATAATTTCGTCATTGAGGATTTAATACTTTCAGACAATAAAATTGGTGCACCTAGAAGAAAACATACTACAATAGCAAAATTTTGCAAAAAGGTATAGTGCGTGCTGGTATACAAATGATCAACGTTTGATGCGAGTGCGCCTGACCGCACATCCTGTGGTGGCACTGCAAGCACGAACTAGTAGCCTTACAAATCGGCGTTTAGTTGATGCCCCATGAAAGCGAAAAGCACCGGCCGACGCAAGCAAGAATACAGAGTGAGAAGAATATCGGAGGACGAAAGAGACGTCAATTTACGCAAATTACGGACATTGAGGAAGGCCTCATCATCGTGCTAAAAACCGAAAAGTGGTCAGCGGGCAGTATAGCCGGCCACGTGGATTGTTTTGACCATACCGTCTGATAGTGTTGGGAACAGTGGACACGTGACGGCACTGCCACGCGGCAGAGCGGCTCCGGGCAGACGATGAGTACCACCGGTAGAGAGGATCGACGGATCGTGCGCCAGGAACGTACGGATCCCACGGGGACTCGATCCACTATACAGGCAGATGAAGTGACTCATGTGTGCCCACGAAATATTTCCCGACGTCTCGCGGAAGCGAATCTACAATCACAGCACCCTTACGTGTGCTGCTATTAACACCGGAAAATCGACGGTTCCGTGTGCAGTGGTGCTAGGACAGAGCGACGTTAAACGTCGCAGACTGGTGACGTGTAGTATATACCGATGAATGTCTCTTCCTTTTGGGGATAGATGATCATCGTGTTCTGGTGTTGAGGTCCACGGGTCAACGGCAAAATCCCAACCTCGCTATCTAACGCCACACGTCACCCACTGCAGGCATTATGGGCTGGGGTGCCATTGCCTAACGTAGCCGATCAGCTGTAGTAGTGGTACGTGGATCATTGACGACCCAGCGGTATGTGGATGAGATTCTACGGCCCCATGTGCTCCCATTCTTGGCTGGGATACTAGGTGCGCTACATCTGCAGGATAATGCTCGACCGCACACGGATCATGTTATCCAAGCCTCTCTACGTAATGCCCAGGCAATTCCATAGCCTGCCCCCTCTCCCCGAACATTCCCTCTGTCGAACATGTGTGGGACAAGTTGAAACGCCAGCTGCCGCTGTGCCGTACTCTTCCGGACTTGGAGCACACCGTCCTGCACGTGTGTCCCAGTCTGCCGATGGACAACATCTGGTGTCTGTTCGCCTCCATGCTGGACAGTATTAGGCACTTATTGAAGCTTAAGGCGGCGCGACGCGCTATTAAAAATGACCGGACTGTGTGCCACAGATCCCTCTGTAATTGGCCTGCAGCTCTGTTTTTCCCATGATGTCTATCATTCTTATGTATCTTTACGTACATAAAATGTCAGTTCAATGCGATGCTTCCTTCTTGGTGCGCAAATTTCCTTGTCCCTGAATGTATTTGCAAATGAATTCTATACTACACTGCTAGCCACCTAAAATGCAGCACCAAGAAGGAAGCATCTGATTGGCCTGAAATAGTCAGCATGGGTCGCACGGGAGAGGACATGCAAACGATTAGCATTGCAGGGCAAGCCACTTAGAAGCACTATAAGAAAGATGCACAGAAGGCGGGGTGTAAGTAGTGTAAATGTGTTGTGCTGCCGGACCTGTGCGTGGAAAGCTTCCTGATGCCTCGTCGCAGAATACGGCAGTCATTTCAGCACATTTCAGAGTTCAACAGAGGACAAATAGTGGCTTATCGCGACAGCGGTTTATCGTACCGAGACATCGGCACCCGTGTGGAACGACATCCAGCCACAGTGAGGCGAGTATGGATTCGGTGGGTGCAGGAGGGACGGACGGACGTGAGCGATGGCCGTAGACGTGGCACACCACAGAACGAGATGACTGGCATGTTGTGCGGCGGGCATGGATAGCTCGAACCGCCACATCACGAGCGTTGGCGCAGGAATTAGGGTGTGTTGCGCAAAAACCTGTGCAGCACGTACCGTTCGACGTCGTCTGCAAGAGCGGGGACTTGTCGAATGGCGCCCATTGCTCCGATTCCCATTAACGTTACACCACCGGTGAGTGCTGCGGCAGTGGGCCGTTGAACGCCGCCCCTGGACTACGTAATGGCATGACATTGTCTTCGCCGACGAGTCCCACTTCTGCCTCCAAAACCACGATGGTCGGATCCGCGTGTGGCGGTATCGTGGCGAGAGACTGTATGACGCCTGCATTATGCATCGCCATACCTGTCCGTCACCTGGCGTTATGGTTTGGGGCGCAACTGGATATTACACTTGTCCCCCTCTGGTACGCATCGCCGGTACACTCAACAGCCACCGCTACATGTCCGACGTTTTGGAGACTGTAGTCCTCCCTTACCTGCAGGACCTGCCAGCGGTCACGTTCCAACAGGCAATGCGCGCCCGCACGTGGCACGCATCGCACAATCATTCTTGACGTCCCACCAGGTGTCACTGCTGCCGTCGCCCGCCTGTTCTCCCGATATGTCGCCCATTGAAAACGTTTGGTCGCTGATCGGCAACCGAGTGGCCCGGCAAGCATCACCAGTGGCTACGCCTGACGAACTGTGTGAACGTGTGGAAGCAGCCTGGACCGACATACCCCAAGCCCACATTCAAAGCCTGTTTCGTTCGATGTCGCGGCGTGTAGTGGCTGTTATTACCACCCATGGGGGCCACACGAGCTATTGATGTCTGCGTGTTCCGCAAGTCGCACGGGCTCTAAGCTCAATCATTTTATCTTGGTATATGTTGTTATGTGTCCAGTAAATCTGGCTTTGCTATTTCGTGTCCTTCTCGGCATTGCATTTTGGGTGGGCGGCAGTATATAGTTAGACTGTTATACTCATTTCTTTATATAAACTATTTTTACCAAGGGCATAATGAAAACTGCCTTAGATGCATTTGTTTTGCTATAAAACAAAAAATTTTCGGGTTGTATTTTATAAAGTACCAAAAGTGTACTGTAACTCATAATTACAGTAATGGAAATTTACTGAGCTTAATGAGAGAAAGATATTTCATAGATTATAAATGGGAAAACACCTGAAAGTAATTAATTTTGTTAAATAATTTATTTGAATATACGAAATAATTGTAAAATCATTGATATTGGGCTATCATATCACATCTCTCCCATTTTCAGAGGAAACGTTTACATTTTTTTGATTGAAATAAAAAATAATTGAAAACACAGATAACGTGTTCCGGAATAAATTTTTCCTCTCGGAAATTTTAATATTATTTTGGATCAAAAATACTATATTAATTTATTCGTATTATACTTTACGGAGCCGAACTTCATAATTTGCTCAGCATTTTTGTCTTCAGATTTTTACTGTAACTTAAAATCTGGCGTTGGACCCCTTTAATTTCCAATTTCGATTCCGAAAAATAAAAACAGAGAGGGTGTTTCAGCAAATTATTAAACTCTATTCATGATTAGGAAGTCAAACATTAAGCTTATCACACTTGAATTTTATATGAGATTTTTACTCTATGAATGACACTGTTTTAAGATGTAAATTGCTCATAATAGTCCAAATGCAAGACACAAAACAGAGAATGATGACATATTTTTGGTAACAGACCGTGAATGAGCCCCATAAAAGTTTGCTTTCATGCGTTCTCACCAAACGATGGCAGGTACTAGCAGAGTGCTAATTACATATGCTCATATACCCTTAAGTCGAAGAAACAGAAGACTCCAAGGAAGTACGTATATCTTGGAGTTACGCTTCGTGTGCTCACAGCAAGAGTAACTCAAGGACATACCTGAGCTGTGGAAGTAAAACTTTGTTTATTTTACTACAGGGAAATGTAAGACGTTTGCACTGCCACAATTGTACTTTTGAGAAATAATAATGGCATACAAATTCCACATGTTGGAAATGTGATATTCACACTTACAGAAGTTTTTCGATCATAATCTTTTTACGGTAATCTATTAGGTGTGCAACTTAATTCTCGCCATTGGCACGACACGTTGACAGCAAATTGTAGCAAATCGAATTCGTACCTAATCAGGGAAATAATCCCCGTCGTGTTGGATACATTTGAGCCTTCGATCAAGGAGCTGCCGAATGCCACTGCGGAAAAAAGGGTTGTTTCGATTTGATAAAGTCATCAATACTTGTGTGGAACTGCTCGACAGAAGTGAAGTACGTATCACTCAGGTGATGTTGCAGGGAGTGAAAGAGGTGATAATCCGACTGGACGAAGTCTGGAGAATACGCCGGGTGGGACAATATCTCCCATCCCAGCTCGGTGATCGTGTTTAAAGTCGTTTTCGCAGTGTGAGGACGCGCGTTATCATGAAGCAACAGGACAGACCTTCTGCTTTTGCCAGTGTATGGCATTTTCGCTTCCAGTGCGTCACTCACACAAATGAGTTGCTGACAATAACGCTCAGCATTGACCGTTTCACTAGGTTTGAGCGACTCATAGTATACAATACGGCGCTGATCCCACCATATGCACAGAAACAGCTTCCTGGCATAGATATTCGGTTTGTCGGTACTGGTGGTAGGCTGACATGAATAAACGGACGATTTGCCCAGCTTAGGATTATCGTAGAGCATCTACTTCTCATCACAGGCCACAATCTTGTGGAGGAAATTTTTCTTCCTCAATCTGGAGAGCAATGACACAAGAACATCCTAGCTCCTAGACTTGTTCGCCGCTGTGAGTTGGTGGGGCACGCAATGGCCCTCCTTGTGAATCCGTCCAAGCTTCTGCAGGCGCTTTGCAATGGCTTGCTGTGTTACTCCGAGTTCCTGGGCGAGCTCTGACTGTGTGCGACAGGAATCCGCGTCCAACAGTTGTTCCAGTTCCTCATCGTCAACATTCTGTGGCTGTCCCAGAAGTTCTGCATCACGGATATCGAAATTTTCTTGCTTAAATCACTAGAACCAATTTTTACACGCACTGTAGGACACAGTAGCCTCACCCAAAGCAGCACAGATCATTTGCTGGGCTTCCGTGGCACTTCTGTTCAGCTGAAATGCGAACAGGAGGCAGTGCCTCAAATGTTGGTTCTCGAAAGACATTCCTTTCACCGTCGATTTTCGTCCCTTTTTTCACTACAGCTGTGAACGGTTACGTTTGCCTAGAAAGCTGTTGAATTGCGCTGCAATCGGCCATTATCGCACACTGCTATTTGCATTTGCCGACGTTCTATGATCACTTGCAGTTATAAGCCGAGAATTAAGTTGCACACCTAATAACAAAAATGTTCTGAAAAATGGTGGGTAGAACAGAGGATCATGTGTTCCTTCTTATACACGGGCCACTGTTTTGATACACCATGGGCAGGAATTTGTTTCCCGTATGTAGGTTTTGTGAAGTTTTTGAGTTAATAAAATCTGGGTATTGAAATCCAGACGAAAATATAATTTTAAATTTAAAAGTGTAACTATTTACTCTCCAAATTTAACTGGTGATGGTTAGGTTCATGTTTTATTCCCGAAAACAAATTGTACCACTTCAATAAGTATTTTCTTTTAACAAACGATTTACACCTACTATTGCAAAAGCATGTACCATATTTTTTTTTCTATTTTCGTTCAAAGGGATTTATTGCCAGTAGATAAAATAATTTTAGAACCAAAAACGTATGCAAAACAAAATAAACTGTTACACAGCGCAATTTTCCAAAGTGAAATACTAAATTGTTTATCGAAAAAGGCTGCTTTTACGTAACCCTGACTATTGATTATCTTGTATTAAATAAATCTTCAACTCATTTACACAGATTTTATACAAAATATAAAACCTATATCATGTAAAATTTCAATATGCTTTTTTTACAACTCTGCATTCCCTTTTAACGCTTTTAGTTGGAAAGAGTTGCTGCAAATATTATTCCTATCAAATAAATTGAGCATAACATTTCTTCATCGGCAATAAACGTAGATTTTCTCATTCAAAAAGCTGTTGCTTCATTTTGTTACTTCCAAAATTACTCATTTATCCATTAAAACTGAAACATCATTCAATTTTAAGATGTTTTTTAATTACTCTTTCGAAATTAAAAATAGTTAAAATAAATTATGATTTTACTAGTAGTTTATATTTCGTATATATCAGACATACATGAAGAGCATTAACTGTAATGACTTTGGCTCCTTCTTATCTGACGTCGACAATCGTATCACAAATGTGGCTTCAACTTATCTTCTGAAATTTTCTGTATCCCGAAATAACCGAAAACTTGTAATTAATGTCTAGAGATGTTCATGGTACTAACGTTTGTGTTTTCAAAAGTGCAGGGTTTAAATGAAATAAAAGCTGCTATTGTTTTGCGGAAAAAAAACATTTCATCAATAATGATACCGTGCAAAATGGTCCATTTATTCATTCGCCCTTTCAATCACTTTTAAGTACATAGATATCATCAATGATACTGTAGAATCTCCTTAACCTAGCTTATCCTCAATCAAAATTGATGTGACTTATTTCTAGCGATATGAAATTTCATCCTTACTATCCATTTTCATAAAAAGTCATTCTTGCTTTTGATATGCTAAAATATCACAGCTATCACAGGAAAATTAGTTTTTCTACAGACATTTGTCACTGTTCAACACTTGAGATAAAAAAGAAGTACGCATTGTACATTCGTGCTACAGAAGTCTGTAATTTAAGACATTCTTGGAAACCACCAGCTAGTAAATTGGTTGGAATATAGCATAAAAATTTAGTTTTATAGGAAAAGCAAATTAAGGAAATAGGCACATTTGACAGGAGAACGATTTTATTATTTTCTAGTATATAATTAAAATACTGGATTTCTGAAAGGATATCCAGAATTTCACTGGACAATATGACAAAAGTTGTGCTCAAAATTTGATTGTGCTTGCAACATATCCGAAGTATTGGGCTTCTTTCATTGAATTTAAACAACTATTTATAGCACAATTGTTAATTATGCTTGCTTCCTCGGAATGCACGATATATTTTTATTCGATTGTATTTGATTCTTGTGCAGAGATCAATGGGAAAAATATTGGAAAATAAAGCTAAGCACTCTTAACACTTTAAGGGGCCGTTGCACCCCAATGAAATGGTGCCCAATCTTTTCCCGCTCTCCCCATATGAGTTATATTCATATAGCCACAAATTTATGCGATTGTTATGGCAAAATTATACCTTTTCCCTCTTGTATTTGACTCTACTGGAAAGAAACAAGTGACCTTGTTACAATATCTCTTCTTTCTTAGGTTCTTCACAATTGTTATGTCTTTCAGCAGGTAATCATTAATAAAGGATTACTGTCGATCATCCCCCTAACTGACAACTTTGAAAAAAGAGAAGAAAAGGAGGTGAGAAAAGCTTGCTGATGATCATATACCCTTGTTCCAGAGGTGTTCAGTTGATTTCATAGCAAACGAACATATATTTCTCAAGCTTATTTCAGTTTGCTTAGCACATGCCCAGTGAATTTGTTCAACCAGTTAAATGATTAAATTTGCAGACTGGTGAATCAAGGAGTTTTATACTATTTTGTGGCTGCTGCTTAGCAGAAGTGTGAACCATAATTTGGTGAGAGATGTTGTAAATCAAGACAGAATGAAAGGCATTTCTTTTTCTTGGGATTGTAAACAAACATTTCAATATACTAGCGTATGATGTAAGATCATCATCATCATCATCATTGTCAAAAATTATCAATCCACTGCTGGACGAAGGTCTCCCCAAGTTTCCTCCACAACGGTCTGTCTTGTGCCAGTCTCCTCCATGTCACTCCCGCATACTTTCGAATTTCATCAACCCATTTTCCATGTGGTCTTCTTCTGGGTCTTTTCCTGTCGCTTGGAATCCAATCTAAAATTTCGGCTGTCCATCGATGGTCTGTTCTTCTGGCAGTATGTCCAGCCCATTGCCATTTCAGGGATTTAACTCTGATCATGATGTCTTCCACTGTTGTCATTTTTTGGATCCACGTGTTCCTCTTCTTATCTCTCCTGGTTACACCAAGCATGCACCTCTCCATGCTGCTTTGAGTTGTCTGCAGCCTTTGTATATCTCTTTTAGCTAAGGTCCACGTCTCTGCACCATACGTAAGCACTGGAAGGATGCATTGATCAAACACTTTTCTTTTAAGACATAATGGCATATTGCTCTTGAAAATTATACAAGAATGTATATATGAAATTAATTTAGTATACATATATTACATACATTTCTTACTAGTTTCAACTACTTACCATCGTTGGAAAACTGCTTCCTCCATCTAAAAACAAAATACGGCTATTACAAAGAGCTGGCAAATCCACTATCTGGATGTGTTCCATCGAAGCATAACATATCCTTCGAAATTTCAGTAAAATCTGTAAATGTCTGCAGTCAGTTCAACATTATTAAATTATGAAGAACTGCATATTAAATTGCAAGCTACGAATTTCTCTTTAATGAAAATCCAGTATTAATAACTACTACACAGAAGCTATTTCCACTCCACATAAGTGAAGTGTGGTGGCGAATACGGCGTCAGCCACACGAGAATCAAACCAACAGAAAACGTGTTTAAGTAAAGTACAGGTCGTCGGTTTCAGTCTGCATATCTGAGGGATGTTTTCCTGGTATGACCTCGGGCCGCTGGTAAAACTGAATGGGTCTCTGAGTGCAAATGCCTACCTGTCCATCCTCGCAGAACACATGCGTCCCTGTATGTTGTTCCTTCACCTTGGTGGTAATAGTGTCAATACAGAAATATGCGCCGTGCCATGTCCTTAAGAGAGTGAGTTACAGGTTCTAGGAACACGACAGGATGACTCCGTTCTACCTCGGCCGCAAAATCACCCGACTTGAATCCCATACACGCTTGCGAAACTATCGGAATCGACCGGTTCGACGTGCCTACACACAACTACGTCATCCCCGGGGCCTTCGTACTCTTCTGAGGTTCGAATGGGCACCTGTGAAACGGAAAAATTTCCAGGGCTACATTGTGTGCATTGCAATCAGTCTCGCCGCTGTCATGAATTGCAAGCTATTTACGGGCCAAGGTCGGGGATTCCCAATCGTAATTCGTAGGTGGTCATATTGTTCTTATGAGACTGTGTACTTCCACTGCCTTCACTTTTGGTTTATAAAACACGCTCAAAGTGCTCCACAAGATATCGCACTACCCACCCCAGAATGCTGGAAGTGATAAAAAATTAAATTTCGGTTCAATTACATTTGGTGAACGAACGATGAAATCCTGAAAAGGTTTAGAGTACACTCCCATACGCTGCACCATTTTGACGGAGGAATACTATGAAAACAATTTATCTGCGGGAACAAGGTGTTCTGATAGTAAAGTAAAAAATAGTGTAGTGTGATAAAATTTGAGTTAAGGACATACGTGGTTTCCCGTTAAGCAAGAAAGTTGTAAGCTGCCCTACATACTTACCCTTTCAGGAGCCACAACAAACACAACATCAAAACAGAGGGAACTGCAGAAAGTGTGGATGAAAGCGAGAGAGCCTGTAAAGAAAGCAAAGACATAAAAACGAAACTCAAGAGAGTACCCAGTTCTCACTAAATTTCATTCCCAATAATTTCTAGCAAGATTTGCAATCTGCAGTTTTTGCTCTCGTATTTGATTGAAAGTCAGCTCTTGATGTTAATAAAAATATTCTTCTTAATATTTCCTAACCCTTTTTCAGGTTGTTCAGGCAAACTGGTAAGTAAGTATGTGACAGATCACCCATATCACGCGACTGTTATATCAAATGCGTCATGGCTATCAAAAGTTAAATGCGAATATTTCTTAGCACTAGAAAAACGACTACGTGAAAAGTGGTTCTCCTGGATAAGAGTAGTGTATTGTTCTTGACCCATTTTGTGTGCTTCCTAGAAACCAAGAAAAATAAAGGAAAGTGCATATGTTTGAGCGGAGGGGAAACTTCTCACGTGCCTTTCAGAAAATGTAGGCCATTTTTCTAAAAGGAGACTATGATAATACTACGGATGTTTCCTTTTGACAGGAGATATGTTTTAATTTGCCAATTTACGCTGCAAATGTTTCTCACGTGGGAGATACCTGTGTTTCGATCAGTACATGATTGATGTTTTCCTTACGCAGTTTGCTGGATTATCTGGAAATCTAAAAACCTTTAAGCTGAACACCGGTAGTCCGTCTTGTAGACTACCTAATGCGAAATGTGAAGATCCTGATTCGCTCAGTGTGTGCCCACCGACAAATTGAGGGATGCGTCATAGTTTATGTGTATATTGTGGTGAATATTTTGTCCCAGCGGCGAAGTCTGATGACATTCGTAATGTAATCATATGTCAGTAAGAGCTGTAATTTTCCTCATGAATATAATACTTGCTCTTTTTAATTTGCCTCTCACAAATTTGGCCCTTACTGCCATCGATAAAGAAGTTTACAAAGAAATTTTCACAAAATGCATCTTTCTGGATTGAAAATTTGAAACTATTCGAAGCGAAAGCTACAAGACTTGCAGTGGAATATGGCAGCTCTAAGAAGTTAAATCTAGGTTTCAGATTTCGTTAGTATATGTGAATATTTATTTTCAATACATTTTCAGATTATTATAAAATAAAATAATTTTAATTGCAGTTCACGGGCGATTTAGAAGGTCTATAGGAAAATATCGGTAATAGATTTAATGGCAGTTGAATAGGAAATAATTTTACACCAGGTGAATTAAATTGCCGAAGACATATTTTCTTTCGTCAACATATATTTATCTGAAAGATGAAATAAGTGATGATGTTTCATGAACAAAAAGCAAATTGAAATTTTTTTCTGCTGAATTACCCAGCATTTAAGTTTACAGTATATTTATATTTCAAAAAAGTATAAATTTACTCTCGCCACTACATTGAACAAAAATATTTAACAGACTTTGCTGTTCTAATTAATGCCTTGTTGCATTCCTTCTAATACAAAGCGTTATTTATCATCCTCAAAACAAATGTCTGAAAGTTAAGTTGTTGTTTTAACTTTTCGTGAAAATTGTTTTTAATCAATGAATTTACTGAACACTAAAGAAATCTCACACTTTTGTTTAGATAAAATTTACAAATACGGCGCAGAGGACTAAACTACATCAGAATTATAAATAAAATAAACAAAACTTTTTGTGAATGGTAATTCCAAAAATATTTCTTTTTCTTTAATCATCATATTTCTGAACGAAAAATTCTGGGATTCTTGTTTTGTTTCACAAAGTTATCGATCATTCTTTCAAAGTTTAAAAAATGGAACTCAGCAGTAAAAATCACGAATCATATAAAGGAATCGCAATATATAATTTGATTGTTGGGGTGATTGCTACCACATGGTCTACCAGAATTGACATTCTATGCATTATATCTATGCAAAACGGAATCGTCTTTAGTCGAAGGTCTGCGTAAAAGGGATATTTTGTAGTTCTCCAACCTCAACATACATATTAGATGACAGCTTCTGCAGAAGACGAAATCGACCTAACGTGCAAACGAGCATGATGTTCGTGTCGGTAAACTTTGAATTACATTCTGAAATGGCGATTAATACAGTTGAAATATTTTGTAAAACAAAAAGGATCTCAATAATACAAGTGATAAGCTTACTTGCAGACATGCCATACGGCAGCTTTTCCTTTAAAATTTCTGGCACGTCAAAAGTTTCCAAGCTTTCCTGATGGCGAGATGTGGGATCTTGAACTCCCTGAATGCTGTCACCCGGTTGGTGGCGAACGACGTGTTAACACACTTTACACCAAAAATAACTGAATGCTGTCTAGACACCGTACCAAACAATGGAGATAATTGCAGATTAAAAGATGACCCTTTATTTACAACTTAAAACCATATATACATGAGAGATCTTTCAGACCCACTATGAGCCTGATTCAGTTCTTTTTGGTGTATTTAGTTGGCACGAATAGCACAGACGTTTGGATTCACACACTTTGTGGAGATGCTGGCCGCAGGTGGGGAAAATATTTACAGATTCTTGCACAATTTGATGTATCAGTTTTTAATTGGGTGTACTAATTATTTTAAAATGTGTAATAATCATTAATTTGTGTTCTTAGTCACTTCAACGTTTTGTAATTGTAAATTTATGTTTCGCCGTTAACTAAAATAGTGAGGAGAGAATAGGTTTAGGGAAAAGGGCGTGAATACTGGTACTTTAGTTTAAATTGAATATTATATAGGAAATAGGTTTGAAGAATACAGTTCTCGAAATAAATAATAATTTTGTAATTGCTGTACACATCTCGCTATCAGTAAATTTCTGACGTGCTAGAAATGTTAAAAGATGTGTTACGGCATGCCAGCAGATAAGGTGATCGCTCGTATCATTGCGACTTTGAGTTGCACATATTTTGCGGATTGCCTGCTTTAGCTTTCGAGCACAGACAGTGTTTTTCATTTTCAAGAAGAAATTTCGTCACTTCAAACTTTCCCGAGTGTGCAACGTGTTTATGTATATCAAAGAAGAATACTGTTTGCATATGCAACATAAATAAGTAAAAATAGACAGTGGGTCAGAACACACTGACTTTCTTTTTTCAGTTAAGGGAAGACAATATCTGCTATCAGAAGAACAGAATCAGTACACTGATCAGCATGATTTTTGTTATCAGAAACAATAAAGGAGTTTCAAACATAACTCCTCGCGCTGAATTCAAATAGGTAATCAGAACTTTTGTATTAATAATACTAAATGTACTGAAAGATTTCACTTATTTTGTCACAATTGGTTAAGCCATTTTTCCATAGGTAGGTTTTTTTACTCTTTTAGCATACACTGGCAGGTAACAGGCAGACTATGTGTCGTAAGACAGTGTCAATATGTGTCGTATGATTATGTGTCAATATATGTCGTAAGAAAGTCGTTACTGAATGGAAAAAAAGAGTCATGGTGTTTTCGCGTACCCTGTGAAACAAATTGAATGACGTCACCCAATTTGTTGGTGTGTCAAAGCGTACTGTCCAACGGGTCTACAAACAGTGCTGTAGTTCGCAGTCAACTAAAAATCGGCGACGTAACTTTGGCCGGAAAACGATTCCCACCAACATGGGCCCGCCGCATTGTTTCTCGCCTAGTAACTGCAAATCGGTTTCAAATCAGACAAAAATTCCTCCAAGCAGTCAAAGTAAGTCCACTCCAACAAATTTCCGAGAGTATATTGCGACGAAAACGGCATGCGATGGACATCTAGAGCAGAGTGCCATGGAAGATATATTTTGTAACAACAAGTTACAAATTCGCACGTTATCAATGGGCTCGAAGGCACCAAAACCTTACTGTTGAGTATTGGAAATAAGTGATTGGGTCTGATGAGTCTCGTTTTTGCGTTTTTGTTGGTACTCTAGTGATGGGAGGCAACCTGCATCGCAGGCACAATGAAGCCTTTAATACTCCTGATTGTGTCGAAGTTGCTGTTTAAGCCGAAGTGGTTCTGTAATGTTTTGTAAATGTTTTTCGTAACACGAAATGACCCTCTCGTTGAAGTGAACATACATTTAAACCTCCTGTCTTCCAAGACAAAAATTGCCGCTTGCGCAATGCTAAAAGTCTGTCTAAGTGGCATGACATGCAATCAGCAACACTGTCTCACCTCAACTAGACCACCAAATCCCTACATTCAAATCCTATTTAAAATCTGTCGGATCATTTGGAACAGAAGATGAAACGCCTTAACAAACACCCACGTACTCTGGCGGAACGTTGGGAGCAACCGACGCACGATAGGCTGCATATCGATGTTCAATACATCCACAACCTCGTGGAGTCACTACCAAACCGGATTCATGCTGTTATCAAGGGAAGAGCTGCCATCACCCGTTGTTGGGTAAGTGCTGACAGGGGTGACTAATATTTTGGCCGCTGTGCTTAATAAAAATAATAATAATAATAATAAATATTATTATTATTATTATTATTATTATTATTGTAGTAGTAGTAGTAGTAATAATAATAATAAAGGTTTGGTTATCACTTCTCTAATACAAACTATTTTGATTAATGCGCTGGTTATTATTCCGAACTGGAGATGGTAATATTAGATTGTTTATTAGCTTTGTAATCTAATTAAAACCTCGAAAGCTAAGGAGATAATTTTCGCTGTGACTTTCATAAGACGGCAGCAGAACGAGGTTTCCAGGTACCAATCACAATTTAATAATAATACTACTGATTAAAGTCATATACTTGCTTTGATTAAAAGTCATAAAAATTTTTTATGAATTATTAAAATTTTGCGATCACGAAGAACCGCAAACTAATTGAAAGCATTCATACATGGGGAGAAATATTTAACACAGCGACATCGTTCAAAATTCAAGTAAAAATGAATGTGAATGTAAGGCTTGTTCGGGGCTGTATGTATTTCTAGAAAATGGACTTTCGAAATTTTGTCTACAGTAAATTTAATTTTTCCTCAGTGGTTTTGACTTGCTATTTCAGGCACAGAAATACAGCAAGAATTTCAAATTTATTCGTTTGCGTGGAACAGTACCTCCAAATTAAAAATTTACCACCACATCCCAAATCCGAAACAAAACAGCACTAGTTAAAAATTTTTATTAAGAGAGGAAGAAATATTTTTTCTCACAATATGTGGCTAACACGTCATGATAGTTAACACAGCAATCAGACATCGCCGAATTGACAGTAGTTATAGTTTCATACGTGAATTAAATCACATCAGAAAACCTGAAAATTTCATCGCCGTATAGCAGAAAACGAACCTGAATCATAACACTCAGATACTTGCGAATTCGCCGTCTTGAATGGTGCGACGGTTAGCATGCTCGAACGGTAATCGGGAGATGCGAATTCGTTTTACGCTCCAAGGCGATGAACTTTTCTAGTTTTCTGATGTGATTTCATTCACGTATGAAACAGTAATTACAGTTAATTCAGCGATGTGTGATTCTTGTGTTATCACCTAACGTTTTCCTAGCACTACTTAAAAAAAAACATTTTTTCCACATATAACTAGACATTATGCTGATCGAAAAGTTGAAGTTCTAATGCTAGAAAATCTTACGAAATGCATTATTAATGAATTACGAAGCCCGACATAGACAATTGAGAAGTGTTTCTCAAGTGACAAAAAAAAAACATTTTTCCCACATATAACTAGACATTATGCTGATCGAAAAGTTCAAATTCTAATGCTAGAAAATCTTACGAAATGCATCATAAAAAAGTTAGGAAGTCCGACACAACCATTTGAAAAGTGTTTCAAGTGACAAAATAAAAAACATTTTTCTCACATATAACTAGACAATATGCTGATCGAAAAGTTCAAGTTCTAATGCTAGAAAATCTTGAAATGCATCATTAATGAATTATAAAGCCCAACACAGACATTTGATAAGTGTTTCAAGTGACCCTCTCTATCATGGAGTGTTATAATTGATATTTATTTTTCAATAAGAAGAGTGGAATCCGAAGTAATTAATCTTTTCTCTGGTTTTTAAGAAAGACATTGTTCCTATGGGATATGTAGGCTTTCACCCTTGAGTGAAGCTTGAAGGATAACCTATTATTTCTATCATTCGTTCATGTAACATCATATAAAGTAAATTGTCATACTTACATTTTTTGAATAAACGGAAATTATCCATTCAAGGAAATAATTACCAGAAAAAAAGTAATTCAAAGTTAAACAAAACTGTTCAATTCAAGTCTGCTCATTGAAATGCGTTTTAGGCATTTTCTTCCCCTCGTGATTTGAAAGGAGTACATACACTTTTACATCGATGAATGTAATTTTGCATTAAGTAAATGATTCCTTTTTTGGTATGACAGTCGAGTCGAAAAGAAACTTACTTGCGCTTTCAGAAATGAACACATCTACCAAAACGGCCAAAGGATATTGTCATATTGTATAAAATTCCGTAATAATAGAACATACCTATAGATTTATGGCGAATTGAAAAGTATTTGCAAAAGCATTTATCTAAAATTTAAGTGAAAAATATCGGTGAAAAGTTTTTGAAAAGATGTAGCATTTTACACTGAAGAGCAATTGAATTAGAGATACCTGTCTAGTAACGTGGAGAACCACTTTTCGCCTTGATGACGGCGACGATTCGTCTTGGCATCGACTCAACAAGACACCGGAAGCGTTGGTAAGCCATCCGGATCCACGAACCCTGAACAAGCTCCCACAGTTCACGATTATTTGATGGAGAGGGTCAGAGCCTCGAGCATCTCTCTTGATGGCATCCCAGATCTTCTCGATAGGATTTAGGTCAAGTGACCTAGCTGGCCAAGGACGCGAGGTCACGTCAGTGGAAGTGATCATCCAACCATTCAGATACAATTCGGGAGCGATGACACGGTTCATTGTCTTTTTGCAGCATGACGTCCCCAGAGGTATGTTGAAGACGCACAAACGAGAGCAAATGGTCTTCCAGGATATCCCGGTAACGTTGCCCTGTGTGGGACGATGTTACACATACCAGCGGTGCTATTTCAGTCCACGTAAACAGTCCCTAGACGAGAATGCCACCCCCACCAGCTTGAAGATTATCCCGCTAGCGAGAAGGATCCATCGCTTCATGTGGTTTTCGCCGTACTCATATCCTGCCATCCGCATGTACCAACGTGAATCTCGTCTCATCAGACCAGGCAACATTTTCCCACATGTCTAGGGTCCAGTGGCGATGTTCCTTCGCCCATACTAATCTTTGCTCACTGTGATGTGCGGTCAGCAGCGCGGTACCCTCGTTTGACGATGGCTTCTGTACCCCATAGCGAGGAGATGGTTCTAGATGTTCTGGCTGCTTACACGTTTTTGTGCACCAGCGTTAAATTGCCGAGTGATTTCTTGCACTGTGGACCGTCTATCTGCTGTTACAATGCGAGCTAGCGGAAGATGAACCTCGCTCATCCACACGCTGTTGTCCACGGCATTTGGCCCTGGCACGGATGGTTTTACCGGATTCGTTTTCCTCACGGTGCACCAGTGACACAGTGGCTCGTGAAAATCCTAGTGCCTGCACGACTTCCGCGATGGAGTGACCCTTTCGTCGGGCCTCGACAATTTTCCCAAGATCAAATGCGCTTAGATCCTTCGTCTTACCCATACTGCGTCCGACTCTTACTGATTCCCGTCGCATCACTCCTTATATTGTCGGAACGCTGCATACGTCATGTCGTTTCCGTTTACAGGTCCGCCCACAGCGCCACATTTGCATAACGCCAGCTGTCTCTAATTCAATTGCTCTTCAGTGTACAATGCTCCTGAATTATGAAAAGGAATTGAGGTTTTTGAGAGCGTGTATTCCTTTCAGTAAGAAATAAAAAAAATTATAAATAATTTTCTAAAACATTCCGTTTTTGCGGCTGAACAATGAGGAAAATTTTTGACGTGAGATTATGCTCACATGTGACCTAAAAGACAAGTGCTTTCCTTCTGTCTTCTCCAACGGTGCTTTAGCTGCAACTTATCATGAATGAATTACTTTCATTTTGAATTTTTTTTTTACATTGTTGTCGCTCATTTGGATCACACTTCTGAAACGCTAAACGGAAACTTTGTATCATAACATGAATTTCGGTGATATCTCTTCACAAGGTTTTTCCCAGGACTGCACACAATTATCCGTCTTTTTACATTCTTGAATAGAGTTTGCAGCAGTGGTTATTTTTATTTATTCTTATTTTGGTAAAGTAAGCCTGCATTTTTGTAGCTCCTGTGAATAAAAGCTTCATGAGTCAGAGTTTAAGTTCATATCTGTAGGAACTACAAAGCTTTAAAAGGTAATGTAAAACACAAAGCTTCGCCCGTTCTTATCTGCACACTTGTCCTTTTCTCGATTCAATGACGGAGTTCTATGTGCGCACGTCATTTTCTGCTCGACAGGGACCTTTTATTATCTAGTTTTGACGGGCTTTAACCATTTAGAGATTTAATAATTTTTTTCATTTTGTCAAAACAACAGAATGCAGATCCATTTCCCAAATATACACACATCAGGGATAGCCACAGAATAAAATTTACGTTTCACTTTCCATGCCTAACATAAAAGGTAGTTAATCATGTGGTTCTTCTGCGTGACAGAGAGACGTTGTATGTTCGCCAAGAAATCATCGTAAAGAAGTTTCTTCCCGTTTGCCCTTTACTCCCTTTCTCTGAAACATTCGCGAAAGAAACGTATATCATATATCACAATTCTGTAGTTTAAATATACACTGGCGTGCAAAATTTAAGGACGAGACGGTTTTTCGAATGTCACGTGGTGCAGAAGTGCTCCACATCGACTCAAATCATACCATAAGATCCCCAAGATGTAAGAATATCGGACAAGTGAGCAAAATCGTCCAAACAAGGAATCCAAAGGATACAAAGGCACTTTATTGAAAAGGTAGCTTCGAGTAAAACTGGACAGAAGACAGAAACGTCTATGTGACCGACGGCTGACAAGAAAAATTCAGTCTTTAGTAGGGGATATGATCACCCCTGACTGCATTGCAGGATTTACAGTGTCTGTCCATGTTGAGGACAAGGTTGTCAAGGAGCTATTGAGGCATCGCGGCCCATTCCTCCTGTAGCGCCAATTCCAGCTGTAGAATCGTTGCTGGCGGCTGGTGACGTATGGCCATGCGTCTCCCAAGAACGTCCCACACGTGTTCGATTGGATTTAGGTCCGGGGACCTTGCGGGCAAATCAATGCGTTGAATATCTTCAATCACCAACAGCTATGTTGCATTCACTGTACGATGAGGTGTAGCGCTGTCGTCCACGAAGAGGAACTCAGGACCCACAGCACTTCTAAGCCGACGTACGTGAGGCAGGAGAACCTCGGTACAATAGCGGACACCAGTGACTGAACCTCCTTGGAAGATGTGGAGGTCAGTGCGACTAACAAGCATGATACCCCCCCCGAACGAGAACTCCGCCATCTCCAAACCGGTCGCTTTCGATGATGTTGGAGGTGTGATTGCGTATTCCCTGCTTTCTCCAAATGTGTATACGTTCAGAATCGCTCGTCAGACTAAATTGGCTCTCATCCGTAAAGAGAACTCGACCCCATTGCTGATGTGTCCAGTTCTTGTGTTCCTGGCACCACAGAAACCGCCGTCTCTGATGAGCAGGCATTAACGGCACACACCGTACAGGTCGTCGTGCAAAATGACCACCTTTGTGCAGCCTCCTGGCCACGGTAAAACGTGATAACGGACTTCCAGTTGTCTATTGCATTTGCCTTGCGATTTTCCCCGCTGTCTTCCGTCTGTCTCTTCTCACCTGTAGGACAATATACCGGTCATCCACCGCCGTCGTTGCTCGTGGCCGACCACTGCTAAACTCTCGGACAGCTGTACCTGTCGTTTGAAATGCTCTCCAAGCTCGTGAAACGATGCTCTGAGCAAACACGAACTCCTCGGCCACACTAGTCACTCTTCGACCTTCTTCGAACTTCCCAATAACGGGACCTCAGGTAAAGTCATCCAGATGTCGTCTACTGGATTGCCTGTTGGCCATATCACACGGTGGCAGCAACTCGACGTCGTTCAAACCGATGTACACCGTGATATACCTTTTACCGAATTGTTGAGCGTACACCGCCCGTGTGCTTTATGCCCTTCCGACATACCCCCACACACGTAATGCTGCATATATGCGCCTGCCCTACCGAACCGGACTCTAGTATATCTCCGGAGTGGTATTTCGGTCCTTTCTGTTTGCTTGTTCTGGTCTTATGCTAGCTTCTCCTCTTCGTCCTAAATTTTCGTACACCAGTGTACTAGTAACGACGAAGGTAGGACTATATTAATTATAACGACCGCGCTAGTACTATAAGTACTAATAAAGACGACACTAGGGCTATATGTACTAATAACGACGACGCTAGGATCTAAAATCGCATGATAAAACTCTTTAACTATTTTTCCAATATTTACATTTCTTCATAAACAAGGTATTTAATAAAAAAAATGTTCTCCTACTTTCATGGAGCTCATTTTTGGCTTGCGTCATCTTCAGGATTCGTTATTTAAGACACTGCTAAGACTTGATAAGCTGTTAATTTCAGTTTCGTGAAGGTCAACATTGAGGCTGAATAAAATGAAACAGAGTAAAGCAACTGTGGCCAAGTGCCTGATTCGTACACATACCGCACGTACAAACTTTAGAACATAGCCTATGTAATAAAATAAATACAAGTTTTCTTCTACTGTTGTAATAAAATAAATACAGATTTTCTATTATTGTTCTTTAAAACATGAATGGAATTAGATGAAAACCCGTCAATAATGATAGGGAAAAATAAAATTAATGATACATAAATTATTGACATTTATTTATTGAGTTTTTGAGTTCCACGTCAATAGATGGCGACGTCGGCTCACAACTTTCTGACATTTTTCCGAACAGTCGGTTATGGAATTGGATACGACAGGTTGTCCGTTTGTTATGTGTTTTGTTAAACCTTTAGTCCCTATTTTGTCAACACTACCTTGTACACAACATTTTTCGTATACACTGACTGTGAACCATGTATCAGTTTCCCTGTTCTTTTCTAGTTAAACACGCCGCACCATATTCAGTGATGTCTCATGTAGAGTACGAGCAGTAGCATTGCCAATTTCAGTCGTGATTGTTTCACGCAATGCATCCAATGTTTTTGGATGTGTTTTGTAAACTCTATCCTTTAAGTAGCCCCATAAAAATGTCAGGGGAAGTTAAGTTTGGAGATCCGGGAGGCCATATGTTTTTTTGAAATTAATCTCTCATCAAAGAAGCTCGTTATGAGTTCCATTAAGACTTTCGATGTGTGACACGTACCAGCATCCTGCTGAAAGTAGCCCTCTGTCAATTCAATGTCATCAAGTTGTTCCACAAATTCATTAAATATGCGGCAATAAACGTTAGTGTTGACAGTCTCAGAGAAAATAATGGGGCCAATAATTTTCGTAGACGAAACCGCACATCATACACCAACCTTTTGTGAATGCATCGGTTTCACACATAACGTGTGGGTTTTCGGCAGCCCAGTATCTGCTGTTTTGCGAATTGAAGTAGTCTGACAGATAAAACCAGGCTTCATCCGTAAACCATGTGATGAAGAAAATATCAGATCGCAAATTAAGAAAATTTTGAAACCATTTGCAATAACTTACTCTCTTTACCTTGTCCGGTTCCTGCAGCTGATGGATTACGTGCACTTTAAGTGGTCGAATATTCGCTTTTTTAGCTGCTCTTTGACAAGCTCCGTATGAATATCCTGTCTGTTGGCTTAATATGCGCAACGATTTCGTCGGAGATTGAAGTAAACGTTGCCAAACATCGTCCACACGCGTTTGCGGCATGGAGGGTGATGTACACCGCTACCGCTGAGAAGAGAACCGGTTTGCTCCAGTTTTTTTGCCATCGACAGAATTGGTGACTCTCTCGGCACTTTTCGAACTCCAAACTGTCTTCGAAATGATCGTTAAGTTTTGATGACAGAATTGGTTACCCAATACGATTTCATTAAAAAACCACGCTCTGGAACAGAGTACTGCATGTTTCCGAATGCACGCAAGTGAATGACAACGCAACAACAAACAAATCGTGAGCTGAGTTACAGTTACGGTTAACAATCTTCTTTACGGTGGCGGTTTTCATTCTCCAGGAGTTGCTGTTTCTATTGAAAAAAAGAAGAAGTTCCTTGGGCGATCCCTTGCAAAAAATGTAAGGTGTTTTCAGGGTACTGGTTTAAATGGATCACCCTGTAATTTCTTAACATTGCCACATACAGATTGCTAAACACCGGTTCAGGTAGTGAACCAAAATTCCTGATGAAAAGTTTTTCGTAACCGCTCCGTATGGCGCAGTGGTCTAGGCGATGGCCTCCGCTCATTCTTCCGAAAAGGGTCCGGGTTCGAAACCCGGAGAGGCATTGATGTTTTGTTTGTCTTACGGCACTATCTTTCTCCATTCCTTGGAACCAGTGACCCTAAATTAGGGACGGGCGATTGCTTATAGCACACTGAGTTGCTCACCGTGGTGGTTAAACTTCCAACCAAAACAAAACAAAACGTTTTCGTATATCTATAGTTGACCGTGTGACTTAACGCATCTATGACGTCATGTGAAAATGATTTGGATTATCTGACGTCAAACCAGAAGTTGTGTTTGTTGCAATGACAACAAAACAAAGTGATATACGCGTGTACTGTGCGCGAGTAGGTGATGACGTTACTTACACGAAAACACGAAAAGTTAAGTGTGCGTGACGTCACAAACATTTGTTTCTCGGTTGTTGCTGTGACGACTTAAAAAGTGGCACGGTGGAGGAGGGCTCTAGCAGATTACCTATTAGGATGTGCCAACTGATTTAACAACAACGCCTAGTTCCTTATATCAGCAGCAAAGTCATTTTACATATAGAAAGCAGGTACACAAGAATAAGAAATTGGAAAGCATGCACAAATAATATTTTTAAACACTGAAATTATGTAGTAGGTCAGAAAAAGTACAGTACATCTACAGTTTGAAGTTCAGCTCGGAAACAGACATTAGTGGAGTTCATTCAACATTTACAATAAAATCCGTTTGTGAAAGTTCAGCAATTTTGCGAAGCTGCAACAATTTCTTGAAAACCCACAATAATAAAAGAATGTATCCAGCAAAAAAAAAATAAATAAAAAAATATATATATATAATCCAACACCACTAGTTCTGCCAGTATCTGTCCCACGATAGTAGAAGAGATGTCCACTTTTCAGTTCAATGAGATCTTCTCCTTTTCTCCTTACCTCACTTAGCCCGACGATGTCCCACTTGATCTTTGTAGTTCCTCTTCCAATTCAAGAAGCCTTGAATCAGAAGATAGGGAGCGTCCGTTGTACGTAGCCAAGGTCAGCATCAGATGGCAGCCTAGTCCGGTCCTCCGGGGATTCTCAGCACCCTCTGCCTTCATGTCGCACTGTCCGCTGCCTTGGCCAGGTACATTCCAGCTGCCGGAGACTGAGGGCCAAGATTTAAGTTGTGGAGTCATTTTGGAGGGGTTTGGCCATAACTCACCACGCTGGCCAAGCGGGTTGGTGAGTGTGAGATAGCATTTCCTCTAATCCCGATGGTATAGTTATACCGCTATTGGCGGTCGTCAGAGCCCTTTAGTGGGAACAGGATGTACCACGAGAAGGCGGGGTTGACATTTGTCAAGGAGAGGCTGTGATGTTACGCATCACCTGACCTTACATCCCAATTAATAAACAAGAAACTGAAGGATAAAGTTGTAGAAGTTGAACGTTCCTCTGACAGAGCTGCACGACTCGTTATCCAACTCTCGAGAAGATACCAGGCTCAGATTATTCAAACTTATGCACCCACCACAAGTCATGCTGAAGAAGAAATTGAAGAATTTTATGAGGAAATTCGTGATCTAAATAATAAAGGTAAGCAGCACTTGAAGATAATTATGGGAGATTTCAATGCAAAAATAGGGCAACGGCAACAGAATGAAACTTCAGTAGGTAAATTCGGTCACGGCAACAGAAACCAGCGTGGAAATACTCTCGTAGAGTTTGCAGAGGCAGAAGGGTTTTTCATCTTGAACTCCTTTTTCAAGAAAAAGCCACACAGGAAATGGACATGGAGACATCCAAATGGGACGACAAGTGAAATTGATTTTATTATGTGTAACAAAAAATTCGTCATAGAAGACTGCAGTTTGCTAAACAAGTTCAACACAGGCAGTGACCATAGATTGGTGAGATGTAAGATGCACCTCAACACTAAACTCGAACGTAGCAAGCTCATAAGACAAACAAAATGTATTGACATAACCAACCTTAAAAAACACCATAATACCTTCAAATTGGAACTGAAGAACATATTCTCTGCTTTAGAAGGCCTAACATCGGAAGAAGTGGATATTTCTGAAGTTAACAGAAAAGTAACCAAAGCTCTTATGGAAACAGCAACAAAATTAGCTGGGTCTAAGAACAAATTGCATGTAAACAAATTATCAGGAAAAACCAAAATGTTGATGCAAAAAAGAAGAGTGATGAGGACAACTAAAGAAGATGTGACTTCCAAAGTGGAATATATAGAGCTATGCAAGACAGTACGAAAAAGTATCACTGAAGACGTAAGGAAATTCAACTGTGAACTAGTAAGGAAAGCAATTGAAAACAACCAAAGCCTAAAGATAGCAAAGGGACATCTCAGTAAGGGGAAAAACAGATTATGGCACTGAGAAAAGAAGATAGTTCTGTAACAAGAAATAGAGGCGAAATTTTGACAAGAGTGAAAGATTTCTACTCCAAATTATATGAAAGGGATGATACATGTACTCCAGACATCATGAAAGGTACCAGTACCAGAGTTATTCCAGTCCTTCCAGCAGAAGTTGCACATGCAATCAAGAACATGAAGCGGGGAAAAGCTCCAGGAGAAGATGGAATTACTGTAGACATCATACAAGAAGCAAGTGGAGAAATCGAAACAGTACTCGCCCAAATTTTCACTCGATGCCTTAATGAAGGGAAAATTCCTGAGGATTGGAACAACGCTACAATGATCTTGCTACATAAAAAAGGTGACATTGAGAATCTCAGGAACTACAGACCTATCAGCCTCCTATCAGTGGTTTATAAAATCTTCACTAAAGTTCTTTCACACCGCTTGAAGGTGATACTGGACATGGCTCAACCGAGAGAAAAAGCTGGATTCAGGAGTGGCTACAGCACAGTAGATCATATCTACGTACTGAGAGAACTAATTGAAAGAGCGAGGGAATATGAGCTTCCATTGTGCATGGCTTTTATCGATTATGAAAAAGCCTTTTATTGGGTGAAACCATCAGCAGTTGCAATGGCTCTGAAATCCTGCGGTATTGAAGATGCATACATTAATATTATTAATAACATCTATGAAAATGCAAGTGCAAAGATTCGGCTGTTTGAAAATACAACACACATAAAAATTGAAAAAGGAGTGAGACAAGGTGACACCATATCTCCGAAGCTCTTTAATGCCACATTGGAAAATGTCTTTCAATCACTGAACTGGGAAAACAAAGGGATAAAGATTAATGGAAATTACCTAACCCACCTTCGTTTTGCTGATGACATAGTCATTTTTGCAACTACCCCATCAGAGCTACAGAGTATGATCCAGGAACTTGCTGACAAGAGTAAAGAAGTGGGTTTAAAAATGAACTTTCAGAAGACAAAAGTGATGTACAATGCTTTTACAAGAAATGAAGATTTATCGATTGATGGAGAAAAGCTGGAGATAACAGACACGTACGTTTGTCTTGGACAGCAGATATCAAGTGAGAATCACATTGGTGAAGAAATTAATCGGCGTACAAAACTTGCCTGGAGAGCTTTTGGAAGAAACAGCATAATTTTCAAGAGCAATATGCCATTATGTCTTAAAAGAAAAGTGTTTGATCAATGCATCCTTCCAGTGCTTACGTATGGTGCAGAGACGTGGACCTTAGCTAAAAGAGACATACAAATGCTGCAGACAACTCAAAGCAGCATGGAGAGGTGCATGCTTGGTGTAACCAGGAGAGATAAGAAGAGGAACACGTGGATCCCAAAAATGACAAGAGTGGAAGACATCATGATCAGAGTTAAATCCCTGAAATGGCAATGGGCTGGACATACTGCCAGAAGAACAGACCATCGATGGACAGCCGAAATTTTAGATTGGATTCCAAGGGACAGGAAAAGACCCAGAAGAAGACCACATGGAAGATGGGTGGATGAAATTCGAAAGTATGCGGGAGTGACATGGAGGAGACTGGCACAAGGCAGACCGTTGTGGAGGAAACTTGGGGAGACCTTCGTCCAGCAGTGGATTGATAATGGTTGACAATGATGATGATGATGATGATATATATAATAGTAATGGGCACAAATTTTTCTTCGTATTGTAATGATTATTATTTCCAGATTGCTGAATTGTTTAAACCATTGTGCTATTCTATGATTTTTTTTTCTTTTTCCGAAATTGCACTGGTCACTGTTTTGCGCTCAGTTCCTTTTCCGAGGGTTACAGGAATGAACTTTTTTCAGACAATCACAGATAGCGGCAAATTTTTTAGCAAAAAGAGGAGGATTTTTTTAAACACGTTGGCTGCTTTCTTGATTATGTATTTCGTTTAATTTAAATTATTTAAAACACAAAAAAAAAAAGCGAATTTGTTGAAATTTACTGATTTGAGACGGGTAATATCTATTTTATTAAATAACTGTGTTTTTTAAAGTAGGATTATTGGCCTTCATTAATTCCCATTTAAAAAATAGTAATACAAATTTACTCTACCGTCGTGCACTGAAAAAGGTAATGCAAATAGCGTGCCGTCGAACTCATGTATAACGATGTCGAAAGCAGCATTAAAAAAGTGAATTTATGCCAGCGTAGATATGAGCAGACAAACATAAAATGGCTGCTTTTGATCATTCTATTAGGTCAAGTTGAAACTTTCCAACGCAAGTTGTGTGTGAATTAATCAAAAGCAGTTGTCAAACAGTTAACTAAAACCATGTAGCTAGCAAAAGCACCAGAGTGGTCTGCAATAAGCAGGGCATTTAACAATTGTAAAAGTTTAAGTAAGTGCCAAATATTTTAAATTTGATTTGCTGTTTGCACTTCACGTGGAAACATGAGAGAAACTCATTTTGTATTACGCTTGTTGTGGTATCTCCTTTAAATGTTACGAAACTCCGTCTGACGCTTTGGACAAGATGTTTGTAGATGTAAAATATAATTTACGAAGATTTGCTACGAGGAGGATAACAGGCAGCATTTGCCTAGGAAATGTATGTGTGGCCAGCGGATAATAGTGAGTAGCGGAATGTATATGCATTAAAAAAGGAAATTTTTAGGTCTTGCTGTTAACTGACCTTTCTCTGTGGTACACCCCAGAGTGTTTTCAAAGGTAAACAATCAGCAATTTTCCAATGAAATAGAAAGGTGAAAAACTTCCTGAACACCATGAAACTCAAAAACACACACATACGTGGAAACATATATCAAGTTTAATGCTGTCCATGTAAGTTAAATTAAATCAATATGTTCCAATTAAAAAAATAAAATACGAGATATATTTACAATAATAATTTGTTTTAATTGTACACAAAGCAAGTGTCGTATTGGAAGACGGGAGTGGCAATGTGATGCTGCTACTGTTGATTTAGGGCAATAGACAACACTTCATTCAGAATACTGAAGTACGCATGCTGGTTCAAATTCATCGTAACGGCAATGAAAGGTCCAACTTCGTAGTGCAAAAAACATCCCCTAAATATCACAACACACCCTCCAGCTTGAACAACAACTTCGACACAATGAGGATTAAAGGCTTCATTGGGCCTGCATTTACCAGTTGCTTCCTGTCACTGGAATGCAAATAAAAACGGGACTTATCGGACCAAATTACTCGTTTCCCGACGCCAACAGTAATGTTTTGACGCCTCTGAACCTATTAATAACGTGCTACTTTGTGATTTGCTGTTACAAGAGGCACCTTTCGTGGCACTCTGCTCCAGATGTCCATGACATGCCGTTCTCGTTGCAACATCCTTTCGGAAACTGTTTAGAGTGTACTTTTATTGAGTGTGTGGAGCAATTTTTGCCTGGTTTGAAACCTATTTACCGTTACTAGGCGTGAAACATGGCGGCGGTCCCTGTTGGAGAGAATTGTCTTCTGGCTACAATTACGTCGCCGATTAGCTGTTGACTGCGAACTACAACACTATTTGCAGACGCTCTCAACACTACGCTTCCACACATCAACCAGATGGGCGACTTCATTCCTTAGTGTCCGTGGTCACGGTTAAACACGATGGCTCATTTTTTAAAGTCAGTGACGTCTCTCTTAGGACCCATATTTCAGACTAAATTCAACACACACGTTGCTCTTCACTACTGCACAAGACAAAAATGAACCTGCAGACATCATCAGTGCTATTTATATTTTAACATTGCTATGACGGCACCCTCTGTGCAACTGGTAACTTCCTACTGTCATTTCTCTTAGAGGTGACTAATTTTTTCTCCGGTGTGCTTATTTCGTAATCGGAATTAAGCAAACAAGTCGCTCCACCAACTAATAACAGCAATGGTGGTGCATTGTAGTTCTTAGTTGGTAGATACAATTGTTTGCTTAATTCCGATAACGAACGAGACATTAGCCTACTAAATAGGTCTTTCGATCGTTTCAGTCGGGCATTTTTCTTAGAGTGATGTATTTCTTAAAAATAATGTATTGAAAATTATTCAAAGTATTCTTAAACAATATCCCCTAACTACTCAAATATTGTAGGTGTACTAACTGAAGACGTAATACTGAGAAGTGAATTACGGTTGTGAAAATTAAATTCATTAGAAAGTGACTTATATTCTGTTTCACAAAAGGGCATTGATCTCTAAATTTTGAATTACTAGAAAAATAACATTACTAAGATAATTGCAATAAACAGTTTGACATTAGTAAAGTAATATTTATCGAGTTTAACTCTGATATTCCCTCGTATATTTGGTATGTTTCTCTATGATATTAAGTCATCTGCTTAGAATTAATCTCTGGAAGGTGCTTAAAAACGGCTATGACTGAATGATGCAGATATTTCTTTTTGTTTCCTGAACCTGAAGATATATTTTATGCTTTAGAAATGTTAACAAGGATCCTAACAAAATAGTTGTCGAAAGAATGAGGATATAGCAAAAGCAACTAATAGAACAGAACGTAATATGCACTATTACTCAAATGTTAACAAATGATATATAAATAAATATTTAATCACAAAGTAAAGGGGAAATTATGAACGAAATACAATGCGTCTTGGTATTTTTCCTTCCGCTAACATCATCTGAAAGACAATGAGATTGGATATCAGTTTACATGCTCAACAATTATTTTTCGAATGCAGCTCCCTAAAAGACCGTCTGTAGAAAAGAAATGCAATTGCGTTCACTTGTGTAAAAGATAAATCTTTTACGGATAGTAGTAAATTAAATAAAGTTCTACATACCAATTTATATCTCCTTGGTTGGAGAATTAAATGCAATTTACATATCCTTAGAGATTAGGATTTATCTTGGAGATTTTTATTTCTGTTTGCGTTCAACTTCGTGTTTTGCTTTGAAATGTAATGTGTATTCCACTTTTCTCTCATTAATTATGGTAGAAATAAATGGAGATAAAGAAGATATTGCATTCGAATTTCAATTTAGCTGCAGGCAGAGAAAAAATATAGACATTATTATAATCTGTGCAGCTAAAATGCCGCATTTGAAATTTTTTTCGAAATGCCGAAATATTTGCCAAAACAGCTCAGTCTTAGCATAAATACTGTTACAAACGTTCAACAGATAGAACGCAACCGGTGTACAACGTCACCGGTCTGATGTAAAATGGAAAATAACAATTCATTTTTTTGTCCCGTTACATAAATTTCGGACGCAATGAATACTGACGGTCGTTTAGAAAAATAGCACTGCCCTTTATTCAGTTATGCCACACTGTTTGTTGGTGATGTCTTACTTTCGGAAGGGAAATTTAGTAATTATGTTAGCTGATATATTTTTCTTATAATTCGTATTTCTCTTGAAGATTTGTATTTCTGTTTGCGTTTAACTTCCTGTTTTGCCATATTGTTCTAATATGGATATAATCACTTAAATCAGAAGGAAAAATAAACATTTAGCCGTCATTTCATATGAATTGAATATACTTTAACATTAGAACGATAGTTCTTTTTAATTTAGTGTCTTTTAATTTAAAACACGCAAATCCCAAAAAGCGAAATCAATTTCTTACCTAATAGGAAATACCTGAGAACGTTTACGCAAAGTGTTTTTTTAACGGTCATCCCGTGTATCAAGTTCAACAGTTAGTTTGCAGTAAAAAATTGGAACTTTTGGTATATTATATTATATGTTTTCGCCCACACTTTGGTGTCATAAAAATATCAAATTTGAAAAGCGGTCTGCGCTATATTTAGCGATAATACTGTTTGTTCAAATGTTTGGCATATAATCATAGGCTATTCCCATTAACATGGTCTTTTCGGTTTATACATTGAAAAGATTAACATTAGTCACGACTGAAGAAAACCTTTCTCAGCTAATTTGCTTTGAAGATGTTCTATTAACAGCACTGCCTTGTCAATTGCATTTATTTTTCGAGAGAAAGCAGAAAAAATGATGAAATCAATATTATCATTAATATCTTTTTCTGTCTAGAACTTCGTTTCTTTGTAAAACCTTTTATCACAAATTCAACCAAAGTGCATTAAGGGCAAAACGTTTGTTAACTCGATTTACGCAAAAATATGTTGGATCATGGAAAGGAGTATATTTCCAAATTTTACGCAATTCCTACAACAAATTAACGAAACCGGTAAATTTTAGCTGCTCCGAGACTGAATTCCCTGATTTTCTTGAAGAATACGGTATTAAATAAAAAAATATATTTCTAATAAATAGCAATGTTTGATATTGAATATCAGTTTTCAAACTGATCTTAAGAGGAAATGAAAAATAATGTTCTTCGGAACATAAGGTGTAATTGGTGCTTCTCGGAACAAAATATCTTAATCTCTGGAAGAAATATGAATAAAAACCATTAAAAAAAATAATTATAATAAATTAGAGTCCCAATTTTCTTCAAGAACAATATTATGGTAACTGGGAAATCACTCAAATACAACTCGTCTTAAAATGGTTGCCGCTTTCACTCATAGCTCTAAAAATGCGTTTCTTTTATACACTGCTGGACAATTGCTAAGGAAGGATCATAAACGGCTATATAGCGCATTAAAAAGTAAGTGTGGTTCGATGCCAAGTGAAATAAAATAATGTCAGAATGCCAGGATATTACAAGAAAGACAATTTATTGTGCTCTGAAATCCAGAAGGCTCTGGAACGTGTTCAAGGGACAAACAGGCCATTTTGTGCAGAATACGTAAACGTGAAAAAAATGCAATTACCGTACTCAGGCGTTCCGGCGTAAGATGTCAATACGGGATATGGCCACAATTGAGGGCGATGCAAGATTCCACACGTCGTGTCATGCTTTGCACAACATTATCAAGCAGCTGTTGGGGTAATTTTTCCTATTCCTCTGTCAGTGCACGGATGAGGGTGTCCTTGTTTATTAGAGGGCATTGGCGACCAGCAAGACTCCTCCCCAAAGCATCCCACACATTTTCAATGGGATTCAGATCTGAAGAACGTGCTGGCCATACGAGGCGTTGAATATCCTCGCTCTCAAGACACTCCTGGACAGCGACTGTTCGATGACATGCTGCGTTGTCGTCCATGAAAATGAATCTATCACCGACAGCACCATGGAACATACGAACATGAGGTTGCAGAACATCATTAATGTATCGTTGGCCAGTCATAGTCCCAGTTGGAAGCACATAGAGGGACGTACGGCCATTGATCATGATGCCAGCCCATACCATGACACTACATGTCGGATATCGGTCCCTTTTCTGTATGTTTGCTGGGCATATGCAGTACCGCTATCACGCCAGATCAGTTGTCGTCGACAATTAGACGATAGACTGTATCTACTCTGATCTGAGAAGAGGACAGCAGACCAGTCGTTATCAGTCCAATTGCGATGTTGATGGCACCATTGTAAACGGGCGGAACGGTGACGTCTGGGCAATTGGATGCACACAACAGGACGGCGGGCGTATAGTCCTCCTTCATGCAAACGTCTGGCGACAGGTTTTCGGAAGATCCGCTTTCCAGTAGCAGCCATAAACTGATTTGCTACCTCACTAGCTGTGCTGCGCTGGTGTCTTTTTGTTGATAGCACTATGTACCTATCTTCTGCAGGTGTCGTACTGCGAACATGACCTCCCCAGTGACGTTTGCTACACTCTCCATTTGTTTGAAATGATTTCCAAAGCCTTGAAACAACACTGTGGCTGACGTCAAACTCCCTGGCAACATCTGTTATTTTTTGCCCTTTTTCAATCTTGCCAATATTTTGGCTACGCGTAAAATCATCTAGGTGATGTCGGGAAGACATACTGAAAGTTGCAAGTTCGTCAATTGATTCTTTCCCTTTCAACTTTGCGTTTGAACAACAACGTTCAATACGCGTGAAACCTTTTATATCTCTTATCAGCGCTATGACGTCACGAACAAGTTCTGCAATTCAAAATTTGCATACGCACAACACGTCTAACTGTGTCCCGCACTTATGCTAATTTCCACATTTTCCTGCCTTCCACTTTATGGTTGATATCGTTGCTATTGTCATCCGGCCTTAGCAATTGTCCGGCAGTGTATGAATGGTACGTTTAGCGGTCCTTGCATATGAATTAAATATAAATTAATATTAGAACAATAGCTCATTTTTCTTTCACAATGGTGTTTTTTAAGCGAAGCTGTTTATCTTTTTATTGAAGGAGACAAGGGAAACCATACATCTGCAACGCAACATTCGACCCACAATGTCTTCAATTAATCTGTTTTTAACATATGTGCCCAAATTAGAAATCAAATACCCTTTTCGGAATTTTTGTCTTTCAGTCGATAGAATCTGACAAATTCTTTATTTAGAAACATTCTAATCGACCATTCAGGAACAAATTATTTCTTGTTTTCAAACATTTTTCTAGCCCGTAAATTTCTTTTCCGCACCACATATGTCGATTTCTTCTCCATTTCATGTTTTTCACTTTTTATAATTCCATTCCACCCAAAACCCTTCAAAATTTTTTAATTTTCTTTTGTCCCTTGCTTTTATTTCCCTTCTTCAGTTCCTCTTCATAGTAGGTATGAGCACGTTGTGTGAAAATAAAGCAGATTGATACACTAGAATATTTTAAATACCTCAAATTGTTAATTTTTGGAGATTCACCGCATTAAAATGATTTTATAGGACGATCAAATGCAAAGGAAAAGTTTTATAGCGATCCTTATATTAAACTGGATTTTTCGCCTCTCGTTAATAAGAAAGACGTCTGAAGCAAAACATTTTAAATCTGAGGCCATCTGTCGTCAAATAAGTAGAGACCTAAAGTTGAACAGAAGAGTGATAGCTCACATCTAATGTGTTGCCAAACCCAGAGAAAGAATAAAGCAAAAACTGTGAGAACTTTTTAAACGCTTATGGAAAATAAAAAGTTATTAGACTAAAGGATCTTTTTGCAGAATAGCAATTACTTAACCAAATAAAGCGGTAACATCCCCTGCATACAAAAGTTTCTATCACAATAAAGTGTATTTTTATGAAATTGATTTCCATAATTGTATTTTATATTTAATCCATTTCGTTAAATAATTACAGTGTTTAGTTGAAATAATTGGTTAGTATTGTGAGAGATTTTCATGCTGAAGAACTAATGATCTACACTTAATGTGACCATGACAAAAGAAAATGCTAAACGATATGCACTGTGGAAATCACGGCATCAGACTCATCGTTCTCTTTAATATTATCAAGAAATGGGCTTTAAATAAGTTTCCTCTTCGTTAGCTGCAAAAACGCGATAAACAAATAAACTAAAGGAATTTTTGAGATGACTTAATTCAGATACGAAATCTGAGGAATTAACGCACTTTATCGGAATTATACGGTATTAAGATTTCCCATTGACATTTTATCAAGTTTTAATATATCTGTTTAAAACATATCGAGCTCCATCGACAGTCCTGTACTAGAATGAAAAAGGAATATTCTTACGGACACATTTTATGCACAAATATTTAAAAAACGCTGTGAATAAGTATGCCCTATTTATCGAATTTCCTAGACTTTGTAACAGTATATTCTTCTCTCAGATGCAGCATGGTATTGTTTGAATTACCGTATCCCCTTCATAATATCTACTCATTAAAAAATTAATTCCAGAAATTACGTTACGTGTTAAAATTACTGAATGACCCGAAAACAATGCGTTTTTTTTATAGTGTCAAAATCATTAAATAATATTGATTCATAAGTTACGATATTTACGAAAATTCTTGGGGAAGCATGCTCCATAGATCAAAAAACATATTTTAGGAAATTATTTCAAAACACCTTCGTGTTAGTGCTATTATAAACCGTTCAGGTTGCACAAAAACATTTGAAAGACACACTTTCACAACATCGTCTGCAAAAATGCACTAAAATTACGGTATATGTCCACATTACTGAAAGACCCCAAAACAATGCGTTTTTGTCTGTCAAAATTATTGAATATTAGTGATTTATGTATTAGGGATATTTAGGAATACACCTGTGTGAAAGAATTTAAAAGCAGCTGATGATTGTGCAAATATCTTGCTATTCCTTTCTGATAATTATAAAAACTATGTCTTTTGAACTGATGATTTCACAATTCCTTTAAAAATTTCTAACTCCCATTACTAATTCAGATATTTAAAATATGTACACAGATAAGCCATTACATCATGATTACCCGCATTCTAGAGGAATTAGCCCGCCTAGAGATCAAACGGTGGCTCTGCTGAAGTTCACAGAGCAGTATATACACAACCCGAGGACCGCCTTTCGTTTAGTAGAGTGTTCGGAGTCAAAATGGGGAAAGGTGCTTATTTTTTCGGACTTTGAGAGACAAATTGTGATGGCACGGCTCTTCGGAACTATGATCTCGGAAACGGCGTGGATAGTGAGTAGTTCACATGCAGCTATAGTGAGTACGTATAAAATGTGCTGCACAGATGCCCAAACGACGAATTGTCGTCAAGCAGTGTGTCGTCCACACCTCAATGATGCCAGAGAGGAGCGGAGTTAATCGCAGATTGTTCACATCGACGCAAGGCCACACTACAACACTGGTGATCAGGGCAATGTGTCACTGCTCACAATTCAACGCAGCCTTCTGCGCATGGCACTGCGCAGCCAAAGACCCAGCTGGGTCTCCATATTCACTGCACGACATCGCCAACAACGTACGATTAATGCCGAAGATCATCCAGATTTGACCGTGGATAACTTTAAGAAAGTAGTCTGGTCTGACGAATCAAGATTTTGGGCGCATCGCGTAGTTCAATCAATATTGCTGGCGTACACTAAATCATAACATACTATTAAACAAATTACAAAATATCGGTATTAGGGGTACGGCACATACACAATTCAAAAACTGTTTAATAAAAAGAAATCAATTCTCTCAATTGGATAATTATTATTTACTAATGGAAAAAGTATAAACTGAGTGCAACAAGGATCAATACTTCGGCCACTGCTGTTTAATATCTATATATATGATATTTTTAATATCGACGCTAAATCTTTTATTCTTTATACAGATGATACACCTTTGTTATTCAGTGGAACTGACCGCAATGGAATATTCCTAACTTTGCTATAAACAGAACAAGCAAATTCTTGTACATATCAGTTTAACGTACAGGACACTTGAAAGGCTGTGTGCAAGCAAGTGTGTATTTTTTCAGAGTTAATACCTTCTAGGCGTTGATTTCGCTGTATGGCTGATGAAAGAGTTTTACATAAGTTGGGGGTATTAATATCTTTGTCCCCCTCATCTCCGGGGAGAAGGATACGGGAACTTCTGAGATTCTCACCGGAAATCACTCTGTATTGCATTTATTATGTACCTTGATCTTAGGAATAAAGAACACGTCTTCTCCAAGTAACTGTAGTAGGCGCATAAGGAAACTGGAACTTAGCTAGTCGTAATTCTATCGGCATTCAATTTTTATGAAAAATAATTATTATTAGTTTGCATTTTATAATTCGAAAAATTATATGTAATTTCCATATTCCCGTATTCTCATACAATTTCTGCATACGATTCGTTCTTATAAACTTTGGATTTAAAGGTCTGCTTCTCACCCAAAAACTTCAACACTTCGTTTCTAGAAGTAACCCCAGGTGTTTCGTTTTACTCCAAATGACAAATTTGCTGCCACAGCCAATGGATCGCATCATCTATAATTATAGGTACCGACACATGTCATTTTTGCATTCTTTTCAAAATGACTCTTTTCCCGTGGTATTATGTGTGATGTAGCAGCAAAAACTAGCTACTTGAGGACAAAAATCGACTTTCCTTTTTAAAAACCGAAAAAAGTCGCTTTTGTCCACAAGTAGCTAGTTTTTACTCATTTGGATATGTACGAAACATGCGAATTCCGTAAGAAAATGAGTGAATTTGACTTTTTGCACCTCACATTGTAAACTGGGTCAAGGACATAAGAACATTCTGCTTGCACTTTTTATGACTATTTCGGCAAGTATTATTGCCAGTCTGTATACTTTGTAATTAGTATGTTACAATTTGGGACTTTAGTTGCTCATTATTTTGCTTGCAGTTTCGACTTTTTATTTTAGAGTTTTAATGTATAGAACTTCTCTCTTAGCGCACAGCTGCTGCTATTGCCTGGTTATGAATTGCCTGAATTCAAGCCCCAATATATTTCTGGAAATGAAATACATCTGGAGATAATACCATCGTTCTTCTGAGACTCATATTTTGAAGTTGCCACTATACTCTCTTGTGTAACTCGAGTTAATAGCGGTACCGCTCCCAAGATTGCTTTCTGCATCGAGAAATGTACCTAGACAACCTTCAAAGTATCCATAGTTGCATTTAACGTTTTTTTTATTAAAGGTTTAAAGACCTCCATGAGCAACTCGATGAGCTATGTGGAGTCGCCCGAACCTAATTTAGGGGCAATGGTTCGAGGAAGAGTGAGAGCCAGTGGTGTAATACGAACACATCATCCATGCCTCACGGGATACAAACCCGAATCTTTTTCGGACGAATAATCATACGAAATACAGCAGACCGTACGACCGTGCTAAATACATGGTCCTCACATATCTACAAATTGTTTACGCCCGGTTTGTAGAGAAAAACTCTTTATAACAGCTGGCGACCTCGACATAATCAGAACAGCGTCTATCACATAGAAAATTCCAAACCGGCCAAGATTTTAGGATCAAAAGGCGTCAATGTGGGAGCAGCTCACAAGATGCAGCTGGAGCTCGATTTCGTCACGGTGGTATTTTACGTGCGACTGATTAAAAAGGACCGACGGTGTTTACATTTCACTAATACAGAGTACTGTCACCAGTTTATCGTATATCTAATCAGAATGTTTTAAATACACCGAAAAGCCAAAATGTTATGATCAGCACCTATTTATTCATATGGAAGGAACTGTGGGTAAACATTAGAGCTTTTGGAGTTAGGAAACGGTAGAAATGAGGCCTGATACTGAGCTACATTATCTCTTTTTTGGCGGGTTTAACGACCCCCATGAGCAACTCAAACTGCTATACGCACTCTCCCGTCCCTAATTTGGGACTAATGGTTTCAGGGAAGTGAGAGAGCCACTGCCGTAAAACAAACTTAACCCCGATGTCTCACCGGGTTTCGAAACCGGACCCATCTCCGACGAATGATCAGAGGCCATCGCTTACTTAAACCAATGTCCCACCAGGGTGGTACTCCATTAATCAGTGTTTTTCATCTTCTCCAGACGGAAAAGTCAACAGACTTATTGGATCATGAAAGAAATACGGGACTACGCCATATAATACAAATTTTAAAGATGATAATCCGATTTTTGGCGTAAATGTGACAAGGATGGTGAGTCAGATAATATCCGAAAACTTGAAAATTCAACTAGCGAATCCTGTGATGGTTATATTCAAATTGATCGGAAACTTGAAGCTTGGTCGTTCTGGGTGGTGTAGTGGTTAGCATACCGGGCGTTTTCTGGGAGACGCGGGTTCGAGTCCCGCTCCAGGATAATGAAAATTTTCAAGTTTTTGGATATTATCTGACTCACCATCCTTGTCACATTTACGCCAAAAATCGGATCGTCATCTTCAGAATTATTGGAATTTTACAAAGGCCAAGCTGAAATGAAAAAAACAATTGGGTCAGAAGATTTTCCAGACGACAAGGCTTGTGGTATGTCTACGATCAGCTGCTGTTCGTACCTTCGAAAAGTTGTCCGAGGAGGAAACCACAAGGCACCACAAGCTGGGTGTGGGCCGACCACGGCTCCTAGATGCCAGAGGTGAGCAATTGTTATCCCGTATGATACTAGCCAACAGAAGAGAAATTATGGCACAACTCGCCTGCAATTTGAATGCTGGCAACGGGGTTCTATATTGCGGAAACGGTACATGGAATCCTGATTAGATTGGGGTTGCGTAGAGCCAGAACGCTCCGACTGGCCATGCTAACCTCGGTTCGCCATCGAAAGTGTGTGCAATATGCACGCTTGCATTAAACCTGGACTTGAACGATTGAAAGAAGCTCGTCTACTCATATGGATCTCGTTTACTGTTGCAGTGTATCGACGGCCGCATACGTTTGCGACGTTTTAATAAGGAAGTGTTATAACCAGGATACACCGTGGGAGGAAAACTACCCAGTAGAAGAAGTGTAATGTTTTATGCAATGTTCTTCTGGAAAACCCTGGGTCCAGTCATTCGGTTGCAGAAAACTATAACGTTTACGACTTACCTAAATATAATTGCAGATGACGTGCACCCTTCCATAGTAACTGTATTGCCCTTTAGTAGTGCCTTATTTTGGCAAACAACAAATCATGCCACACACAGGCCGGATTGTTCAAGTTTGTTTGATAGAATATGAAGACTTCCCGTCACTGCCAGGAGATATGGGCATAAAGTAATTGGAAGAATTCATCCAAATTATATTTGATTGTCCCAACGCCGATCGAACGAGTGACTTCCAGCGCCAAAGGTTCAGAAAGCATCTCTCCTGCCTTTGTTCTATTTTTCAAAGTGATCTCTTAGTGAAGTGATTGACACTAATCCTTTCTGACTGGTTACCAGATGAAAGGCATATCACGATGATCGCGAACTTAAGAAAGGAGAGATCTTAATACGTACCATGATGGTTTCGACATAGTCCGGTTGTACCTACATTTAGTGAGTCACTTGTTTCTACATACTGACATGGGTGATGTCCGTATTAAAGAGACTATCCCTTCTTTGTACATCCCGTAACTCAAGGAACAGAAGACCAATGAATTGAAAGGAACGCTTTTGACAAAAGGATAGGTTTATAGTCGTTACTGCTGGATAGCAGTGAGAAAGATTTTTTTTTCCACGAAAGTAAGCTGTTTCCGTAAAATTCGAACATTATATGACCATTTTGGTTTGGGGAGCGGAAATACTTCAGAGCCATTGTATGTCCCTCTATGTCAAATTTTGTATACCATAGGGTTTACGCAGATTGGGTGATTAATGTTTCTCCAAAAAGAAATTCCCGGAACACCTCTTGGCCACTAGAAAACTTTCCTTCACATTCAAATTTTTAATACGTATACGAACAGGAATCCGTTTTCAATTTATTATTCCTGTCTATGTATTAGATGAATGATCTCGCCACCAAAACTATCGACCGCTTGAAGGTAACATTATCTGTATTAGATCTGTAGTAGCGCCATCCTTCGACCCAGAACGCATATTGAAATCAAAGGGTATAAGGGCAATAGGTTAACTTGCACAATTTTAATATTTACAAAGAAAATACTCCTTGTTCTATCATTTGCGGAGAGAAGTTTGTACCTAACAGCAGCGTTGCCATTCTACTGATTTTGGCTGCTATTTACTGATAGATTTTCGTAATCTACTGATTTTTTTCTGTTTAAAGACCACCTACACGCTCAGGGACATGCTGTCTAAGAATATCAGTATGATTTCAGTGCTCACCATTAACTGCTGCAATGTACAAGATTCACCTGAAATTGGTCTGAACAGAAAAATTTTACCAAGATTATTTGTTATGAAATAATTAATGTTTCTTTTAATTTATACTTGTTGTTATGAAATATTTTTTATTCTAGATAAAAAATTAATCTGTTGTACCAAGATGTTCCCTAGTTCTGTTAAAACGTAGATTATCAAGAAAACGTCTATAGTATTATCTGTATTACTGATTGAATTTATTTGGATATAGCACTTATTTAACGCACTTTGTGAACTTCTGGGTAGCGTTGAGTAAGCAGTAAAAATATAAAATTCGTTATTTTTTAAAAAACACAAGTAAGATAGATTCAGTTACATCTACAGTAAAAACCAAAAGCGATTATTATTTTCCCAACGTTAGTTTAGTTATCAAAACTATAAAACTGATCAACAGTAAGATCTTACAAAAAGCAACTCAGGATTGAATTTACATTCTACTGTTTAATCGTAGCTTGTTGAGTCCTGGCAAAATTTGACACGCCAGTAGATTTAAGTGTTAGTTTAAATTGAGATTACATGTAATAATAAATTGCATTTGCGTGTTGGTATACACTGACGGAAAAAAATCCCAAACACCAAGAAGGGGTTGTGTTAGATAAAAGACAGTTTGTAGGCGGTGAGAGTACATCTGTAAGATGAGGTCTATGCAAATTTCGCGCTCGGCGCATTGTGTGGCGCTAGTAGTGCCTCTCGGAACATGCAAAGCAGGTTTGGTGTAAATACGCGCTGTAACGTTCGTGAGCGTTAGTTTTCGTTGAGATTCGACGTAGTGTGTTGATGTTAGTCAAGAATGCCTTTAAGAAGACGAAGAAGCCATTATCAACAGCTCACCGAGTTTGAACGAGGTCGTGTAATAGGGCTACGAGAAAGTGGATATTCTTTCCGCAATATTGCAGAACGACTTGATAGAATGTAGCCACTGTGCATGATTGTTGGCAGCGGTGGTCAAGGGAAGGTACTGCCTCAAGAATACCGGGTTCCAGCCGGCCACGTGGCACTACTGAGAGGGAAGACCGCCGTGCACGGCGTATGGCCGTGGCGCATCGTACCGCGACTGCGGCAGCAATTCGAGCTGCAGTTGCCACCACAATGACACAACGAACAGTTACAAATCAGTTACTTGAAGGACAGCTCCGAGCCAGACGCCCTGTAGCGTGCATTCCACTTACTCCAAACCACTGCCGTTTGCCACGTCAGTGGTGTCAAGCTAGAGCTCATTGGAGGACGGAGTGGAGATCTGTTGTGTTTTCTGATGAAAGCCGGTTCTGCCAGGGTGCCAGTGATGGCCGTGTGTTGGTTAGAAGGAGGCCAGGTGAGCGCCTGCAACCAACCTGTCGGCGGCCGAGACACACTGGTCCTACACCTGGAATTATGGTCTGGTGAGCAATTTCCTATGACAGCAGGAAGCACTCTTGTGGTTATCCCACGCAACCTGACGGCACAGTTGTACGTCGGTCTGGTGATTCAACCTGTTGTGCTGCCATTCATGAACAGCATTCCAGGGGTGTTTTCCAACAGGATAACGCTCGCCCGCATACCGCTGTTGTAACCCAACATGCTCTACAGAGTGTCGACATGTTGCCGTGGCCTGCTAGATCACCAGATCTTTCACCAATCGAGCACGTATGGGACATCATTGGACGACAAATCCAGCGTCACCCCGACCAGCATTAACCGTTCCTGTATTGGCCGACCAAGGGCAACAGGCATGGAACTCCATCCCACAAACTGACATCCAGCACATGTACGACACAATGCATGAACGTTTGTGGGCTTGCATTCAACATTCTGGCGGTTACACCGGTTATTAATGTACCGGCATTTCAAATTTAAAATGGCTCTTCTCGCGCTTACAATAAGCTGTGATCTTGAAACCTTAATCGATAAAATATGTTACCTATATAAATGTATTGCCGCCATTTCATTCCTCTACAACAATTTTTTCGTGGTGTTGGGATTTTTTTTCCGTCAGTGTGTATTTCAAACAAATATCTGATCTATTCCTCTCTACTGATATTTTTAGTTCTGATCTACTGATTTCAATTATTTACATTTGTGTTTCATTCGGAATACCATTGTGTTTATTTACTAATTATGTCACAAATTCGCATGCATTAATGTTACTGAACGAACATGTGGCTTCAAAGCCATTTTTCGTAAAAAAGTAAAAAATATTACTTTTAGCCTCTAATTCCGATGGGACTTTCATGAAGCAACCGTATATCAGACGGTAGGTAAATATATAGCTGATATGGTCTATCCGATTTTCAAATCGTTCAAATGAAAACACTTGCCGATAATGCACTTGTGTAAAGGAAATTGAAAAAAAAATAGTAACATATCGAGAACGATGATGATGAGGATCATCATTTCACTATTTTACATGCTGTCAGGGCATTTAGCACTAAAAGGATACCGCTACGTTAAATGTTTTTCATTTGCAAAGTAAAATGTTTAAAAAAATTAAGATAATTACCTTAAAAACGTAAGAATTTGTTTTCCAAATACTGTTAAGTTAGAAAATGGAAAGTTTGAAAATATCGAGTCCCGCAATCCTTTCCCATGCAATTAGGGACTAACAGTCACAAGGGATAATTAGCCAGCGGAGTAGTTACTGGGGTATGGTGTGTTGTAAACCTGCGCGTCTGAGATTGCAACGATCACACTCTCAAAGAAATAGACTAGATATCGTACTATTGAAGAGGGTAAAGGGGAAGTTAGGATACTGTATGCCGCTCATGGGCAAACAAATGTTACATGGACGGTTCATGTATTCCAAAGTGCGTAAGTTCGATGCTTTTTACGTTCTTGAGAACGACCACGAGATCTTCACCGAAGCATAGCCATGGCCCCGGAAGTTTAATTTCTCCGAAATAACAATCCCCAAAAACCCACGGCACCGAAAGTTTGATATCTCGTAAACTTCAAAATGCTCCGAAAATGACTCAGGCTGTGCGTGTGTGAAAACATTGTCAATAATGGATTGTAGCAGCAAGATCTACCGAAAAATTCACTTGTTCCGGATACCACTGCGTGCGGCAAACAGAAATGACATATGTAAGTGATCGCAATAACCCATATTGTGGCACTAGGAATGGGAAACTTTTAATCTTTGTGATAAGTCCAGATTTTCATTGAATTCCTATAATTGGCAGCTTCGTGAACCGCCGAACTGGTGCATTTGCACTGAGCAGTTGAACAAACCTCTTCATCAGTTACACTGGAGCTAAACCGATGCAATGGGATAGATCTGCTTGAATGGCCGTATCTTATACGGGGATATAATTCCGTAGTGGTACACAAACTGCGAGACATAGGTACGTCGTGCGATCTCGGGAGATTGCTCATTTTGCAGATCCTGCTCCCAAAACTCGAGGGAAAATGAAAGTTTTATTCTAACCTTAATCCGATGAGTGCTGTACGTGTCGCAACTCTTAGTCTAACTTAGCTTAATACTCTCAAATCGTCTCATTGCAATGTGGGCAGACGGATACGTCGCGCGATTTTGGGAGATGGCGCTAGTCAAAGCCGGTGAGTAAGGAGTTGATTAGCTATGGTCAAGAACATCTCTTTTGCACGTGCGGCCACTGCCATTCAATCATAAACTGTGTTACAGCGAGGACAGAAACAGATTTCAATTGTGAATAGTGTTCGAGGGAGACCACCCAAACGAGCGTGTTTTTGGTAATGTACAAGAGCGAAGGAATTTTGACAGCACACGAAATTATTTAGTGTTGTCGCAGAAGTACTCGCGGCAACCAATTTCTCCGAAAAGCTTTAGTGGACGAAACTATCATACACGAGCACAACTTGGTGCAATAAATATTGAGCATGCCACGCTTTGCATTCCGCTAATGAGGAATCGAATGGTGATTTTAATTCCTTTGTCATAACGGCCTTATCTCCCTTCCATAACTACAGATAACTACAGAGCTGAAGGACTTATTCGGAACCGTCCTCATGTTGTCCAACACATCCGGAAATACAAAAGCGTAATGTCATTCGATTCCCTCTCGGCCAGAAAAAAGGCACTTTCAGGCAATGGTTCGTAGTTTTACAATTCCGGGAGAGATTCACGGTTATATCTAGGATTTGCTGCCACGAATTGGTGGAAACACTTCATACGGCTAGTTGTACTTTGTAGATTTATCGGTAGAAACATATACACGTATTGGTCGTGATGAAAATAAATAATCAAAGTGATCGATATTGACAGCCCTGGCAGATATTGTGGCTAAGAACCCTTACACCCTAGCATACAAGTCTGCAGCTGAGACGATTGAACGTGTGGTAGCAGGACGACCCCGGACTTGCGTTTTGTTAGTAATATTCTTAGACATTCTTATATTCCCTCAACAGGATACACGCTTTCGCTTTCATGATTTGTATTTCTTATGTCAGTGATAATTTTTTACTTATCGCTGACATAAAAAACACAAATCATGAAAGCGAAATGTAACTATTTCAGAAAACAAAAATGTGCCGTTTCCTTTTACGAACTTACGAGTTAAAGATAACCATTTCAAGATGCAATATCAACATCATTAGTGTTAGCTGATACGAAAAAATCGGACTAATTGAATTTCCATTTAGGAAAGAAAGGAACATATCCGTATAGTTCCCAGAATTGCATATATATTTTGTGATGTTGTCATCGCATTTTCAGTTAATTCTGCAGCTGAACCCAATTCAAGGTATGAACATGTTGACACAGAGAAGTTTCTTTCCCTTTGCTCTCTCCTTAAGAAGCTCAGATATATTTTGACAGAAGAAAGTGTCATAGTGTAGGTTAGTATTCCTAAATCAAAATGCTTCTGCAAAGTGTTTTACTATCAACAATAGACTATACCCCATGATCACAGTCAAAAGTATCATGAAACTAAGAAATTTCAAATCTCAGATGACTGTGCTTCACAGCAGGCTTCACTTTTGCGGATTGTGAGCTTTCAATTTCTTACCATGATTTTTATATATAAACAGCACAGGCCTCTCAATCTACATTTTTGGTTTCCGACTGATGTTGTAATAAATCTCCCATTACTCACAATTTCATATCTAAATGGTCCCAACAATGAATCGAAGTTCCTTTTCATGGGTTCCCCGAAACCATGTTTTTCTTCGGAAAAAACCTAATCGCTTATGTACATCCCAAAAATATTAATGTATGACTATGAACTTCAAACACAAAATAAAGGTCACCGAAAGGTGGCAATAATAGCAAATTTATTTTTAATATTTAACGTGTTTGTGATAAAGAAATATACATAAAATATATGTGTATAAATGCAGTTAGCACTTTCGTCACTGTCGCATGATAACATTCTAAAAGTTGAGTCAGGGTTTCCCGAGACGCTTGTCTGCGAGCTAGTACAAATGATAAAACAGTTTTTGTATTCTTAAAATATGCCTGAATATATTCTTAATTTTTAACTACCGTTATCAGAGTTTTTTTTCGTTTGAAAATCGAGTGGTATTTTTGTAAAAATATTTGGTAAGCATTGATATGTTGTTTTTTGTTTGCAAGATTTTCCAAATACTGAAGGATGAGGAATGTCTTTCGGATAAAATATACGCTCAGTATTGGGAGAGGTATTCAGTATATCGTGATGAAAAAAATCTCTTTTCAAACCTAACCTACGACAAGAGATTCTTGTCATGAAGAATAACAATTTGGCAAATGACTTCGCACATACGAATTCAACAACATTCAAAACTTTCAGAAATGTGATCACAAATTAAAAATATTTCCACCTGTCTGCGAAAGCCGCAGAACGTAGTAACTGTTAAAAAAAGCAAGAGTGTTTTTCTGAACAGGAGTGCCACCATTGCAGTTCGCTTCGCACCAAAATCACAAACAAATATCGCTAGAAAATCACCAGATTTTAGGAAGAAAATTAAAAGAATTGGATATTATTTACCCACTGTGGAATTTTGATCCTCTAATATCCAACACATACACACACATGTAACGAGAAATTAGCTAACCAGAATTCAACTAACCTCCTACTGTTCAATAATCCAAAGAAAAAATATCACATAAAATTGCTTTTATAGGGAAAAATAGCTTTGGAATAAAATCTAACCATCAATTATTTTATAAGAAGCAACCGGAGCAACTTCAAAGCAGTCACACAAAGCTACCGACGCCAATAGACCACACTGAATTCTAACGTAGAGGCAACACATAAGGTATAACAGGACCAATATTTTTTAATTAAATCGACCTGTACCATACCGATTTGAGAATGGGTTGTATATACACCTAACACCCGGTGGCGCAGTGGTCTGAGCGATGAGCTTTGATCATTCATCCGAAAGGGGTCAGGGTTCGAATCCCGGTGAGGCATGGCTGTTGTGTTTGTCTTACGGCACTGGCTCTCTCCTTCCCTAGAACCAGTGACCCTAAATTAGGTACTGACGAGTGCTTATAGACCATTGAGTTGCTCACGGTGGTCGTTAAACAACAATCAAAAAAAAAAAAGAAAAAAGAAGCTAACAGACACTTCTGTATCGAGTAATCTTTGTTAAATTCTCGGATTTGAAAGTCGCAACTTGGAATCGGCCGACTGATAATTCATCTTTTGGGTTACAATTAGGAAAAATATATATTCAGGGGCAGATCATAAAATCTCCAGGTTTATCTGTCGATAAGAAAGTTTATGTCAAAAACTGAGACATGTCACACTATTGATGATTCGGGCTCAAGATGGAAAAAGAATTTGGTGGTAAATTCACTAAATTGTGAAATTTCATAACTGAGCTCGCAGCTCAGCTTTCAGGAAGAAATATATTGACAAAAAAAAACATTGACAATTACTTTTTCGATTTTAATAAAATTTTATTTTCAAATTAAGTACTGTATATTAATTCACAAAAGTGACAAAGTCATCGGTTACGAGAAAAACAATGGGTTTTTGACACAGACACAATTAGTACTAATTCCATTCCTTTGTTTATAAATATTCAGGTGCTCCTGAAATTATCTTTATGTTCCCGATGAAAAAGAAAAAAGTTTCGCAGAGTGTTTCTCAAAACTATATATCCCGCAATATATGTACAGCAGTATTGCATGTTATCAGACAATACAATACGACGTGCCTGTATATATTTCGGCAAAAATTGTCATTATACGTTCAGCGACCTGTTTTACTAGCAATACGAAACGAAGGAAACCTTTTATTGTTTCGGCCACCTCTTTACGTCGAAGATATGTATCCCCATTGGAGCTGTTTTTGAATTATCCCAATCGGTGTGGCCAGAAAGCTGTTGCGCTATTCCAACACAGTTTTGTTTTCGAAAAGACGCGAGCTATTAAGTTGCCTGAAAGTTTTTAAACGGTGCAAATGTCTTAAAGTGGAAAAATGATAACAACCATTTAACAGGTACAGTCTGGCAACTTCTAATGTTAGAACAACAGATAACAGTAAATTCCGAATAACGGTGATACTACAATTCCTCAATTTGTGAATCTACTGCCTTTACAGGAAATTCACATTAAGAATGAAATGAAATATTAATGTGTCTACTTATATATAATTTCGAAGACAGTGATATTCGTAATGACAAGGTTATGCGGCACTTGAATGTCATAAAGGGAGATTAAAATGCTAAAATTTGGCAACAATACTAGAGTTATTACTGGGAAGATAAATTCGATGATAGAAGCAGAAACAACTGTGAAAAAGCACTCGTCAAGTTCAAGGACGAGAAAAGCTATTTTCTTGCAATGAACTCCTTTTTCTAGAAATAGCAATAAAAGAAATGGACGTGGAGACACTCTAATCAGGTGACAAGTAAAACTGAGTTCAGTACGTGCAGCCAGAAAATTTTCATGGCATCCTTCAGAGTACGTAACATGTTCCGCACAGGAAGATAACATAGAATTGTGAGTATTCCGATGCACCTTTACACAAAATTTAAAAGTCGTACGATCATAGAGTAAATGAAAAGTATTGACGTAAATTTAAAAACGCCACACTCTGAATACCCAAGAGACTCATATAGCGTATTAAATCCGTTTATTTTTGTGGTGTAGTAAGCAAAAAGGTTCGCCAAGCTTTCGCACTCACACTGCAGGGTTTTTCAAGGCAATGGTAGATATCAAAATGCAGGAATGACATGGGTGCCATCACGAGCTTTTTACGTGAATTTTTATCAATCACTTAATATGTACGTGAGATACGTAGGATCCATGACATATGTCCCAAGCTTTACATAATAATTAAAATATTTATTACTTAAATACAACGTAGTAATAGCAACGAAGGTCCCGACTCCATTATCACATATCATATCAAGTTGCATAGAGAGACAGTGTGGAAAATAAATGGGAGGTGTGTATGCTATACCGTTGGTATATCCTAAGAACAAGAAAAGATATGAATTAGAATGACAAAGCGATCCTTTTAAACTTGATGTAAAGAACACGTGCAAAGTGTCAACCAGGACATGCAGAATACAGCCCTCTCCACAGGTGTCATGCATTCAGCGGCCGCTCCTGATGGATTAGTGTTAGAAGAATTGCCCCTTACAGGAACTTTAAAGATTCTTCCATCAGAGAAATAGCCGAAATCCCATCCAGCAAACTAGAGTGCAATGATATAGTTTCTACTGAAGTACCAATGGTTCTGCATGCGTAATGAGAAGATGGAAAAAAATCGCGAGGCACATTATAATTGCGTGACAAAAATTCGGATGATATGCTCGTGATGTCATGTACGTTATTTTTAAAAACCCTCTTTGTTACTTTGTTCAAATTTCGTGCATTTTTATGGCTTCTATTGCCTTGAAAAAGCCTCCCAGTGGAGTTCGAAAGTGTGGCGAAATCTATGTGCTTACTACACTACAAAAATGAACGGATTTAATATGCTATATGTGTCTTTTTAAAAAAGTATTGACTTCACGAATCATTAAAAAATCTGATGAAACAAAGTTCAAAGTAGAAACCATTTCTCTGCGGCTAGAGTGTTTAAATCTGTATATATTGGGAGCCACTTGATGGTTCCAAACTATGATGAGTGTTCCTCGAGCCAGGCTGCGCTAATTGTGGCCTATTGTGGTGGTGCATTATCTCGCTGAAACAGACCACTGGCCGCAGGATGCTCGAAGGACATGAAAGCGTGTTGGTGATTAGCCAGCACAAGCTGGTAGCGAGCAGCAGTTAAGAATCTCTCTAGACACAATAAGGGGCGTAATACGTCCCACAAAAAAGCTCCTGAATCCGTCATAGTGACAAAACTACGCGGCGCCACTCTACGGAGGTCCATTTTTACGATCCCGGCAGAAATCATAGCTCAATATCCAATAACAGCCAGTCAACAATGGCACACGCGAAGGGCGTAGGCTCCCGCATTCCCATTATGCAACTCGCGCCATACCATTCGTTTGCTGACGTTTCTAGGCTCATCGATTTAACATATATATGGTTTGCCCTGACGTTCAAAAGCAGTCTTTCTGTAAGGGCCTGAATAGTCTACGTTCATTCAGTTATCAATGGCGTGTGGTCGGCCACTTTTTTATATTCTGGGCGCTGGTATGTCCGTCGGTACAACCTTGATACGTTTGGCCTCGGTAATACAAGGGTTCTTACCAGTTGGGCGATAGAATGACCCATCTGTCTTGTGTGACAACGCATCCGTGATCAAAGTCGCTGAGATCACTACGTACACCCAATGTCTTCGATAGGAATACACTGTAGGGAAGCCCTGCTGTCCTCTATTTGTCACCTGCGTTCGGTCTGGTTTTGTTCCATTTTACGCAGGGGATGCCCATGTCAACTGCTTATCACCTTTATCTGCAATGTTTCATCAACTGAGCGTATATTCACCTTAATTTCGAAAGTGCTGCTGTTATTACAATTTGAAATTGGTACAAGTATTTTAGAGCCGACGGTATTATTAGTAAGTGAAAATGTTGAAGATGACATTTATCTGCCACACTTACTATTCCACAACATATGAATTAAGCTTTAAAGTGAAACAAACTGATTTATAGCGAGCTGCAGATTGTCCACATAAATTTCTTTATGCAATGTTCCAGTGACAGATTTAAGCCATATGCATCAATCGCATGGACTAAGTTACTGCACTCTGCTCTCAACCTATCCAAAGTAGAATTTTTATGAATTGAAATCTATCCTATGTTTAAACCCCATCGATGGAGTTTTTAAACATCAAACTTATTTTTGTAAACAAGCACAAAATCACGATTTTTGAACACCTGAGGATTCCATACAATCGTATTTCATACTTCTTTCGCCACCATAAGGTAGCCAAAGGATTTCGAGCATGTTTTTCTCATTTTAATTAAAAAATTATATTTATTTTAAAAGTTATAATCTTTTCAAACCAAATTATGAGAGTTTTACACGATCTATTTCTTAAATACAATAAATATGGTATACAGTGTATTTCGACACTGGTCTTCACTGTACTAATGCGCAAGTAAAACACAATACAAGGATCAGCCGAAATATTAACACCACTTCAGCATTATGAAAATAAAGGCGCGGGGAACCAACCAACGTCCCAAAGTGGATAATTACATATACACTGCTGCCAATAGATGTTGCAAAACCATGAAGAATTTCTCGGATTTGCACGAAGTGAGCGGGATGGATAGGACACCGTTTGAGATGCAAATGATTACATTTGCAGTGCACATGTAAATGTAAGACGCGGGGAACCACATCGGAAACGCCATATAAAGGGGTGTAAAAGAAGGCGTACAGAGAGCAGCTTTTAAAGCTTATTATCGCTAAAATTTAATGAACGCAGTTGTTCGCATGTAAACATGCCGCGCAAGTAGACAAGACCACAAGACGAACATTTGAGAGGGTGAAATAGGTAGAATCGTTGGACACAGAGAAAGTGGTTTATTACATCTTGATGCTTCTGCACGCATTAGGAGTAACGGAACTACCGTTATGTTTATATGGCGTAATTGGGCAGCATAAGAATCTTCGTATCATCGTACAAGGTCTAGATTGCGAAATCGATCGACCCAGTGGAAAGACGGGCATTTGCACCTTATGGCAGTGACGTCGCGCACAACACCATTCACGACAATTTCCCAGCAATGGAGGATTATCACACATCGTCAGAAGTGTGCAATTACTGTTAGTCACCGATTCCTGCAGAGACACCTCATTGCTCGCCGAGGCATGATGTATTTGCCCTACATTTGGAAATCGGCAGATGCGGGTACGATTTCCGCTCCAGGGCAATGTAAGTTTCCTGAGGGAATGGCTACATGCAAACAGTGAAAGTACAGCTGATTTCTGCCAACGATTACATTTGTATTGCCTTCCACATATTTGCGTGAGGAATTATTTCTTGAGTTAAATTCGTTTTCCACCTATGTATGATGTTCTCTGATGCACTGGAACTTGTGACCTACTTCCGGCTCCGTATGTAAGATAAGGTAGTGGTGACGCTACGAGGGAGCACATAATTGCTTCGACAAGCGCAAATCTGAGCAGATCTCAGATTTCTAAGCTACATCTGCTTAGCTTCAGTTGCTTGGGCCTTCTTGTCCTGGGTGGCAGAACGGATAGCATACTCGAATAGAAATGGGGAGATGCGTGTTTGATTACAGCTCCACCGCAATGTGATTTTTAAGTTTTCTGAAGTAGTGGTTACATGAAAACAGTGAAAGTACGACATATATGTGCCAGCGATTACATTAGCTGTAAGTAAAAGACCTATGGCTGAAGTAAACAATTGGCACACAGGGAATGTACACTCATTGTCATAAAAATTAGCGCACCAAGAAGGACGCGTTGCATTGAAATGATATTTTAGTAATGAGATGGTGCATAGCAAGGACAGGAGTGATTACGATATCACAACAGCAGGATGATTTCCCGCTGATAAACGGTACGCAATGCGGTCAGCTTTAGTACCGCATCAGACCGCTCGTGCTCGAGCATGGAGTCAATGAGACGCCGCGTGTTATCCTGGGGCAGTTCGGTCCAAACGTCTTGCAACTGACGATCTAAATCATAGATATTTGGTACTGGAGAAGGTTTGATTCCATGTGGTTCTACACGTACCCCATGGGCAAGATATCAGGCGATCTGGCAAGGCAACGGGAGCGTCGAAGCACAAAGTACACAGTCCTGGGAAAGCTGAAGCGTGTGCTGTCGGATGTTATCTTGTTGGAAAATGGATACGGGAGGCCCCGCCAGCAAAAGCAGCACATGGTGCCGCAGGATTTCTTGTACGTAGCGATGGGCTGTCCCAGGACTGTGATTACTGGGAAGGTAGTCCGGCTGTCATAAGCGATCGCTCCCCAGACAATCACGATTGCAGTTCGAGACGTGTACTGTTGTACTGTGAAGGTAGGATTGTACCACTCCCCTACGGTCCTCCACACACAGACACAGTGGTCGTCCTTTCGCATACAGAAGCGGTAATTTTCTGTGAACACTATACATCGCCTGTCCGTAGCATTCCACGTGGGTGGCTGCTGACACCAGTGGAATCATTGGTCGCTGAGAACACCAGTGCAATCGTTGGTCGCTGCCGACACCAGTGCAATCGTTGGTCGCTGCCGACACCAGTGCAATCGTTGGTCGCTGCCGACACCAGTGCAATCGTTGGTCGCTGCGAACACCAGTGCAATCGTTGGTCGCTGCCGACACCAGTGCAATCGACGCCGTCGGGTATTAATGGCAGAAATGTAAGGGCCGTCAAGGGTGCAGATTGGTCTCTCCTAGGTTTCCACGCTGCTTGTTTCAACCCGATGATATTGCCTTTTTCAAACTCCGTCAGTTGCCCTTACCCACATTTACGGCGGCTACTCGGCATGTCTATCACTTATGGATCTCTTCTGTCTCTTACCTTGCATTACCGCATGTGGAGTTCTTTGCGCAGCGCCTTATAAGCACCAAAAATTGTGATTAAAGCGCCGGTCTTAGATGCGCGGTCATGCGGAATCTGACGAAACTTTAATCATTTGCATGTCTGTCAACCGCGAGCTATTAACCGAGTTTCACGTTAATCGCCTGATTCCTTCTTTGTGGCCGGATTTTTTGCCAATGTGTGTACTACATAATTTGCATTTCGCACCTCTTGAGATTTATGTGGTCAGAGTTTTCTAATTTTAATGACTTTTGTGCAAGCATTGAATTGTTAAAATTAAGTTATAGGACACTTTCATCCTAAAGTTTCAATACTCATACACTTGCACCGTACGCAAATTTTGTCATATTAGCGAAGCATTCCATTTTTCACTAGGGAAATACCAGGATTAAGGAGAAAAAGAATATACTGAGTGCTCTGCAGCCTGTTTATATTGTTCCGGAAAGTGATCGAGCAAAACGACGTGAACCTTTGTTAATTCTGTGGACACATTAGGACCAACTTCATTACACTTTTTCGTACAAAAAAATGAATCCAAAAAGAAAGAAATATTTCCTTTCAGAGGTATTTCTCTCTGTTTGATGAGTGAAAAAGAGGTAAATATCATTGAAAGGAGATTTTTTTCTCTATTCATTGACGAGGCATTTAATTAATCGAAACAAAATTGTTCTAAACTATTAGGTGCTTGAATTAATTCCCGCTGTTGCCCAAAGAATTAGAACTGGTCGGCTAACGTAGGCAATGCCCCCCCCCCCCCATCCCGACCATAATGCAAGCAGTGGGGGAGGTGTGACGCTCGATAGCAAATATGGGATTTTGCCGTTTACACGGGGACCTCCACACCCGGACACGATGATAATCTGTCCCTAAAACGAAGATGCATTCATCGTTAAGCACCACATGTTGCCATTCTATGGAGTTACACGTCTCTCTGGCCTGGCACCACTGCACACGGAGCTGCAGATGTTCCGGTGCTAATGGCAGCACACGTAAGTGGCGCTCGGATCGCAAATTCGTTTCCGCGAGGCGTCTGGAAATGGTTCGTAGTAACACAAGAGATGCTACATCTGCCACAATAGTGGACCGGTTCCCCTGCGATCCGTTCGTTCCTGGCGAACGGTCCGTCGATCCTCTTTACAGATGGACCTCCTGGTCCGCCCGGAGCTGCTCCGCCGTATGGCTGTGTCCTCATGTGTCTACTGCTCCCAACACCGTCGGACGGTATGATCAGAACAAACATCGATGTGGCGGTCTATACGGCATGCCGACCACACTGCGGTTTACAGCCTGATGATCAAGCATCTCTCAAAGTCCATAAGTTACGAAAATCGACGTCCCTGGCTTCTACTCGTCATTCTTATCATTATTTACTCTTTGCTTGCGGCGGCCGGAGCTTTTCGCTTTCATAGGGCATTGACTACACGCGGTTTATAAGATCGCCGGTTCGTGCTTGCAGCGCTACCACAGGGTGTGCGATTATACACAATCGCTCCGAACGTGTATCATTTGCATAGCAGCACGCACTCTAGCTATTTGCAAGGTTTCGCGGCAGTAGAATGTTTTCTTCTAGGTGCGCAAATTTTATTGAATGAGAGTGTACCTCGGTATTAGTGTTTCTCTATTCAATGTAGTGAGTGCTGCTAATCCATATTTCTGCTTCACACTTCTAACCACTTCATCAGGATAACCACACTTGTGTGCAATTGGTGATCTCGTTCATTTCCTCTCTTCTAAGTTTTTGGTTGGAAGTGTGTGTAATAGCTCTAATGAAAAGGAAGAATAAGGCAGAAAATTTTAAGCCCATTGGTTGTGCGAAGTCATGAGGAATGAGCGTAAGAGGAGATGCCGGCTTTCTGTACAGGGTATAAGTCAAAATATATTATGAGACTCCTGGCGATTCTGGATGAAATTTAAAACTGGAAGATAGTTGTTTTTTGTTTTGTTTTTGCATTTCTACCGTGAACTTGATGGAAGGGCACATTGGACTTGGCAAATTTGGCAAATTGGTAAAGACAGTCTTTGTCATACGGCCAAAAGTCGAGAACGTCATCAATGTATCTTTAATATAGGCACGGTACCGTTGTTAATTCTTTCAGAGTTTGTTCTTCCAGGGCTTGCATTGTAATCTCCGCCAGAACGTGTGAAAAGGTTGAACCCACAGATGCACCGCCGTCCTGGAGATATATATGACTCCCTGAAGTTTAAAATAAGTTCGTTATTTTACCAACCTCAGGGCATTCATTACTGCTCGTACTTGTTCGAAGGAAAAATAATATAAACTGAACAATTTTGAATCAATAATCTGATGTGCTAGTTCGATTGGCACGTTTGGAAATAATGCTACGACGTCCAAAGACGCCATAAGACAATTGGCGGTATGGTTGACTTGAAACGCATTAATGATATTCAAAGCTTGAGTACAGTTGTTAATGTAAACGCTGGAATCCCTAGTCAAAAGCTGCACAGGATTTTTCCAGCGTGGTAATTTATGTTTCACTTCACCGCCTGGAAGGCACGGCGTGGAGGAAGAATTCGTACACGCAGCTAGAGGTATTGGGATGTGTGTTATAACCAGGAAATAAACCAGCGAAAGACCGCTGTCTTTTCCGTTTGAAGAACAAGAAATACAAGGATTAAGGGAGTTCAGTATCACATCACATTTATACCCTTTAATAACCATCACGCGCGTCATCGTTTGCCTGAATTTGCTGCGATGCATGTAAAGAAACAGTGGTTTAATATTTGGCTCTACGATGTATATGGTAATGTACGGTTTTAGGTGATGACGATTCCCTTAAACTAAATTATATTTTCCAAAACACTCTTATGGCATATATGTGATTCTGGTTCACAAACACTGATATAGCGAATTGATGTTTCAAAACGTTTGAAATGTTCTCAGTAATAAGATTCCCCACATTTTCACTGAATTCTGCGGCCACGTATAAATTAGCTTTAAACCCGTTTCTTAAAAAAAAAGAACTCCGATCCTACTGCAAAAATTTCCTAATTAGGTCCAATATTAAGTCCATGTTTTGAATAAGAAACTGAAAAGAAATGCATGTTATTAAAACATACAAAATAAATGTTAAATTTCAAATTCACCAAAACTATTAATATATGTACCAATATTGTACGGGTTTATTAACCCCAAAAATGTTACTATGCGTCAGTTCACAGTTTCATAAAATTTGAAATGTCACTCTATATGAGACAGCTAGCTACCTTATTACAAATAATGAAAATTATAGTGCTTTAGGACTGAAACTGTGATCCTTTTTTTATTGCACGACTATTCCCTGAATTTCCATTCACTGTTTCCTATTATAGAAAGAAATGTATGTGATCCAATTACATTATCATTCACAATGGTGGTATGGATATGCTCATGTGTTCTGAGCAAATCTAAATGCGAAGAGTAGTTAAAAATAAAGACACAGAGAACAAAAAAATCCCAGAGATCTCTTGTTTGCCGTTGTATTTCTTTGCTAACAGATTTTTCCGTTGGAATTATGTACACCCACATTCATAAAAAAACAGAACACCAGTGAAGACTAGAGATACGACTACGAGTTTTTACAGGATATGCCAATCAGGCAAAATCACAGAAACCGAAAGATTTGGCGTCATATGTGGATGCCTACCGCATCTAACCCAATCAGATTGTGCAATGTCAAAGACCGACATTTGTTTTTTTTTATGATTTTAAAGACCGCGTAGATCGATCGCCATATCAGTGCTATGTTGGCAGTGGGTAAGGACGCCATTCGTCTTGTAAGGCAGTCGTACAATCACATCAGCGAGTTTGACAGAGGTCGCATTCTGGGCATGAGACACTGAAATGCTCCAGTCCGGGAGATTCCGGGTCGCGTGCCGTGCAGTGTGCCACTTGTAGCACCAGTGTGCAGTGAATGGCACACAGAACAGCGTAGGCCACAATGAGAATGCTGTTGACATCATGCACATACAACACAGGGGCACAACCATCATCTCATAATGATGTCTCTGACTGACCGTTCTTTATCAGCGACGGCGTTTTCGCAGAAGTTGCATACTGTGACGCATTATCGCATGCGATATGCAACAGTATGTGGACGGTTATTACAGTTCGGAATCCAAGCACGTGTGCCCGTCCTAAAGATATCATTAACGCCATATTAACGAACCGCCACGCGGTAATTGTGCATTGAAGAAAGAGAGTGGCGGACGAATTACAAAATATCATGTTCTCGAACGAAACGCACGCTTCTGTGTAGGCGAGAATGATAGCTGCATCTATGTCCTTCTACGACAGGAAAAGAGGCGTTGGGAGTAGTGCATTTTGACTAGTCATACATAAACAAATCGAGGTATTATGGCTGGGCTGTTATCGGGTACGAAACCAGATCACTTCTCGTGATGGTCCGTACCACCTTTAAGAGAGGCCGTTATATTAGTGTCATTCTACGTCGAGTTGCCCATCCGTACCTGCAGAACGTCTTTGGGGCCATATTTCAGTAGGACAATGCCACACCGCATGTCGCAAGAAGAACATTTGCATTATTTCGAAACAGTAACGTTCCACGTCTTCTATGGCCCTATAAATACCCGGCTGTGTCACCCATAGGAAACCTCTCGGACGTGGACAAAAGACAGGTGTAGCAGTACGACCGTCCACCAGCAAATCTTGATGAACTTTTGACGCGGCTCAATAATGACTGAATGGCTTTTCCGCAGGACACCATTCACATGTTTCATGATTCGATGCCTCAGCGCAGACAGTAGGTAATGCCAGCCAGTGGTGACCTCGCTAAATAGCAGCTACTTCGACGATCTTGGTACGTATGACACTAATGCTGATAATTTGTTCTGTATTGCCTAATATACATGTCCTATAAAAATCAAAGCCTTAGCTCAAATCTTTTCAGATGTTATCTTTACTTTGAACTTTTCTTTAAAAATGGAGATTTAAAACTGCAATTACTTACGTATATTTGCAGTTTTAAATCTCCATTTCTAAAAGAAACATGGCGTAGAAATTTTTCAGTAAGACACCATATATATCATTCTGCAAAAAAAGGAAAACCCTCGTGGAGAAGCAACCCTGACCCCAGAGTAAGTATACATCCTCACTCAGAGTAAGTTTATTTTGTTTAAAAATCAACCCCACATTAAAAAAATATTCTTTTATCATCCGAGATCGGGATTCCAGATTACTACAAGGCTGGAATGTACACTGTAACTCATGTTCTTGGAAAAAAAAGATCGTTATGTGCCAAACGAGGAGAACTCTCCGTCTGCTTGAATAACAGGGAAGTGATCTAAAGGATCAAAATACTACAAAATCGGCTCTGGTGAAACTCAACCTAACCACCCTTGTTAGGGAACGATGCAAATTGTCTTCCTTTCTTCCTCATCTCAACAAGAGATAGCCGTTGAAGATATTCAAAAGCAAAAACATCTGGCTTAATATAGAGTTTTGGACCCAACTGCAAAGATTCAAAACTTTTGAGAAACTATTCTTGGCTGATGAGCAAGACTGGTTAAAATTGCGTAATTACAAATTGACTTACAGGCTTGATTAAACCCTTCTGAAATTCGGAATGCAAATAACAGGCAGCAAAACGTTTTCCTTCTGTTCACAGAAATTGATGTTTTGAATAAAGAGCAAATCGAAGAACACAAAACAAATAATACATTTCAAATTCAAGAAAAATGATATTAAAATATGCAATTTTGAATTGCCTAAGTAAGTAAAATTGTTACTATGCGTCAGGGCACGTTTTTATAAAAATTTCAATTGTCACAGTTTAGGATACAGATTATCACTATATCTAATGCAAATTAATGTGCCTTACTACTAAACCATAAACCATTTTACACCGACTGTGTTATCTAAGATATATTAAAATGCAGTATGAAACTCTTATTACTATTACAAAGTTAGATAAATACTCAAGTTGCATATTATTAGGGAAACATACCTAATGACGTACTTTGCCTGTGATGTGCTCATCAAATGTACACATTCTTTTCTGGCACACACAGGTTATGATGCAAAATGGTTTTCCTATGTTGGGTTCTCAAGGTAAGGCATGGTTTTTCCATGAAGTTATCTGTACGCAGATCATATTTTTTCAATATCTCCTTGACCAATTGGGAAATTCCAAAAATTCGCATTTTAGTGCTCTGTTGGAGAATATATTGTACATAGATTTAGTGAAATGTCTTCACCGATAATTTTAACACTAGAAAGCATAAAATTATACAGTTTTTCAACCTGCTTGCAGCCGTACTTGAACGTTTCAGAGCACGACTCAAAACACAACGTTTTTCATGATATCGCACAGAATTTCTTTTCGCAAAATACCTGCAGAATATAATGCACAATTCACCCTGTCGGAAGGACAAATGTTTGTCGCTTATGATTGTAACTCGTATAATCCTCTATCAGAAAAGCAGTTCACATACGGCGTTACATAGCGCTGAAATATTTTGCAGTCAATAAAAAACTTTGCATTCCTTTTGGATCTCCTCTTTTATTTTCTTCCCCACATATTTTATCGAAAGATCAGTAATGAGGCGTCATATGAGGAAATTAATAAAACTATCGCGCTTAATTGTGATGTAAAACAGATGGAATTTCGTGGCTACTTGTGCTGTAGAATAAAATTCCAGGGAAATATTAATAATATTATTGTGATTTGTTGATAAAATTTTCGCCTGATGTTGATAAGTTTCCTGTGAATAATATATATTTATTTAATTTGGACATATGGGTAGTATATTGTCTACAAATTTGTTTTCAGTTTGCCCTTGTATTCCATTCCATCTGCACACCTCTTATAACTTAAAGCGGGTAGGAATTTCAGCATTTCCACATTTAGACACGTATTACCATCTTACCCAATCTAACGCAATATGTGCCATTAAACAATGACCTCAGGTTATTTTCAGATTGCAAATCTAATAGCTCCAACTGGAAGTTATACTAAGCTTCACCAACTGTACATTTAAATACGCCCTGATATAGCTGCAAAAGCTCCTCGCGCTTGTAAAAATCACCAAACGTCTTTCAAACAAAGCTTTCAACAAATTATTAATTGTGACACAGTCCTCGATAACAAAAACAAATTTATTACACATGTTGTCCACATATTTATTACACATGTTGTCCACCAAATCAGGCCCTTTACAGAGGGCCTGATTTGGTGGGAAGCAGGTCGTAGTTTTGCGACCCCTGTAGTAGACTAAATTTATTCGTATAATGCAGTACTTTATAATAATAATTTAATGTATATATCCTGAATTATACCAACTACTTTTTACTGGCTATCAGATGATTTCCTAAAAAGCTTCTTGAATTTGGAAGGTAGATTTTGAAACTGAGACATGATGCAACATACAATTTGGAGAGCTACAAGCAAACATAAAGCAAATCCTTTTAGCTGACTTTGATAAATGAATGTGAAATATACCTCAGCATTCGATTTCTCATACCAGCAAAGTAGTCAGTTCATTTCCTTCTCTGTGTAATATGGCTTTAAGGAGATACCTATGAAGTAAACATTTGTCGTGCACGAACACCTTTGTCCAAGATGATGCTTGGAATAGAATCCCCAGCAGGCATCGTTGTTTAAAGATGATCGATATTCGATGTCCTTCATTTGGATTAGTTTTTTTTTCTGGGTACTGATCTTGTGTAACATTGTTTTCCTGTTTAATGTTTATTATTCTTTTATATTACTTTTCTGAACTCTAATCTGTGGCATTTCTTTAACTGTAGAAACATCTTTCCGATATGTTATTTGTTAACACTTCAGGGTGAATGATGCATTTTGTCTTTGATACATATCCCGAATTAAACAAAAAATTTAATTTCTTGAAGACCAGTAATTTTGAATGCGAAATTAATTAAAAATTCATAATAATGCTTTCGGAAAATATTTGCAAATATATCACAAAATGTAATCCTTATAACACAGCTTTACATCATTTAAATTATTTGACTTCACTACCACACATTACATGTAGCGGACAAATTGGAATATTCTTTCGAATCATGAAAATTCTGGTGACGACATTTTGATATGGTGAAGATATAAATTATCCGAATTAAAATATCTCCGTTCCATTTGATGCTGAATTGCCTTCATCAAGACAACAGTTTTAATGTTCCCTTTATAAATACCAAATATTTATTTTTTTTGCTCGAACTTATTTTTTTAAATTAATTTGAAAAATACCTGACTTTTAAAATATCTTTGAACAAAAATACTTGAAATAAACCACAATGCTTTTTTCACAAATGAATATCTTTCGGTTGGTGTTGAAACTGAGCTGCTTCTAAGTTGCTGCATGAAATATAATCAGAAATAAGTTCTCGATCCCGTAGAATTGCTATAGTACTTACGGCATTTTAGGAAAAATAAAGGGGTGTCTTTTTTCTCTTTTTAATTTTTTAAATTTGTACATGTGCAAATTTTTATAGTTTTGCACACCCAGTTGTTGTGCTACCTAATGCCCCCTGCAGATTATTTTGCGGAACTACGATATACGGCACTGACAAAGCAGAAATTGTATGCTATGTGATTTGGAGTCACTAACCGCGATTCACCTAGAGCACCCCACAAGGCTTACGTTCGCGGAAATTATTTAACAACGTCGATTAGCCATTAAAATTTAATTTTTGTCGAACTCCTGTTAGTTCTCTCCCTTTTCAATCTGAAGATCAAATATAGCACTAGTTATCAGAGATCAGTATCTGATGGTTTTATGCAGTTTCATGATTTCCTCATGCGGTGTCTTTTTGATAAACACGGGTTCATCGTAAAGCTTTGGCTCTTCGGTATATTTCTTCATGCTTTTGAAGAGCTTAGAGAAAATCCATTTCGCCTGTTGGATGACGTTCGCTGCAGAAAATAAATTGTGAAGCATACCGGATAACTACTTTCGAAATGCGTAACCGGCTATATTTTGAGTCGAACAGCACATGAACTATTTTTAAGGGCTTCGTCGTTATAATCTGAATATCGTACATGTCTAATTAAGAGAAGTTCATACAAAAATTTAATATCCGATTATATCTTTCATATTGATGTTAAAGCGTATGTCTTTCGTCGACGATCAGTTTGAAAACTGTAAAATTAAAATATGCAATTCGATTCTTGGAAATAAGAGAAGTTTCCTGCGAAACCTGGTTCCGCAAATTTCATTTCCACGGAAAAGTTGTAAAACTAATTTAAATGAATAAATAACACTGGTTTTTCGAAATGAAAATGCATTTATGTACTAGAAAACTTGTAAAACGATTCGTGAATTGCTAAGCTACTTTATATGCTAACAAATACCCCTGAGTCTTTTATTGCATTTAATATCTACTAAACTTTTGCATACTATACTACACTGATTTTGAGAAACTTTTATTTTTCTACTTTGGCTGCGCACCACTTATAAAGTTTCTTCAATCCTGTCGCTTATGCAGTCACTTTGACTTGCATAGTAAACTGAATAATAAATTGCTCTTATTATTAGTAATTTGTTAATTTTTTTCACTCGGCTAATTCTTCTACGTTTCTGAAATTAGCATATTGCGTTACAATTTTTCTAATCCGAACACAGAGGAAAGTACAAATTCCGTAATGCTGTAGATCATATTCCAATGGTTAGGATTGTTACCATTGACACGAAAACTAAGGATAATAACTGACACGTATGATTAATAACGTGATCAATTTTTGATACATGAGAGACTACGAAGGCTTACCTACTGGCAAAAGGCGAAGACCATTGACGAACAAAATGTATAATGACGTTCTGTTTCGTAGTATGTCATCCATTTGTCTTATGGAATAAGTGCCGTTTCTCTATGATATTTTGGCGCAGTACATAAATATCGCGCGATGACAACTTCACAAAGTGCACGAAAACTTCCCCGTAATAAAACAGATCACATTATTTATCATACGTGTCAGTTAAAATCCTTCGGTTTAGCACGCTAACGGGAAGACACAACTGTCGCCATATGCTTTGATCCGAATAGTAAAGAAATTTGAATAACGAAGGGTATTCAAATTTCTAGTTCAAGTTTTGTGAAATGGGAACGATTCAATGAAATTATACTTGCCTTTCCCGAGAAACAGATTACCTACGTCATGTCTTATTCATTTCCATATTGAAATATCAATGACTGGACGGTTAGAAAAAATATTTCAAACTTAATTGGTAAACCGCGTTTAAAAATTTAACACCACACGCTGTGGAAGAGTGGGTGAAATTTGTATGCAGTTCTCATAAACCACAAAACGGAAATTTAAAATCTGCTTCAACAGCTGTATTGTCGGTATCTACCTGGAAAGGAACACCGACGTAGGAAATTCAAATGTCTGTTGCAATTGAATCGAAGTTGAATTTATTCTATTAATATAAATAATTTTTCTTATTAAATACTCCAAATAACTTGAAACTCATTTGAAATATATGAATATGAGGAAAATATTTTGTATTTACTGGCTGCATTGCCCGAAACAAAAAAAACTGCATATCTTCATACAGCATTGAATCAATAAAACGTAATATCCAGCATGTTTGAAAGCTTTTGCATATTATCGAATGAAATCGAACGTTGAGACTTAAAAGACTGTAATTCCTTTTAATAAAATTTCCATATAAGTTTACCTAATAAACATGTGTAAAGGTTAAACGGAATAAATTTCAGTTTTGTTTCGAGAATAAGGACTTTTCAAAAGTTGGGATCTTAAAAATGTGTAAAACGCTATCAACAAAGTAAACACAGATATTTAAGCGGTTTTTTTTTACTAATAGGATATTCTGTATGTCGAGTGTTATATGCGATTAGAGAAATTAAATTAAGGTTTTTATACTGCAACCGATTTCTCTCTGACTCTTTCTAAGAATGAAATTCCAAAGGAATCATACATTTTTGTGTTACCATAAATTGAAGATTCTGTCGAGTTTGTCCAAGTCAAATACTTTTCCGAAAATGTTACTAAAGCTTTTACTTAAGGCGAAAAATATAGCCCATTTAAAGTTCCTTTACTGGTGGTTACTGTTTCATAAATAGTCATTTCTCTAACATATAAGGACAAGGAATATTGCAGAATAAAAAGAGACGCACATCATCGCTAAATTCGACTATTAGTTATTGCAATTTGTGGTAAATAAATTTGTACTGTACTGTGTTCCATTCATAATTTGCAAACAATTTTAATGGCACTTAAGTGTGCTGCGTATTTTTCCATGTTTTGATTTCAGAAGGTTTGTTTGGAAATATTTGTAAGCCATTGCGTCTCACTTTCTGAAGCATTTTCTGTGGAAAATTGATAACCCTGGTTAACACGATTTTATCACATGGAACAATGAAGATGTTTCTAACATAAATTTTTACACTTAATTCAAATATGCACTCAAATTTTTTCTATCACTCACAGTTTTTCTGTGATGAAGCTTTTCATTAACAAATATATTGAAAGATTTCACTTATTTGTCACAATTGGATACGTAGTTTTCCACAGATATATATTTTTAATATACACATGTACTCGGTTTGCAAAATAAATGTTATGAGCTATATTTTTGCTGTAACGTTCGTGACCAAGATAAGAACGGGGTCCCTCATATCTGCTGTTCGACTTGTGTGAATTGTCTGACAGAATGGGTAATGTGTAACCGGCATATGTGCTTTTCAGTTCTCATAGTTTGTAGGAAACCCGAAAACATTCACCAGACTGGGATTTTTGAGTAACAAACATTTAAAGGATAAGAAATGAAGCCAAACATACAGCGAAATATCCATATTTGCTATCTGCTATCAGGCCAGTTCTTCACACTGAAGATTTACATATACCACATATACGTAAATGTAATAGATGAAAACTCGTAAAACGTCCCAACGGGCATAGTTGAGCATGAAGAGTAACATTACTCTAATTTTGAAGCAAGTAGCTCTTCTTTTGACCCACATCTGTGGACTCAAGGTAATTTAAACAACCTTGTCCGGGATTTGATATTTTCCAAAACACGGGCCGAACTTTGGGTGTCTAGAATGAGAGGCTGATATCAACACTATATGGGCAATTGTGGACTGTGGACATTATTCTCCATACGTGGAAGAAGACTGGACATCGTCGGATTCCATCTGGTGTTAGAAAACCCAGAAAACTGCAACCCAGGGACAAGAGGTTGCTGCAGAGTGAAATCCGAAAAATGAGGTTCCGACTAATTCACGCCATATCACATGGGCTTCAGAATGCCACAAAAGTTAAGGTATCCACCAAGACACGTCAGAGAGAGTCCCATACACTCGTATAGCAATGCCGAGCAGCCGCCCGTAAACCTCTCGTCACAACGACTAATACATTTACGCGGCTACGATGATGCCGACAGCACACAAATTAGATAATGGAGCAATAGCGCCAGGTGTTATGAAACGAATAATCCCAATTCATATTATTCTGATTGAGAGGAAGTGTCTGGGTTTGCTGGTTACCCGGTGATCGTCTGCAACCGAAGTATACAGTGCCGACTAGGAAGTACGTAATCGGTGGAATTATGATTTGGGGCTGTTTCAGCTCTTACGGTGTGGGTCCTCTGTTTGGTATTCATGGCAGTATTAAAGCTGTGCTGTGTATAGATATCCAGGATAACTCAATACTCCCAAAGTCGTGGTAGTTCTTCGGACATCACGATTGTTTTTGCCAAAACGATAATGCCACTTGTTATGTTTCCAGGGTTACAATAGAGCGGCATTAATTAAAGAGATGACATGCTTACATTATCACTTGTGTCTTATTTTTATTTTTATCAGTTCAAGGAAAAAAAAACGTTGTGAGAAAGAGGAACCCGCAATTTCCACACCCTCCGTAGCAACCGTTCTGGTATCGTATGTGACGTAATACAGAGGTGAGACACGTGTCAAGACGACAAATCTGCAACGATACATTTTGTTGGTGTAGCTTAGTTGAATCCGATGCTTCTTTCTTGATGCGAAAATTTCATTTTCCGCGATGTATTTTGAAGGCAAACGTTTAGGCTTACGATAATAGTTAGTTGTATATACAGCAAAAGTTTGCCTATTTAGTCAAATATCCACATTTTACTACGACATGTTCTTTTAATTGTGGTCTCAGAAAATCCTCTTGTGGCGATAAATGTTATTTAAGAGTTATATTGATTTTCCAAATAATTTACTTGCCAAATTGTGAGGTCACCAGAGATCCGATTATATTTCTGAAAAATCATTTTGTTCAATCGTAGCATTCTGAGTGCTTTATAGGGTTTCTAATGTATACACATCCCATCTGAGGCGGTAAAAAATTCTCTAGTTTGCCTATACAAATGTTCTCTGCAATAATTTCATTATTTCCGTATCTATGATTATATGTAATGAGGACTACCAAAATGATAGCCGTATATGTTAAGCAAAGCAATGTCAGGCAAAATTGATTGAATTCTTCTATGACATCAGAATAAGTGTTTAAAAACTAAAAGTAGTGATTATGATTATTTTCTTGAGAGAGAAAGAACGGCACTCCCCTCCATATAAAGTACAGCACAAAAGGGAATGTTTTTCAATCCAGATATGATTTTCAGAAAACAAAATGCAGTATTCCGGTATTAAATCTAAAGTAAAACAGCTAGTCTCACGTTTAATTTTAATTTTAACGTAAATTTTAAATAGAATTTTGTCCGTGAAGCGGAAAAATAGCCATGGGACCCCTAAAACGTATACAATATCATCATCATCATCATTGTCAACCATTATCAATCCACTGCTGGACGAAGGTCTCCCCAAGTTTCCTCCACAACGGTCTGTCTTGTGCCAGTCTCCTCCATGTCACCCCTGCATACTTTCGAATTTCATCCACCCATCTCCCATGTGGTCTTCTTCTGGGTCTTTTCCTGTCCCTTGGAATCCAATCTAAAATTTCGGTTGTCCATCGATGATCTGTCCTTCTGGCAGTATGTCCAGCCCATTGCCATTTCAGGGATTTAACTCTGATCATGATGTCTTCCACTCTTGTCATTTTTCGGATCCACGAGTTCCTCTTCTTATCTCTCCTGGTTACACCAAGCATGCACCTCTCCATGCCTCTTTGAGTTGTCTGCAGTCTTTGTATATCTCTTTTAGTTAAGGTCCACGTCTCGGCACCATACATAAGCACTGGAAGGATGCATTGATCAAACACTTTTCTTTTAAGACATAATGGCATATTGCTCTTGAAAATTATGCTGTTTCTTCCAAAAGCTCTCCAGGCAAGTTTTGTACGCCGATTAATTTCTTCATCAATGTGACCCTCACTTGATATCTGCTGTCCAAGATAAACGTACGTGTCTGTTATCTCCAGCTTTTCTCCATCAATCAATAAATCTTCATTTCTTGTAAAAGCATTGAACATCACTTTTGTCTTCTGAAAGTTCATTTTTAATCCCCTTTCTTTACTCTTGTCAGCAAGTTCCTGGATCATACTCTGCAGCTCTGATGGGGTAGTTGCAAAAATGACTACGTCATCAGCAAAACGAAGGTGGGTTAGATAATCTCCATTAATCTTTATCCCTTTGTTTTCCCAGCTCAGCGACTGAAAAACACCCTCCAATGTGGCATTAAAGAGCTTCGGAGATATGGTGTCACCTTGTCTCACTCAATTTCCAATTTTTATGTGTGTTGTATTTTCAAACAGCCGAATCTTTGCACTTGCATTTTCATAGATGTTATTAATAATATTAATGTATGCATCTTCAATACCGCAGGTTTTCAGAGCCATTGTAACTGCTGATGGTTTCACCGAATCAAAGGCTCTTTCATAATCGATAAAAGCCATGCACAATGGAAGTTCATATTCCCTCGCTCTTTCAATTAGTTCTCTCAGTACGTGGATATGATCTATTGTGCTGTAGCCACTCCTGAATCCAGCTTGTTCTCTCGGTTGAGCCATGTCCAGTGTTACCTTCAAGCGGTGTGAAAGAACTTTAGTGAAGATTTTATAAACTACTGATAGGAGGCTGATAGGTCTGTAGTTTCCGAGATCCTCAATGTCACCTTTCTTATGTAGCAGGATCATTGTAGCGGTGTTCCAATCCTCAGGAATCTTTCCTTCATTAAGGCATCGAGTGAAAATTTGGGCGAGTACTGTTTCGATTTCTCCACTTGCTTCTTGTATGATGTCTACAGTAATTCCATCTTCTCCTGGAGCTTTTCCCCGCTTCATGTTCTTGATTGCATGTGCAACTTCTGCTGGAAGGACTGGAGGAACTCTGGTACTGGTATCTTTCATGTCTGGAGTGCATGCATCATCCCTTTCATATAATTTGGAGTAGAAATCTTTCACTCTTGTCAAAATTTCGCCTCTATTTCTTGTTACAGAACCATCTTCTTTTCTCAGTGCCATAATCTGTTTTCTTCCCTTACTGAGATGCCCCTTTGCTATCTTTAGGCTTTGGTTGTTTTCAATTGCTTTCCTCACTAGTTCACAGTTGAATTTTCTTACGTCTTCAGTGATACTTTTTCTTACTGTCTTGCATAGCTCTATATATTCCACTTTGGAAGTCACATCTTCTTTAGTTGTCCTCATCTCTCTTCTTTTTTGCATCAACATTTTCGTTTTTCCTGATAATTTATTTACATGCAACTTGTTCTTAGACCCAGCTAATTTTGTTGCTGTTTCCATAAGAGCTTTGGTTACTTTTCTGTTAACTTCAGAGATGTCCACTTCTTCCGATGTTAGGCCTTCTAAAGCAGAGAACCTGTTCTTCAGTTCCAACGTGAAGGTATTATGGTGTTTTTTAAGGTTGGTTATGTCAATACATTTTGTTTGTTTTATGAGCTTGCCACGTTCAAGTTTAGTGTTGAGGTGCATCTTACATCTCACCAATCTATGGTCACTACCTGTGTTGAACTTGTTTAGCACACTGCAGTCTTCTATGACGAATTTTTTGTTACACATAATAAAATCAATTTCACTTGTCGTCCCATTTGGATGTCTCCATGTCCATTTCCTGTGTGGCTTTTTCTTGAAGAAGGAGTTCAAGATGAAAAACCCTTCTGCCTCTGCAAACTCAACGAGAGTATTTCCACGCTGGTTTCTGTTGCCGTGACCGAATTTACCTACTGAAGTTTCATTCTGTTGCCGTTGCCCTATTTTTGCATTGAAATCTCCCATAATTATTTTCAAGTGCTGCTTACCTTTATTATTTAGATGACAAATTTCCTCATAAAATTCTTCAATTTCTTCTTCAGGATGACTTGTGGTGGGTGCATAAGTTTGAATAATCTGAGCCTGGTATCTTTTCGAGAGTTGGATAACAAGTCGTGCAGCTCTGTCAGAGTAACTTTCAACTTCTACAACTTTATCCTTCAGTTTCTTGTTTATTATAAATCCAACACCACTAGTTCTGCCAGTATCTGTCCCACGATAGTAGAAGAGATGTCCACTTTTCAGTTCGATGAGATCTTCTCCTTTTCTCCTTACCTCACTTAGCCCCACGATGTCCCACTTGATCCTTTGTAGTTCCTCTTCCAATTCAAGAAGCCTTGAATCAGAAGATAGGGAGCGTCCGTTGTACGTAGCCAAGGTCAGCATCAGATGGCAGCCTAGTCCGGTCCTCCGGGGATTCTTAGCACCCTCTGCCTTCATGTCGCACTGGCCGCTGCCTTGGCCAGGTACATTCCAGCTGCCGGAGACTGAGGGCCAAGATTTAAGTTGTGGAATCATTTTGGAGGGGTTTGGCCATAACTCACCACGCTGGCCAAGCGGGTTGGTGAGTGTGGGATATAATTTCCTCTAATCCCGATGGTATAGTTATACCGCTATTGGCGGTCGTCAGAGCCCCTTTAGTGGGAACAGGATGTACCACGAGAAGGCGGGGTTGACATTTGTCAAGGAGAGGCTGTGATGTTGCGCATCACCTGACCTTACATCCCATACAATATATGAGAATCTTTAACTTTAAATTCTACTGAAAGAACGAAAGTCCGCTTAGGATATTAAAATTCATACACTATCTACGAACAAGTAATTGGACACACATGATACCAAAGGAAAACGAAGTTTATTCACCTTCAATAGTTGGTGGAGCCTTAACGAGCGGCGATTTCAGCTGCGACCCTCAGGGGCATACTTTCAACTAGGAGTTGTACGACGGCTAGCAGTATTTTCTTCCACTCGGCTTGGAGAAGACAGGTCAGTTCCTTCACCGATTTCGGACGGTGGGGGCACCCCTTAAGTCGACGCTCCAACTCGTCCCAGAGGTGCTCGATAGGGTTAAGGTCCGGGATCTGCGCAGGCCCGTCCATTTGATTAACCCCATTCTCATTATACCAAGCCATGGTGGACCTCGCAACATGACAGGTGGCATTGTCATCCGGAAAGTAACATGTGTCCACCCGTAAAACTGCCACAACGTAGGAAGCGCATGGTCTTCTAAAATGGTGCAGTAGGTCTCAGCGTTGAGTCTACCAGGAATTCCGACCAAAGGTCCCGTGCCATACCAGGAGAAACACCCCCATAGCTTAATTTTACCGCCGCCGAACTTCACAGTTGGCACAATATATTCCGCCTGGAGCCGTTCTCCAGGCAGACGCCAGACCCAGACCGTGCCATCCGAACGGTAGAGGGTTAACATTGATTCGTCGCTCCAGAGAACCTGTTTCCACTGTTCAACGGTCCACGGTCGACGTTCTTTGCACCACGCTAGCCGAGCAGCGCTATTGGACTTGGTGATCAAAGGCTTGTGTGCGGCAGCACGTCCATGATAACCGAGCAGATGGGCTTCCTTACGGATGGTATTCATCGAAAGAACACTCCAGGATGCCTGCTGAAACTCCTCGCTGATGTGGCCCATCGATTTGGTGCGGTTCTTCCGAATTTCTCTGGCCAGCACCCGTCGGTCTCTAACTCCCAGTTTTGTGGGTCTGCCGGGTCGGAGCACATTCCTACAGTCACCTCTCATCTTCTACTTGCCAATCACGTAGGCCACTCTCTATTTTGGGTACTTCAACTCGCTGGATATGTCACGTATGGATCGGCCATTTCTGTGATACCCGACGATTACCCCTTTATCGAAATCAGAGAGCTCCGCACTGCGTGGCATCTTGCATGCGACTGGTTGCGTTGTTGTTTCCCACACGATATTTAACGGCGGCGGCCGTGACGAGTATCAGGACCGCAGATATCGTCGATTGCATGTTGCGAGGTCCAATTACTTGTTGGTAGATAGTGTATATGAAAACGCATAGATCTAAACATTCAGGATTTACTACGAATATTCATGTTTTCGAATTAAATACCGCACAAATCATGTAGATGTTCAGAATAAAAAAAGCAACAAACACGAAATAGAAGTAGGAGAGTATTGAAAGCACATGAAATAGCGAAACGTTTTTTTTTCTTTTTTTGTAATCAAAGGTTTAACGACCACCGTGAGCAGCTCAGCGGCCAATAAGCAGTCGCCGTCCCTAAGTTAGGACGACTGACTCTTATGAAGGGAAAGAGCCAGTGCCTTAACACAAATGCAACATTACATTGATGCTTCTCCGGTATCCGAACCCGGACATATATCGAACGAATAACCAGAAACCATCACTCAGACAACAGCGTTACCGGCCCGGCGGAGAAAAGTTTGAATAACTACGTTTAGCCGTCTGCTTAAGCACCAGCTGAATCGTCATAAATGGTTACAGAATTAGGTTTTTTTTTGATTGGAGATTTAACGACCACCGTGAGCAACTCAATGGGCTATAAGCAGTCGCCCGTCCCTAATTTAGGGTCAGTGGTTCCAGGAAAGGGAGAGAGCCAGTGCCGTAAAATAAACACAACATCCATGCCTCACCGGGTTTCGAACCCGGACCCCATTTGGACGCATGATCAGAGGCCATCGCTTAGACCACTGCGCCTCTGGGGCGGCACCACAGAATTAGAATTAGGTTCAGCAACAGGGTAAAAAGAAAATAACATCTGTGTTTACAATATTGTTTGCAGACCTTTACCGCGATACAAATAAGGTAGTTACGCCGGTATCGAACCGCTGAAAGTAAGATGTTCATCGTTTGGTTTTCAGTGGTGATGCTCAAACCGATTACTCGCACCGTACTCATTGCTGTGGCACATGACACTTAGGCTGAGAAAGTCATATCTAATTGTGGCATTGTAAGTTATTTCGATACGTCTTGCTTTTAAAAAGAAGAGTTAGAAGAGAAATTGATATTCGACAGGTTCATTAACAGTAGCGAATTTCATATATTCGCGCAGACCTGGTAACGCTGTGGTGTAAGCTCCGGTTTGTGAGCATTCGTCGGAGAAGGGTCTTGGTTCAAATTCCAGTGAGACATGGCTATTTTGTTTGTAATATAACATTGAACATACCCTTTCCCTGGAACCACTTGCTTTAATTAGACGATGAATTGTTTATAGCCCATCGAGGTGCTTATGGTGGTATAAGGTGCTTAGGTGTTTATGGTGTATAACCTCAAAATAAACATAAAGCAACAACACAAAAATAATCTACATTATAGTTTATAGGATAAAACCTCGCTGGTTATGCTGAACGGAAGTATATAATCGGAAATCATACAAAAAGTGGAAAACGAAAACGGTCGCCATTTGATTTGTGTCGAGTACTAAAGAGGTTTGAATCAACACGACCAGCTTAGCGTTCCCGAAATGGCAGATCGTCTATTCCGCAATATTTGTATGGAAATTATCTTAGAAGAAATTATCGACGACATGACTGAATCTTTATCACGCTGAACCGTCAGTGATTTACATGGAAAGCAGCAGTTAAAAAATTAAACATCACGATGCATAACAGAAGTTTAATGAGCATTTATTTCTCAAAACCCCAAATAAATCAATTTCTACATCATTTAGCTGTAGTGTCAATATTGAGTTGGAAATGACACAAACACAAGACTAATGTTTAGTAAAAGTCATTTTTGATGTACCTTTTAAATACCAAAACATTAATTTTCAAATCAAATACTGTGCAACGTTTGAAACTCATTCAACGTTCCAATACGTTCGTTGTGATTTTTTTCCATGCTAGCAAAGTGTCATGAAACAAAAAGAAATACACATCTCGTACAGATCTTACACAGCCCTGAAACCTTCAAATATATATTTTTAATTGTTTCAAAACATTTGCGTGTTATTGGATATAGTAACACGTTGAGACTTTAAAAAAAACTCTTTTCTTTCTGATAAAATTTTGAATTTAATTTGCCTAATAAAAGTTATCTGAAAGTAAAACTGAATGAATTTCAGTTCTGTTTCGAGCATAAGGGTATTTTAAATCGATATCTAAAAAAAACGTGCGAATATAATATACACAAGGTAAAGATATACATTCAGAAGTGTTTCGTGAGTACTATGAATTAGGACGTCTTTTTCATGTTATGTGTGCTAAGAGAAATTAAATTAAGATTTCTACACTGAGCAACACATTCTGTCTCTCACATTATCCCCAACAAAATATATAGGAACATAAGTTCTTATGATATTTTACATTAAGGAATCTCAATTATCAGCCGAAACCAAATTCTTGGGCAGCCATCAAAAAGAAAACACACACGCACATTATGATTTCCTGAGCCGTTAATCGCCGAAGACGCACAAGAATACTTGTTTTGTTAACATAAATGCACAAAGTTTTCGTCCCGTTAAAGTTCTTTAAAATTTGCGATATGAATTAAATACTGACACTGACGACAACATGCACGAAAAGTGCTTTCTTGCTTTTCAATCATTTATTGCTGCGAATCAACATTCTCCTACTTAACACAAATCAAGATGCCCTTAAGGTCACAATTGACGGCTACTCATCTAGAGCAGCATTTCCCAAAGTTTCGACATTTGTGAACCCCTTCTAAACTTTTCGTAACCCTGAATAACTCTACCCTCCCCCAAGAAGGAGAAATTGCATATAGGTTATCAACAATCAAAAAAAATATTTATTGTTTAAAATTTTCTTACACGTATGTATTTATAACAGTATATTGAAGGTATCGGTTATACAGGTTTCATTTCAAAATTTACAGAAACTTAAAAATAATTTCTATGTTATCAAAAATTTTGAAATAATTCAAAAATCAAAGTGAAAGCAAAATATCTTAAAAAATATGATTAGATTTTTGTTACACATTCTAAAAGTAGATAGCGACAGCAAGTATTTAATTCCAAAGTTTATTTAATTAATGAGAAGGACGACGTTGTTCTTGCTTAGACGACAATTCATAAAAGTTTAATTCCCGAGCGGTAAATTTTAACGTCAGATGAAGTTCCACATCCAAAATCTTGTTCCTTTTTTATTTAATATCTACAAACGCCGAAAATAAACTTCACAGATACATGAAGTTGGAAAAGCCAAGATGTACTTCAGGACTTTCTCTGTTATAGCTGGATACACATTTTGCATTTGCAACCAGAATGATGTTAAACTACACTCCGTATAATTGTTTTTCAAGGATCCGTCTGAAGCTAATTCCAACACTTGCTCTTCTTCGGCTTGTGTTAGACCATCTGGCATGGATGATGTGTTCAAATTGAACGGATATCTTATCCATTCAAAACCTTTCTCGAATTCGGGAAAACAGTTTTGCATTTCTACTTGTAAATTCTGCATATGCTGTGCTATAATTTTCAGAGTATCAGCATGTATTTTACCAGCCATACTTGTCAATATTTCATTAAGAGAGTGAAGCGAGTCCATTTCTCCATTACAAACTCTCCTTTGCAACAAATTTAATTTTGTCATGGTAGTGATCACTTTATATTGCATGGTAGTGATCACTTTATATTGAACCTGAAACGATGAAATATCTTTGTTTGCATTCTAAGGATAAGCTGAGACTATTTAAAACAGAACCAATTTACATAGTCATTCCCAGTCGTGTACACAGTTTTTGAGCTCAAAGCTTTCATTAAGAAGCACTCGTAGTTCTTCCCGGAGCTAAAATAATCGGTTTAGAACTTTCCCAAGTGATAGCCAACGAACATCGGTATGGAAAGAAGTTGAGTATGACTACTTCTCATTTCTACGCACAATTTCGAAAAAGTCGGGCATTCAAACGACAGCCTTTAATGTAATTAAAGACTTTGACGCTTTCATTCAGAACATTCTTTAGATCAGCAGGAGTCTTACGTGTTGCCAAAGCTTTCCTGTGTATGAAACAATGTGTAGATTTGGCATTTGGTGCAACAATCTGAATACTTGCAACACGTACTTTTAAGATTCGACTATGATTTTTGCTCTATCTGTGCTTATTCAAAGACAATGATTCCAATAAAGTTTGTTGTCTTGAATCATAAATTTCGTGGTTTTTTTCGTATCTAACAAATACTATTAGGATATGCGAAAATTGCAATATCAGTGGATTTATCAGCTTGCAAAGGTAGCCATACAAAAAGCCTTATAATTAATAAAAAACCACCAGACACTGATTAAAAAAGGACCAATCATGGTTACTCAAGAGAAAATTAAAAACCATAAGTTAAGAGGTTTAGAGCACAGATGTTAGCTTAGCTTTTAAACAACTCGGCATTCAGCCTTAGGCAATGCATATATTCTACCTCTAAGTTTTCACTGCGCAGTTTAATGCTTTCCTGTCTGAACATCTGTTCATTCCTCCTCTCAAGAAGGTAGTAATTATGGCGTCACGTTTTTTCCCGTCTTCCAAGGCTCAAAAGAGCTCGTGTGTTGGCGACTAAATCTCTTGAGGGAACCAGTAACCAGAAAGATTTTTTCCAAATTACTAAAGCATCTGTTTTAAAATTTTGAACCTTCGGTGCTGACTGACTATAATGCATAATAACGACTTTGAGAAATATCAGACTATAACATTTTTTTTACATTATGAGACATATCAGTGATTCGTCGACGCACTGTATTATCTGAGAGAGGAGTCATGTCCAAAAGTTTTTCTGCCTTTTATTCTATCATTACTTTTGCCATTATTTAGGCTGCTGGCTTGACTAAGGTTTCTCCAATCGTCTCAACTGCACCGCATTTTGCAATGAAAAGTGACATGTGATCCGGGACTTTTAATATCTTCTGACTGTCATCTCCTGTCAAGCCCAGCATTACTTTTTCAGGTTGATTTAAACCCTTAAGTCTATTTTCAAAGAATGCAATAGTATTTTCGCACTGATTGTATTTTGTCTCAAAGTGGTGTTTTAAGTTGAAAGGTTTCATGCTTTCATTTGAATTTAAGAACAAATGAAGCATGGTGGAAAAGGTTCATCTTTACCTCCAGTCCAGGAGAACAAAAATTTTGATAACTTTTGTCGCACTTAAGATTTTTTCTTGGTTTTTTTCTAAACAGGTTCTTTGGCAATGAAAGATGCCTCATGCCCGTTAATTTCATCATTTCTTGTTTGCTACCAGAAACACTGCTTTCTTTTGGTTTGAGATATCCAGGTTTCAACCAGCCATTTTTTTTTTGAAATTTAAGGAGTAAAAAATGAATTATTAATTGTCATAACGAATGGGTCTTATTTATTAACACCAAACAAAAAGAAGCATTATCTATTAAGAATTAACAGTATTACACTTCAACTAAGAGGCGTTATGTTCCCTGCAATAGTTAGCAATAAATTGCTTGTGTTGCACAAGGCGCCGTGTGCCGCGGATGGCTTAGTGGTTAGCAGCTCAGACTATCGATGCAAGGTCCCCAGGTTCACGCCTGGGCTGATCTTTCAGAGATGGTGTGATTTACTGACAATCGCTGAATATCCGCCGTGCATCGGACGAGCACGTTAAGTGACGGCCTCCAGGCTGCACCCACTGGTTAAATGGGTATCCTTTCATATGCTCCCCCCCCTGAAATTCTCTCACCCATCTATGTGCAATATCGTACTTGTACGGTTACGCCATCTACTCTACTCTGATCTCACTGCAACCTGTTCTGTCAAAGTCGCTAGACTTGCTCTCATTCTTTCCGTTTCTGTGTCCTGCCCAAACGGCGACTTCGCTGTAGGTGGCTGGGACCTAAACTCTACGCACTGTGGACGAAAGTCCTACAAGAAAATGACAAATACTGAGATCAAGGCGCCGTCCTTGATGAAAGGAGTTTTTATCGTGGTGCCCGCTATCGGTATAAAGTGTAAGTAAATCAACACTTGCTTGCTACTCATTCGTACCGTACCTACTACAAAGTCTACGTGTACCACACTTCGGAAAACACACAAACGGCTTGATTTTATCTTTATTAAAAAAAGTGTTCTTAAAATGGGCAAGACTTTTTTCGATCAACCCTGGACAGCAGTGGGTAACTTAACAGTAGGTAGAAGATATGAGGAATAAAGATCAACACTTTTTCAAGTGTTTCATAATATTGAACTGTGTGAGCCTATGAATTAATTTAACTCTAAGAAGTTGATTTATATAAATAATTTTCCAAATTAAGAAGCGAAAGTAAATTTCGACACAAACACTGAATACATCATATATGGAAGTTAACATAAGGAAGCGTATAAATGAAATATTTTAAGATTAATAGTTCAATATATATACGTATAATGTTAAAAGTTGTCTGGAATTTGAAATTATATAAACTCTATTTCATAACAAAACTGAAATGTATTTTTCTGAAGTCTGAAAACATTTATCTGATCTACAACCTGATACCTGCATGTCGTATACACGATTTAATGATTTTACGCAAATAAAATTGGATTACCAGTAACGATTAGAAGAATTTGTTTTAAAATGAACAGTGCACCAGAGAGCTGTATCACCTGAGAATCCTCGAATTCAGGTAAGAAAACGTCATTAAAGCAAAAGAAAATACAATCGACATATTTCCAAAGCGAAACTGCCTTCCCTTCTGAAACGAAACCCTAATGCAAGAATATTGATGTTTCTAATGTATGAACACGTTCAGCATTTGAGTGGAAGATCTCGTTTCGTGGGGGTGGTTTCGTTACCGAAGGATATTGTAGTGGCTTTTGAGAGCAAGATTTTCCAGGACTGCTCGACTCAATGTCCAGGAACAGGCCTTTGTGTTTTGATAGAATGGATAGAATTTCATTTAGGTTGGATAATCCTTTTAACAGTAATTCCTATAAGATCTCCATTCGGTTAGATAAATCTTTTAAGCAGATCTCCAGAATGGGTAAGATTTTCATTAGGTTGGAAACATCTTTTAAGCAGTAATTCTTTGCTCAGCAATACTCGTCTTTATACACAGGAAAAGGTGTTTGTGTTTTAGTAGATGATCCAACGTCTTCTGCATGGATAAGTTATAGATAAGCTTGGTTTACTATCGCTTGGGTAGAAATTAAATATTTCCTGTAAAGTTTAATTTACAACAATTTTTTTTTCGCATTGCTGTGGAACTGTTGTGAAGGTATATTTAAACTGTAGCGAGCGCTGTTGATTTTTTTTTTTGGATTGGAGGTTTAACGACCACCGTGAGCAACTCAATGGGCTATAAGCAGTCGCCCGTCCCTAATTTAGGGTCACTGGTTCCAGGGAAAGGAGAGAGCCAATGCCGTAAGACAAACACAACATCCATGCCTGACCGGGATTTGAACTCGGACCCCTTACGGACGAATGATCAGAGGCCAGCGCCTTTGACCACTGCGCCAACGGGGCGGCAAGCGAGTGCTGTTTGTGCTATTTAATATCTTCTAATGCAAAACAAAATTATTGACGTGCGAGACGTTTTGTGCTTTGCATTAAATGTATACATTGATTATATTTTGCTTTAGCAACCATTAACTTTTGTAACTTCCTAGGCGTGATGCTCCATCTCTTTGATGGAATTTCGTATGTACTCAAACACAAAATAACAATTGCTTTTTTGTTTCGTATTTCTCGGCATTCATTAATTTGCGAAATTTTCATGAGTTTCTCATCTGTATGTTTTTCATATACACTGGTGTGCAAAAATTAATGACGAATAGGATAAATTAGCATAACAACGGAACGAGCAGGCAGAACGGACTGAAAGACCACTCAGGAGATAGACTATGGTCCGGTACGGTAGATCATGCGCATATATGCAGCATGACGTAGGGGGAGAGTGTCGGAGGGTATAAAACACAAGGGCGGTGTACGCTCAGCAATTCGGTGAAAGCTATTGCACGGTGTACATCAGTTTGACCGACGTAGAGCTGTTGCCACCGTGTTATATGGCGAACAGGCAATCCAGTAGACGACATCTGGATGACTTTACCCAAAGTCTCGTCATTGGAAAGTTAGAAGAAGGTCGAAGTGTGAATAGTGTGGCCGAGGAGTTCGGGATCGCTCACAACATCGTTTCACGAGCTTCAAACGACAGGAACAGCTGTCCGAAAGATTAGCAGTGGTCGTCCATGAGCAATCACGGCGGCGGACGACCGGCATATTGTTCTACAGGCGAGAAGAAACAGACGAAAGACAGCGGGAGAATTCGCAAGATACATGCAACAGACAACTGGACGTCCGTTTACGCGTTTTACCGTGGACAGGAGGCAGCACAAAGGTGGTATATTTGAACGACGACCAGTACGGTGTGTGACATTAACGCCTGCTCATCGGAGACGGCGGTTTCTGTGGTGCCAGGAACACGAGAACTGGACACATCAGCAAGGGGTCGAGTTCTCTTTACGGATGAGAGCCGATTTAGTCTGACGAGCTATTTTGGACGTATACACATCTGGAGAGAGCAAGGAACACGCAATCACAACTCCAACATCATCGAAAGGGACCGGTTTGGAGGTGGCAGAGTTCTAGTTTGGTGCGGTATCATGCTTGGTAGCCGTACTGACCTCCACAACTTCCAAAGAGGTTCAGTCACTGGTGTCCGCTATTGTACCGAGGTTCTCCTGCCTCACGTGCGTCTGTTTAGAGGTGCTGTATGTCATGAGTTCCTCTGCATGGACGACAACGCTACGCCTCATCGTACAGTGGCTGTCGCAGAGCTGTTGGAAAGTGAAGATATTCAACGCATAGATTGGTCCGCAAGTTCCCCGGACCTAATTCCAATTGAACACGTGTGGGACCTTCTCGGGAGACGCTTGACAGCACTTCATCAGCCGCCAGCAACGATTTCGCAGCTGCGATTGTCGCTACAAGAGGAATGGGCCGCGATGCCTCAACAGCTCCTTGACATCCTTGTCCTCAGCATGAACAGACGTTGTAAATCCCGCAACGCAGTCAGGGGTGATCATATCCCCTACTAAAAACGGGATTTTTCTTGGCTGTCACATGGACGTTTCTGTCTTCTGTTCAGTTGTGCTCGAAGCTAAATTTCAATAAAGTGCTTTTGTATCCTTTGGATTCCTTGTTTGGACCGTTTTGCTCACTTGTCCCATATTCTTACATCTTGGAGATCTTATGGTATGATTTGAGTCGATGTGGAGCACTTCTGTACGACGTTACATTCGAAAAACCGTCTCGTCCTTAATTTTTGCACGCCAGTGTAAGTTGCAAACCAGATAATGAACTTCGTAAAGACATCAATAATCTGTGAAACGCAACCTGCGTTTAGTCACTTGAGATTTGAGTATAAGATCGATTTACATCCTGCTTGCCAACTTGCCAATGTCATTTGCCTTTTGACAGTTTTAATCCACAAAGCGGAAAGATATGGATCGTTCAGAAAATACTGATCTGAATGTTTTCATTGCATTGATTTGTTACGGTCAAGAGCGCGAGTCAGTACGGCGTATCAATCACTAAGCGAGATCAGTGTATCACCCGTCTGAGAACAGAAAAGAAGAAACAAAGCTGATGAAGTAGCAAATGACCAATCAAAGTCTTGCATGGATGCTCATTGTTTCTGACTTCGCCCAGACGGACTCAAAGCCGATGCACTTCCGTCTCTACTCATTTCACATGACTTTCACAAAGAGTCTGCGATGCGTCCGTTACGATTAAACAGTCATAACTTTATTACAGTAATGCCCTATTCCAAAATCAACGAAACAGTTTGTTTCACACACGCGATATTGTGCATTTTGAATTTTACATGAATTTGTACATCAATCGATTAATATATATTTTTATCATATGCTTCACTGCTGCCGGTTTTCGCAAACATCTAACCTGAAGCACGATATAATTCTATTTAAACAGAACGCTTCAACTATTCTGGTACGGTATTAGAGAGGTTTGGTAAATTTTTTGGAATGGCCGATATTCCAAAAAACATTATATGATCCACTTTCAGAAAACTTAACGCAGAACCTTTATAAATGCATCTAAGTGGGATGCTATAAAGATTTTATACTGCATGTTCAAAACGTTATTGTCCGTAACGTAGCCTCACTACAGCGGCTGTATCCGCAGCTTAACAAACAAGCTCTTCTTTCCACCGTAGTACTGCGCAAATGACTGCGCCAGCCATTTCTTAAGCATAATGGGCCTTGCCTAACGTGCCAGTCCCTTCTCCGGTGAACTTGAAGATGCAAGATGAGTGCAAATAGAGCGTACGAACACTACGCTACGAGACTACGAACAGTGTTTCTAGTCTGTATGTATCACAGGGCGACCGGATGGCAGAAAATACCTTTTTTTAATCGATGTTCATTTATATACGAGGCAACGCTTCATCTCACAAACAGGGAAAACCCAACAATGATTAAATGATACAACTCAATCATGTAGGTTGCCAAACATTACATGAGGCTCAGAATCTAATAAGAGGCAAGCATTAAAGTTAATTTTTTGGTTCGATGTGACACGATACCGTGTCTGCTAATCTTGTAGCATATTTTCTATATACTGAATAAGTCAAATATAATCAGTGATGTGTTCAGGCATCTTTTCAGGGGTGATTAGCCCACCCGAAAATCCACGACACCCCCTCACCCCCAGGGTTTTTAGAAGACTTCCGTTTATATTTAGTCTAATTGTTTTCATTTACAACTGAAGGACTTCAGTATGGAATTTCTCTCGTCTTGCACCGAATCATTAAACACTCCTCGCTGAAAGGGCCGTTTTTAAAGCACTGATAAGTCGGACTACTTCTGCAATAAAAACCTAATTCCACAGAGTAGAGATGTTTGCACTGCAATGCATCATCGTATTTGGAAGTTAGCATTCAGCTTTATTTCAATCTTCTGGATGCCGACATTCCAAGTATTCGATTAAACTTCAGTGTAGCTCACCTGACGTTAGTTATTCCAATACAAAAAAATATTCGCCGAAAAATTTTTTAACAAAAGGTAATTGTAAGATAATGTTTTCCATAATAAGATGGATTTTTTGGGCGGCGGTGGTTTTACACTCTGTGACAAAAATAAAATAAAAATAGGGACAACTAATTCCATGCACCTCAAACTGGCATCCAAACGGTAAGTTAGGTTTTTTTACTACTATTTGCTAATAAAAATAATCTAAAGGGGCTTAAACCAAATGGCAGGGAAATGGCTTACACCATACGTTTTCAGGTAACACTGTAATGATTCCTTAGTAATCAGAAACACCCTTGAAGTAAGGCGAGGACATTTTTACCACTCCTAATGTCTTGGGGGATTTTCTTCAGTACGGGCTTACCTTACTAGAATCCCCAATATCTTAAACCACACCATGGTGAAATTATCGGTGGTCCATCACTGAATTAAAGCAAAGGTATAAAATTTTTATTCACTTGTATGTGCAGATTTCTTGGAATTTGCATTTTCGATACAAAATCGTAAGGAACTTTTTGTACTCTATATGCTATTTTTTGTAATCTATATGCTATTTTATACACACTGCAGGCCACCCAAAATGCAACACCAAGAAGGGCACGAGATGGCAACGCCAGATTTACTGGAGACATAACAGCAGATACAAAGATGAAACGATTGAGCTTACAGGCCCGTGCGACTTGCAGAACATGCAGACATCAATAGTTCACGTGGCACCCATGGCTGGAATAACGGCCGCTACACGCCGCGGCATCGAACAAAAGAGGCTTTGGATGTGGGCATAGAGTATGTTGGTCCAGGCTGCTTTCAAACATTGCCAACGTTTATCAGGCTCAGGCGTAGCCACGGATGGTGCCTGCCGGGCCACTCGGTTGCCGATCACCAACTACAGGTGTTCGATGGGCGACATGTCGGGAGAACAGGCGGGCCACGGCAGCAGTGACACCTGGTTGGCCGTGGAGCATTGTTGCACGATGCGCGGCACGTGCGGGCTCGCATTATCCCGTTGAAATGTGGCCGCTGACAAGTCCTGCAGGTAATGGAGGACTACAGGCTCCAAAACGTCGGAGATGTAGCCGTGGCTGTTGAGTGTACCGACAATGCGTACAAGACGGTGCGATTGTCATATCCAATTGCTCCCCAAACTATAACGACACGCGACGCACCGGTATGGCGATGCATAATGCAGGCGTCATACAGTCTCTCGCCGCGGTGCCGCCACACGCGGATCCGACATTCGTGGTGTTGCAGGCAGCAGCGGGATTCGTCGGAGAAGACAATGTCGTGCCATTCCATAGTCCAGGGGCGGCGTTAAAAGGCCCACTGCCGCCGCACTCGCTGGTGATGCAACGCCAATGGTAATCGGAGCAATGGGCGCCGTGCGACAAATCCCCGTTCGTGCAGACGACGTCGAACGGTACGTGCTGACACAGGTTGTTGCGCAACACACCCCAATTCTTGCGCTAACTTTCGTGATGTGGCGGTGCGAGCCGTCAATGCCCGCCGCACAACATGCCGGTTCTCTCGTTCGGTGGTGTGCCACGACTGCGGCAATCGCTCACGTCGTTCCGTCCGTCTCTCCTGCACCCACCGAATCCATACTCGCCTCAATGTGGCTGAGTATCGTCGCACACGGGCGCCGATGTCTCGGTACGACAAACCGTTGTCGCAATAAGCCAAACTTTGTCCTCTGTCGAACTCTGAAACGTGCTGGAATGACTGCCGTATTCTGCGACGAGGCATCAAGAAGCTTCCCAGGCACAGATCCGGCAGCACAACACACTTCAACTACTTATACCCCGCCTTCTGTACACCCTTCTTATAACGCTTCACGGTGGCGTGCCGGGCGCACATGATTTGCATATGCCCTGCAGTGCTAATCGTTTGCATGTCCTCTCGCGGGCGAAGCATTCTGCGAATTTCAGGCTAATCGGATGCTTCCTCTTTTTGTTGCATTTTGGGTGGCCAGTAGTGTATATTAATACAAATATAAATAAAAAAATGTATTATGTGTATATAATCAGTCAATAAATTTATAGCCCCCTCGAGATGCAATTGCCCTCCCCTCCCGGAGAAAAACTCTCTGAATGCAACACTGAATATAAAGCTAACAATGTAAATAGACCGTTGTTAAAACATAAAGTTCCATTTATTCTTTTGATTCAGGATAGAAAAGAGGCATATGTTTTGTATGATATTTTTAATAAAATAATACATGGGAAAAGGAAATATCTTGTTCAGGTAAATTGACACTTGAGCAAAATGTAAATACTCTTTAGATTTGTCAGTTAGTACGTTCCGTAATTCTGAGTAATTCACTTCTTTACTGTCAGGTTTTTATCGGGAAAACCCCTTATAATTAAATTAATACATGTGATAGCAGTTGATCAACAAAACAACAAATCTGCGTAAACCTTTGAAAAAAATGGGATCGCACGAAGCAGTAATATATCTTGTCAGGAAGAAACATCTAGAAGATTAATTTCTGTTAATATGTTGAGTCCTACAGGAATCACGTGTAATCAACTTGGGTGAATGTGCACTCCAAAGAAGACACAATCTCTCTCGTCCTGTACAAAACGGTGAAACCGTGGTGACCAGTTGATAAACTTGTTGCAATATGTTTTGTTGACGGAACAGTCATTTATAAAAAAAAATGGAACCAAATCATAATTGAAGGAAATTATTTGTCAAACATAATTTGAATCACCTTCAAAAATTAGAATGTTGCAATACATTTTTCCTCCTTCTTGTATCATTATTTAAGGAAATTTATTTTTATTTTAAAGTCTTGTTTTATAAAATAATTTTACATATTTACAACGTTTTTTGGATGACGTTCTTAAAAATACCATTTTACTCTATATAACTTTATACAGAGAACACAGTGGGTAATTTTCACATTAAAGTATACTTCTATAACGCGAAACGCTGATTTTTCATATTTCACCCTAGTCATACACTACTACGTGCTGTGTGGTGAAACTTGATTCACACGCGTTAGACGCTTTTGATAAAAAATGCCAAAATTTAAAAAAGGTTTCCGTTAAGAAATTTAGGTATCTAAAATTAACTTCTTAGGAACTGCGTAAAATTTTTTACACTTTGAATCTGTTTACGTAAATTGCAGAACTTTAATGATCATTTTGACCAGAAGATAACATAAAGAGAGGAAAATTTCAAATTAATGAAATGTAAATGGAATCACAGTTTCAGAAAAAGACTGCAATGAACAGCATATGTGTAGGTTAAATATTTCCATAGTAATTTAGAACTAACTTTTTCTTTTCCCGTAAAGATATTTCGAAAATATTTTTTTTATTATATTAGTACAAATGGAAAAAATACATTGAAACTCGATTTATCGGCATAACTCCCGATATTTATTAACCATGCTTCTCAGCAATTCATTCTATTTTGATTCCCACAGAAAATTCACTGAATGAATGTGATGGCATTTTGTTTTATTTTCTTAAAAAACGATAATTTTTTGCGCGGTAAATCTGCGTTAAAATCAAATCTTGGGCGTATTTTCTTGAATTACATTGAAAAAATGCCACCCCCGATGTCACTAAATTATAAAGAGGTCTTTGTTATTATTATACAAATATTTTTTTAATATCCGTCAAGTTGCAAATGCCATAAGGAAAGTTACTCTGTTCAGGAAACTAAGCGCTATGTTTCTAAGTTATAATACATGAAAATTGTTTAAAAATAATTCTATGCACAAAACATGTAAGCAAGAATAACGATGTATATAATTATTTTGTGAAATCACGTGGGCAATAACACAAAACTGATGTTTTTCTTATTTAGTGTTGCATAATTTATTTTTGCTAATTAAAATATTAATTTGCTTTCATTTGCAGTATTAAATTAAAACACGAAATTCTATAATTTATAGTTTTAAGAAAGTTTTTTTGAAGACACGAAGTGGTCGGTTGGTGTTTTGGTTGCAACCATTTTTGTTTCACAGGACTGTAGAAGTAGATCTTCAGAAATTTTTTAGAATTCATCTCCCCGATGTTAAGCAATTTGCCTATAATTTATTTTATTTTAGCAGATTAACTGAAAAGAACGACAGGTACAACATAGGATATATACACTATCTACCAACAAGTAATTGGACACCTGTGATAGCAAAGGAAAACCAAGTTTATTCACCTTCAATAGTTGGTGGAGCCTCCATGAACGGTGATTACAGCTGCGACCCTCCGGGGCATACTGTCAACCAGGCCTTGTACGACGGCTATCGGTAGTTTCTTCTACTCGGTTTGGAGAAAACAGATAAGTTCTTTCACCGATTTCGGACGGTGGGAGCACCCCTTAAGTAGACGCTCCAACTCGTCCCAGAGCTGCTCGATAGGGTCAAGGTCCGGGGTTTGCATTCCATTCGATTAACCCCATTGTTATCATACCAAGCCATGGTGGACCTCGCAACATGACAGGTGGCATTGTCATCCTGAAAGTAACATGGGTCCACCCCGTAAACCTGCCACAACGTAGGAAGCGCATGGTCAATCAAAATGGTGCAGTAGGTCTCGGCGTTGAGTCTGCCAGGAATTGCGACCAAAGGTCCCGTGCCATACCAGGAGAACCACCCCCGTAGCATAATTCAGCCGTCGCCGAACTTCACGGTTAGCACAATACATTCCGGCAGGAGAGCGTTCTCCAGGAAGACGCCAAATCCAGACCCTCCCATCCGAACGGTAGAGGGTGAAACTTGATTCGTCGCTCCAGAGAACCTGTTTCCACTGTTTAACGGTCCACTGTCGACGTTCTTTGCATAACGTTAGCCGAGCAGCGCTATTGGACTTGGTGATCAAAGGCTTGTGGGAGGCAACCGAGCAGATGGGCTTCCTTACGGATGGTATTCATCGAAAGAACACTCCCGGATGCCTGTTAAAACTCCCCGGGGATATGGCCCATCGATTTGGTGTGTTTCCTCCGAATTTCTCTGGCTAGCACCCGTCGGTCTCTAGCTCCCAGTTTTGTGGGTTAGCCGGGTCCGGACACATTCCGACAGTCACCTCTCATCTTCCACTTGCCAATCACGTAGGCCACTGTCGATTTTGGGTACTTCAATCGCTGGATATATCACGTACGGATCAGCCATTTCTGTGATACCCGACGATTACACCTTTCTCGAAATCATAGACCTCCTGAACTGCTTGGCACCTTGCATGCGACTGGTTGCGCTGTTGTTTCCCACACGGTATTTAACGGCGGTGGCCGTGACGTGTATCAGGACCGCAGATATCGTCGATTGCATGGGTGTCCAATTACTTGTTGGTAGATAGTGTATAAAGAAATGGGTTGAGAAAGGTATGAGCAAGCATTTCAACACAAATTCTTAAGTAAGGATACAAGTAATAACATCAATACACAAACTAAATTTGCTACTTCTCAAAAGTTGCTTCACACATCAGAGAGATTCCTGTGATCGTGTTTTTTTACCGTATAAATATTTTATCCGGTATCGAATGGTTTACGGACATGAATCTCATCTAAAACAGATAAAAGTCTGCATCTTTTCTAACTTTTATATTATTCATACAAATACAAGATCTTTTTTTGATTGTAGGTTTTACGACCACCGTGAGAAATTCAATGGGCTATAAGCATTCGCCCGTCCCTGCGAACGGTAAAAGGATAAAATTCGAATATTTCCTAATATTCAAACTTTTTTGATTTATTGAGGCACTTTCTGAATGAGGTATCTTTGCTAGGTTATAGTGCCAAATATGCATTGGGATAAGGAAGATGACTAGGAACTAGAAGGAAGGTATATAAATGGCGGTCCGCTTAAAATAATAACACAAGCGATTGAGAAAGTGGATTGGAAAAATGACGTCAGAGTCTGTAAGCAATCACCCAGGAAATGTTTGTCTGTTTCTATATCAAATACGATTGCACTGGTGTTCGCAGCGTACAACGATTGCACTGTTGTCAGCAGATACCAACGTTGAATGCTACGGACTGGCGATGTATAGGGTTCAGCGAAAAATCTCCCTTCTCTATGCGAAAGGACGACCACTGTGTCTGTGTTGAGGACCGTAGGTGAGTGATACAATCACAACTTCACTGTACAACGATAAACGTCTCGAACTGCAAACGTAACGGTCTGGGGAACGATCGCCTATGACAGAAAGACATCCCTCGCAGTAATCCGAGGGACGTTGGCATCTTAGCTCTACGTACAGGAAATCCTGCGGCCCCATTTGCTGCCTTTCCTGGCGGGGCGACCACGAGCCATTTTATAACAAGATAATACCCGACCGCACACGCTTCGGGTTTACCAGGACTGCCTACGTCATGCTTCGATGCTTCCGTGGCCAGCCAGATTGTCTGATATCTCGCCCATGGAGCTCGTGTAGGTCCACATGGAATCGAGCTTTCTCCATTTTTAAAATATCAAAGATTTAGATCGTCAGTTGCAAGAAGTCTGGACCGATCTGCCCCAGGACAACATACGGCGTCTCATTGACTCAATGCTCGAGCACGAGCTGTCCGATGCGGTACTAACGCATACCGTACTGTCTACCGTTTGTCAGCGGTAAATCGTCTTGCTGTTGTGATATTGTAACCACTTCTGCCCTTGGCATGCACCATGTCATTACTAAAATCTCATTTCAATGCAACGCTTCCTTCTTGGTGCGCTGATTTTTATGATAATGAGTGTAACTTCCCTTTTTACAATTTGATTACTTCAGACATAGGTGTTTTACTTACAGCCAATGTAATCGTTGGCAGAAATATGTCGTGTATTCACTGTTTTCATGTAGCCACTACTTCAGAAAACTTAAATATTACATTGCCGTGGAGCAGTAATGGAACCCGCATCTCCCGATTTCCATTCCAGTACGCTATCCGTTCGTCACCTAGGACAAGAAAGTCCAAGCAACTGAAGCTAAGCAAATGTAGCTTAGAAATCTCAGATCAATTTAGATTTGCGTTGTCGAAGCAATTATGGGCTCTCTCGTAGCGTCATCACGACCTTATCTTACATACGGAGCCGGAAGTAGGTCACAAATTTCAGTGCATCAGAGAACATCATACATAGGTGGAAAACGAATTTGACCGAATAAATAATTCTTCACGCAAATACGTGGAAGGCAATACAAATGTAATCGTTGGCACAAATCAGCCTTACTTTCACTGTTTCCATGCAGCCATTCCCTCAGGAAACCTAATTACATTGCCCTGGAGCGGAAATCGTACCCTCATCTGCCGATTTCCAAACGTAGCGCAAAAAAATCATACCATGGCAAGCAATGAGGCGTCTCTGCAGCAATCCGTGACGAACAGTGATAGCACACATCGGACGATGTGTGATCATCCTCCATTGCTGTGGTAAGTGTCGTGGATGGTGTTGTACGCGACGTCACTGCCATTAGGTGTGCATGCCTGTCTTCCCGCTCGGTCGTGTGGTTTCGAGATCCAGACCCTATACGTTAATACGAAGAACCTTATTCTGTCCAATTACGCCATATACACATAACGGTACTCGCGTTACTCCTAACGCCTGCAGCAGTATTAAGGTGTGATAAACCACTTCCTCTGTGTGCAACGATTCTACCTCTGTCAACGTCTCAAATGTTCGTCTTGTTGTCTCGTCCTCCTGCGAAGCATGTTTACATGCGAACAATTGCGTACAGTTAATTTTTGCGATAGTAAGCTTAAAAACCTGCTCTCTGTAAGCCATCCTTAACACCCGTTTATATGGCGTTTCCGATGGCGTTCCCTGCTCCTTACAATTACATGTGCGCTGCAAATGTAATCATTAGCATCTCACACGGTGTCCTATACATCCCGCAAATTTCGTGCTAATCCGAGCAATTCTTCATGGTTTTGCAATATGTATTGACGGCAGTGTATATATAATTAGCTACATATAAGTCTTCAAGCTTTAAAAAAATCGTGAGACTCAAAACTCATTCGACACACGTGTCTTAAAAAATCAAAGATTAAAAAAGAGAATGATACTGCACCTCCTGTTCCACACTGTGGCCGATAGTCGCAATATTAATTTGTTGAATAACTTGGAAAGAATATTCTAGGAAATCTCAATTTAGGAATCTTCTTAGAATGATCCAGAGATATTGAATTTCTCATGTCTGATATTTTATTGCTTTTTTGAAAACAACAACAACAAAAAATATTGGGTTGGAAAGGAAGTAAGGTATGAATATGCAAGACAACAGATGGGTGATAATTACTGTATGTACAAGTACAGATCAGTCCAAACTGTTGTCGCGATGATTTGGCACAACGTGCTCCCATCGTCTCGGCAGCTGTTGGACATAATCCTGGTAGAACGTTTGCGGCTTAGAGGTAAAGAAGTAAGTGAATGTTCAACATCGTCCCACTTGGTAACCACTGTACGTCCAGTAAGTGCTGCATCGGCTGGAAAAAGTGATAGTTTCTTAGTGCAATGTCAGGGAAGTAGGCTGAGGGTGGCAGCAGCACTCAGCTCATGTCTTGGATCTTGTGACAGAACACCCGTGCTGTGTGAGTACTTGATCCATCCTCCTGTAAAAGGACGCCCTTGCGGTTAAGCTGTGCTGACGGTTTCGACGTAAGCAATACTTGCGGATCACGTCAGTGGAAATAGCGGTGTTGTCCAGCATCATCTCAAAATACATACGACAGCAGGACCTTACGTGGGTGTAAGCCGGCTTTGGGGGTCGGCATGGGTTTCTGTTTTTCGGTCCAACCACTGTTTCTTGCGGCTGATTTTGTCATAAAGAACTCATTTCTGGTCACCTATCGCAATGCGGTGCAAGACCTGCTCATCCTGGTCACGTGAAGCAAGAACGAAGATATTTACGCGATCTGCTTTCTGCTGAACCGTGAGGAGATGGAGTGCACCAACTCCTCTCTTGTGCAACTTACCAATTTGATGCAGGTTCGTAATAATTCTCGTGTGGGTAGTCTCCAGCTGTCGAATCCGCGTCTGCATTCAAAAGCCAAATGCAAACTAAATACGTTTTATCTACATCCATTTTAATTGAGATTGTTGTTATTTATAATATAACACAAAAAATTCAATATCACAGAACTACTTTTACACAACTCTGAAGGATATCTTTCTGTTAATGCTCATTTCTTGTTCAAAATTTTCATTCCAGATGGAAAGTGTATTTTCACACATTGAATATTATGTTTTAGAAGACCTTAAAATTTGATGTATGTGTCCTATTTGAATGGGAAGTTTATTAAGAATACAAAATCAATACATACGCACACATAATTTTCACTGCGTAAAATATATATAATGTTTTCTGCAAGACCCAAAGAGCGTATCAGGTTTCAACTTTCATTGTGGTCGGTATATGAATTTTAATGATGCTTATGGCCATAAACAAAACAAGTTATCATTTCGATAGCACTGGAAATTTCCCAAACAACACATATTAGATTAAGAATATACACTGCTGGCCACCCAAAATACAACACCAAGAAGGAAGCATCCGATGGGCCTGAAATTCGCAGCATGCGTAGGCCGCGAGGGGATATGCAAACGATTAGCATTGAAGGGCATATGCAAATTATGTGCGCCCGGCACGTCACCGAGAAGCACTATAAGAAGGGTGCCCAGACGGCGGGGTGTAAGAAGTGGAAGTGTGTTGTGCTGCCGGACGTGTGCGTGGGAAGCTTCCTGATGCTTCGTCGTAGAATACGCCAGTCATTCCAGCACGTTTCGGAGTTCGACAGAGGACGAATAGTGACTTATCGCGACAGCGGTTTATTGTATAGAGACATCGGCGTCCGTGTGGGACGACATCCAGCCACATTGAGGCGAGTATGGATTCGGTGGAGGCATGAGGGACGGACGGACCGTCGTGAGAGATTGCCGCGGTCGCGGCACACCACCGAACGAGGGGACTGGCATGTTGAACGGCGGGCATTGACGGTTCGCACCGCCACATCACGAACGTTAGCGCAGGGATTTCGCAACAACCTGTGTCATAACGTGCCGTTGGACGTCGTCTGCAGGAGCGAGGACTTGCTGCACGGCGCCCATTGCTCCGATTGCTATTGACGTTGCATCAATCAGCCAGAAAATCTACAAATATTTAGCATATGTTTTTAAAGTAAAGATGTCCAAACGCAATATAAAATATGATCCAATTCTTTCACGTATTGGCTATTCTTTTTGTAGAGTTGTCTTAGAACAGCAATGTCCGCCCAATTTTCTAAATAGATAAAGTGGAGTGTATGAAAAATGCAATATTTTTCAATGTAATATAAAATTCCGTTCTTCTACTTTAACTGGAGAGATTATAAAGCATATTATTTTCGCATTCACGAAGTCTTCTAAGAAAAATAACCAAACGATTTAACAAAAGAATTGAATTCAAGTATGCTTTACTTCGTGTTCAGTAATGAAATGAAAAAGAATAGTATATATACTCAAAGTACAACTTCTCAGCAAAATCATTGTAACGGCAGTTTCATTCTATGAAGTCATTTATAATGTTTTTATCTAATCGTAATATATACAGAACAAATTACCCAGAAGAAGTGTTAGGTCTGTTTCGGATTCCAGTGTGATGTAAAACTACCTTTACAAACGGACACAGGTGCATTATAATGCTGGTTTCGGTAGTCCCCCGCTGTTTGGACAATTCCAGCGTGGTTCCACGTGGGTCGATCTCCACCAAGATCTTCAGAATTTCCGTATCCATTGTTGCAGGACTTCTGGATTTGAAACGTTATGACAAATCAAAATATTCCATTCGAAACCTCTCGAACTAATGTCATATGCACTGACGATGTGATATGGCATTGGGATACATAAATAATGGTGATGTTCGTTACACCACGTGCATAGGTGACATCCCGATGAAACTCATACAGCGTGTAATAGCAGATATGCTGCTTGTCCACTTCCATGTGAGTTGGCACTTATACTCTTCTCCATCTGACAACTAACCGGAAGTGATTGAAGTCACCTTACTGGTTGGTTGGTTGGTTGTTGGATTTTATTGGCGCAAGGGCCAGGTTTGGCCAAAGAGCGCCAGACTAAGAACTATCAGCCACAGATTTTTAAAAAACGTGGAAAATGATTAAGAGCAGACAGGCTTGGTAAAAGTTGAAAAAGAGTATGATGAAAGCTGTGAAGACAATGTAGTTAATTAGGTTTATATAAAAATTTATTAATTGACTATTATAATTATATTTTTTTTTTTTTAAACAGAACTACACAAAGGATGAGTCACTCTCCTCCCCCCACACTCCTCTGCAATGCTGGCAGAGGGCGGGGACGAACTGTCACTCTCTTCTCCCCCATGTTCCTCTGCAATGTTGTTTGAGGCTGGGGACGAACTGTCACTCTCCTCCCCCCTATGTTCCTCTATAACGTTGGTTGAGGGTGGGGACCTCGCTGAGGCCGAGACAGTTGGATGGACACTGCACACCTTTGCGGATTGAGGGCCGGGTCTTCCGCACGTGCAGGCTTTCGGATGGAAACTGGAAGAGACGGTCGGCAGCAAAAGAGAAGGCCCAGAATCAGGTATTCGGAAAATCTCGAGCTCGGGGAAAAACACCTGTGTCGCTTGGTCAGCTGTAGATCGCTTGGCAAGGGCGGCGAGAGCTACAGGGCGCGGAACAAAGGGCTGCACGGGTTGTGGCAGAGACTGAACTACTGCGGCAAAAGTACGCTGTCGGGTGGTGGGTATACCCAACTTGGCCTTGGCAGCAGGGTACGAGAGGCCTTCCAGGGTCTTAAGGCGCTGGATCGCCATCTCGTCCTTCCATTTCATACAGTTGCGGGAGTAAGCTGCATGGGCCTCACCGCAGTTAACACAGCAGGCCGCAGAAGTGCAACCTTCCCCGTCATGTTCACTGGAGCCACAATTTGCGCAACGAGCGGAACTCTTACAGAAACGTTGTGAATGCCCGTACCTCTGGCACCTGAAACAGCGCAGAGGACTGGGAATGTACGGGCGAACTCCACAGACCAAGTAGCCAGCCTTGATTTCGGTCGGAACTTTCGGGGAGTTAAAAGTCAAGATGACATTTTTTGACTTAATCATGGAACCATCACGCCGGAACAGCATACGACGTGCAGCAATAACACCTTGATCAGCAAGTTCAGTCACGAATTCGTCTTCACTGCATGGCAAGAGATCAAACTCCGAAATAACACCCCGAGAGGTGTTAAGAAACGGGTGAGGTGTCACTTTTACAGGAATGCCTTGAAGACTAGTGAGGTTCAGAAAAGTGTTACTCTGAGAAACACTGCAAGTTTGGACAAGCAGGTCACCAGAGCGAAGCTTCCTCACAGACTTCAAGGGGCCAACCGCAGCGTCCAAAGCTTTAGAAATGAAAAAGGGAGATCTGGTGGACAGTCTCTCATGCGGATCGATGGATTCTACAAGCAAGTGAGTAGCATGCGTAGTCACAGCAATCGAGGGGAGACGACGCTTCGGAGCGACTGGTACAGCTGCCGAAGAAGAGGTTCCACATTCTTGGTCCAGGTCAAGGTCTAAAGACCGTTTAAGGGTATGAGACTTGGTAGGTTGAGAAGACGAAGGACAGTCGTTGTCAGCTATCATTTTGTCAAGTGACTTAAATTTGGAGTTTTTGTTCTTTTTACCCATGGAAAAAAAGGAGGAAGATTCGTCTGCAGACTACTCCACCCACCACCGAGCCCTACAAGGGAGAACTGGAGGTCTGCAAGCCAAGAAAATGACGCTGGACACAGTTCTGGAGCTTATACGTTGCAGATATAGTCCGTTGGCTGTGATCACACGCACTCGGCGGACACTTCGGCTACCGGGTACCGTCATGCCAACGCCTTTGGCATGATCCCACAGCCCCCGGGCTCACCCTGCCGTGCTATATGACAAAAAAGCCGCTAAAGCCGTGTACACAACTTGGTACAAGACTTCTGACTAGAGGTGGGTTAGTCTCTAGCCTCCCGTTTACAGCGAAGCCGGGGTCGAAGAGGAGTGTTGGTACACAGGAGGCACTTATCCGGTCTCCTGCGACCTCAGCCGCCAGATATCCCATTTCCGCCTCACGGGTCTCCGCACGCGGCAAACATGCAGGTAGGTCTAGCACCCAAACCAGCTAAAAGGAAAAAAAGAAATCCAAAGAAGACAAATCCTGGAAGGGAACCTAAACGGAATCTCAGCAACCTACGAACTGAGCGGTTAATATAATGCAGTTAGTGGTGGAGGGTAACAAAACCACAAGACCGGGGTGTTAGTGCATAACGTGGTAGCGATTAGGTAAAGTATACAACACGGGCAACTAGCCAGTGGAGAAAATAAATAAAAACGAAAAAGCGAGACACAAGACCAGCTCGGGATCGTGGGGCCGCGACTCCCCAACAGCTGGATGAACAGCCGTCCCTGCAAACACCAACAGCACCAAAATAAGAAAAAAAACAAGCTGTGGCATGACATCAGATGTTGACCAGTCACAAGGTCAGCTCGGGCCGTGGGGGCGCCGCTCCCCAAATAACTGGAAAACCAGTTATCCCCGTGCGGGGTCACCTTACTGATGATGTGATGCCTGTGTGCTGGGCAGTCACAGAGTTTAATATGACCCGCGAACGAAACTTCGACTTCTGGTTCATGGTTATCGGAAATTAATTACGTTCTTCCAAACAATTACTTGCCCTTTAGCTACTCATTGCGTGAGCAACAGCTCACTTCCTTGTATTTAAGACCTGAAAAAGCAATTAAAAAAAATGGATCAATATTTCTAATAAATTTTGTTTTTCATTTATTACCGATAGTACTGTCGAAATATGAAAAATCTGTTTTCATTCATCACTCAAATAATTAACTAATATGTATTACTGTTTAAAAGAAATTGAGATGAAAAGTTGTGTGTACAGACTGTTTGCGCAATTTGAACACAATACTTTCATTGTATATTCGCAACAATAATCTACCAGACTTCCAACGGCAATGTATAATTTTAATTTGCTGTCTTAAAAGATTGGTTTCTTTTTAACACATATAACTCGATATATGCATTTGATTAGGAAATAAATAAACAACATCATTTTCACATAAAAATAATAAGTTTCGTTCACGTTTTTATCATTGTATTTAACCTCTGCAGCTTTACAGAGCATTTAAATCATTATCAATTTCAAGAAATGAAAATCAGAAAATTTATCTTCACGTTAATTCATTAAAAATGTGAAATGCGAAGATATTGCGTAACAAAAAGTGGAGTTCACAATATATTACACTGGATATTAACGTACATCGGAACCTTTTTCGGGTTCCTCTAGTTAAATCCTTTTACCAGGTATAAATGCATTACCCTAGTAGATTATATAGTGATCGCAAATCAGAATCCTTAGTTAAGTATTTCCAGTGATATGATGTTATGTCTGAGAATAGTTGTTACTCTAATACAAGCGAAAATTGGTGTCCAAAATCTTGTTTTCCCCCATATACTTTTTGGTTAAACGTATACACGGCACAAATAATTATTGGAGTTTGTGAATTTGGTGACATCATGCAAGCCAGTTGTTTAATATCGTACCGAGTCGTGTAAAACGCACATCGGCTGTGACATAGAGAGCCGAATCGTGAGTAGTCTTATGCATTTTATTGCTTGTTGTGTCAGAAAGCATAAATCACAAATCGGTCACTGACGATTCGTCCAACGACGATTGGTCCAATGCCGATTCGTCCAATGGTACGATTGGCCAAACGCCTATTCGTGCATTGGTATCATCTTACCAACGGTAAACTGTTTTATTTTCCAGAAAGGAATAAGGATTTAAATTATTCTGCTCATTATATCCTTTTGAAAGATCATTTCCGTATATTTGGTAATTGTAAACATTTTACATAAACCTGGTAAAAGGCACTCAATGGAGCATTTCTCAGCTGTTTGCAAAGCACCTAGGCGCGGGCTTTTTTAGAATATTTTAAGTTAAAACCTAGATATTTGGTATTTGTAAACATTTGATAAAACCCTATAAAAGACATTCAACGGATCATTTCTCAGCTCTCTACCAGGCACCTAGGCAGCGGGCTTTTTCAGAAGAATTTAAGTTACAACCTAGGTATTTGGTATTTGTAAATATGTTATAAAATCTAATAAAACGCACTCATTGTATCATTTCTTATCTCTTTACACGCACCTAGGCCTACGCCTTCTAACACTTTTTATTCTACTGATGTCATATTCTAACGTTTAGGTAAAGTTCAAATAGCATAACATTAGTAAGTTTTCTTGATAAGTAAACGTTATGAATCTGACATTGGTAGGGTAAAAACTGTGAAAAAGGCATAGGTCTAGGGCCTGTGAATTAATATTTCGTGCTTAAATAAAAACGCAGTATTAACTTGCTTTGATATGTAAACGATATGAATATGACATCGGTAGAACACAAAGTGCTAAAAAAGCATAGGCTTATAGCCTATGAATTTATATTTCGTGCTTAAGTAAAAGCGCGATATTATAAATTTGATTTGATATGTAAACGTTATGAATATGACATCGCTAGAATAAAAACTGTGAAGAGGCCTCTGTTCGAACCCGACCAGAACGTTTCCATTGGCCAGTTGGCGGAACCCCACTGCATGCTACAGAGACGGAAAACTTGTATTTTATATTATTTCATGCAAAAGAGAAACATTGAAGTTCATTGAACGGCTCGTACACCAGTAACTTCATACCGCATCAAGGACAGCAAAAGAAAAAAAAATCTGCAACCACAATATTACGCACGAAATGTAAAACTATTTTACATTCTTTGTACTACCGGCACTTTCGTACAACATAGTAGATAAAATCAGAACAGCTGAGATTTTTATAACACGAGTAGCACGTTGGACAGATAGGACAGAAATGAACCAATTGTCTATTGGACGAATCGGCATTGTACTAATCGTCCCATTGGACGAATCGGCATTGGACCAATCGTCCCATTGGACGAACCGGCATTGGACCAATCGTACCATTGGACGAATAGTACCTTTGGAACAATTGTCCATTGGACGAATCGGCATTGGATGAATCGGCATTGGACCAATCGTCGTTGAACAAATCGTACCAGACCCATCACAAATTGGGATAAAACATAATGTTTTCTGGGAGCTTCTTTATAATTCCGCGAATATCGTGACATTTCTTTCCTTGAAATCTTCGATTCTAGAAATCATTCAACGGAGGGCGATCTTTTTGCAATCTGGAAGTAGGTCAGGCCCGGAGGGGAATAGCAAAATCCATTGGAGTGTCACGAAGTGTCATTTCTCTGCTGTGGGCACGATTCCCAAATCCGTTAAGCGTTCGATGTGGGCAAGAGTAAAGCCTTCGACATGCAGCAAAAGACAACGATTATCTATTTTTAACAGACAGTCCCAACAGGCTGCAATATGCAACTCAGTTCCATATATATACATGTATAACAGAATTCGAACCAGGACGCATCTCGGACGAATGATCAGATGCCATCGCTCAGACCACTGCGCCATCGGGGCGGCCTTGAAATATTGCATGATGCCCAAAAAGAATATTGGCCTGATGCAGTGGTTAATAATTCACGTGTTCGTAGTGCGCTATATATATGTTTAATATGTGTGATATTATCTGGTTTTAAACTCCAAACGGAAGTTGTTCTGGAGCAAGTTCGCCTCCATAAAGCCTCCCGTTAGAAGCCGAAAGCTTGGCATGATTAAATATTTTGACATACACCATTCTCACGGATTATATTAACTTGTTGTCTCCTTAGTTATTAATGGTGCACTTTTTTCGTTTTGGAAGTTTCCTAGAGATCCCTACTAAGAACTTGTTATATTTGCATATAAATATAAAAACAATGTGATTAATAAACATAGAACAAAATAAAAACACCTAAATGTTCCCTCTACTTTTGTTTTGTTGATGTGCATATGGGAGAAGATTAAGTACAAATCAACAAAGCACTTGTTAGACTTTTATGACTATAATGCAAAGATATTTTATACAATGATTGCCGTCCTTTTTAATGGGATATTATTCTACCTTTTAAGACAGTATTCCGTTGCACTTCTCTACATAAAACAAGTGGCTAAAATATTTGTTTTATTTGCCCAGAGTACACTACATATTTTAGGATTTATTTCGTAGGAAATTGCGCAGTTAAAACGAAACAAAACAAAAAAAATACAGGATTCCCCATAATAATCACAATTTCGTAGTACTTATGTTTGCGTGTATCACTTTGTCATGCTCACTACAGCCTGGCTATATCCACTGCAAATAGGCAAAGGAACTAGCTCCGGAATACATTCAATTAAATAATCATTTTAACGCTGTAATAACACGGATTGTTTACGCAAACCTTACGCGGAGGAAATGCAAAACAATAAGGTAATAATAACCTAACACAGACGCACTATTTCAGACTCGTCAAACCTTCTAATGGCTAAATATACGCGAAAATCGATTAACTTTACGAATATACATCGCTGGTTTAAAGACATTTTCTCTAATAAAGGTGTTTTTTAATTTAAATTTAATGTTCTTAATGAAAGGAACTGCAATGCTCCTAGTAGTAAATTAACTTTTTGTGGTGTAAGCAATCCCTTTCATTTGGGTCGGGTTGAGTCACAGTAATAGATATTAAATTTATCATTTGCCAATCGATCAACAATTTGTATTTCCTTCTGTTTCCGCAAGTGCAGAGCAGATTCTTACTTTTTGCAGGATGACAACGCATGTTTCTAATCATTCGTCGGAAATGTGCTAGAGTTCGAATCCAATGAAGCATGGATGTTGCGTTCTTCTCACTGCACTGGCCCTGTTTATGATCTGCAATAATTTGCCTTAAGTTAGAAACGGCCGAATACCTACAGCTAGTCGTGTTATTCACGGTGGTCATTTAACCCTCAAAATAAAAAAAATATTGTAGAAAGATATATATGTGAGGACGGCTGGCTTACCTCATGAAATTGTATTTCAGCATCCATACGCGTGTCCGTTCTGGTGCTTACTTAAGCATCAACATTTTCACGGCTGCACATAAAAACGTAATTTTATCATTTACGTTTACATATAATTTTGTTCTGAAAAATTATCCCTGAAAGGAAAGTGAATTCCTGTGTTCAGGTGGTTGGCTCCAGAATTTGAAGAATTGACATGGCACAAAAAGAATCTACAAGACTTGAGCGAAAATTAGAGGCAATAGGAGTCTAATCCACATTTCACTTTATTTCGACATGAATTGAATTTTTCTGGCCTACATTGTAATAACCGGCTATATGAATAACTTTATTCCATGCCTCTGGGACGCTGGATTCTGTCAGCAGATCAGTTTCTATTGATACCTGTAATACACTACCGGACAATTGCTAAGGACGGATTACAATAGCAACGATAGCAACCATAAAATGGAAGGCAGGAAAATGTGGAAATTAGCATAAGTGCGGGATAGAGTAAGACGTTTTGTGCGTATGCAAATTTTGGATTGCCGAACTTTTTCGTGACGTCATAGCGCTGATAAGAGATATAAATTTGACGCGTATTAACCGTTGTTGTTCAAACGCAAAGTTGAACGGGAAAGAATCAATGTGCGAACTTGCAATTTTCAGTATGTCTTCCCGACATCACCTAGATGATTTTACGCGTGGCCGTATTATTGGCAAGATTGAAGAAGGGCGAAAAATAACAAATGTTGCCAGGGAGCTCGACGTCAGCCACAGTGTTGTTTCAAGGCTTTGGAAATCATTTCAAACAAATGGAGAGTGTAGGAACCGTCACGGGGAGGTCGTGTTCGCAGTACGACGCCTGCAGAAGATCAGTTCATAGTGCTATCAACAAAAAGTCACCGGCGCAGCATAGCTAGTGAGGTAGCAAATCAGTTTATGGCTGCTACTGGCAAGCGGATCTCCCGAAAAACTGTCGCCAGACGTTTGCATGAGGGAGGACTATACGCCCGCCGTCCTGTTGTTTGCATCCCATTGTACAGACGTCACCGTACCGCCCGTTTGCAATGGTGCCATCAACATCGCAATTGGACTGATAACGACTGGTCTGCTGTCCCCTTCTCAGATGAGAGTAGATACAGTCTATCGTCTGATTGTCGACGACAACTGATCTGGCGTAATAGTGGTACCGCATATTGTCCAGCAAACATACAAGAAAGGGACCGATATCCCACATGTAGTGTCATGGTATGGGCTGGCATCATGATCAAAGGCCGTACGTCCCTCTATGTGCTTCCAATTGGGATTATGACTGGCCAACGATACATTAATGATGTTCTGCTACCTCATGTTCACATGTTCCGTGGTGCTGTCGGTGATAGATTCATTTTCATGGACGACAACGCATCATATCCTCGAACAGTCGCTGTCCAGGAGTGTCTTGAGAGCGAGGATATTCAACGCCTCGTATGGCCAGCACGTTCTCCAGATCTGAATCCCATTGAAAATGTGTAGGATGTCTTGCTGGTCGCCAATACCCTCCAATAAACAAGGACACCCTCATCCGTGCACTGACAGAGGAATGGGATAAATTACTTCAACAGCTGCTTGATAATGTTGTGCAAAGCATGACATGACGTGTGGAATCTTGCATCGCCTTCCATGGTGGCCATATCCCGTTTTGACATCTTACGCCGGAACGCCTGCGGACGGTAATTGCATTTTTTTCACGTTTACGTATTCTGCACAAAATGGCCTGTTTGTCCCTTGAACACGTTTCAAAGCCTTCTGGATTTCAGAGCACAATAAATTGTCTTTCTTGTAATGTCCTGGCATTCTGACATTATTTTATTTCACTTGGCATCCAACCACACTTACTTTTTTATGCGCTATATAGCGGTTTATGATCTGTCCTTAGCCATTGTCCAGCAGAGTACTTCGATCTATGTTACTAAGTACCTCTGGAATACGACGAAAACGTTGTCCTGGTATAAATGCCTTCAATGTAGGAAACAGATCAAAGTCACGGGCACTCATGTCTTGGGAATATGGTTACTTCAAGGTTTCCCAGTCCTGCCTTGTCAAAATTTCCTGCACTGTCTGTGGATCTTTAACGAAATGCTGCAACTTCTTTTGTAGTGCGGGACACAGATATTTTACCAAACAACATTAATAGTTCTCGGCATTCACACTTTGCAACTCAGGAACAGTATGACAAAGGATTACACCACACATGCCATATGCGACACTCATCGACACTTTCACTTCACTCATTTACTGCCGTAAATTTGTAAAGCGTGGGGATCCGTGATGCCCCTATTAATTTCATTGCCGTTTGAGTGCCGGCCCGTAAGCCTCTGCCCAAGTTTCGTCGATGGCAATTGTTCGGAAAAGGAATTCGTCCCCCTCATTTTCATATCGGTCTAGATTGAGTTTTCTGCGGTGTATCTACGCCACATTTGCATTTCTGGGAGGTGATGAAGGGCCCACTTTGCAGGAATTTTTCGCATGCCAAGGACATCGTGCAGAATGTGGCTCACGGCGAAATCATTGATTCCAACTTCATTTGCAATTTAGTGCGTGGTCCAGTGTCTACCACGATCAAGTAAATAATGCACGATGCGCAGGTTTTATGGGGGTCCCGATCGTTCGCCATCTGATGGACGTTCTCGACCGCTGAGAAAGTATTCCCCCATCTTGCAGTCGTACGATAGGTTCACACTTCATCCCAACACGCCTCCTTCAGACATAATCAACATTCCTTCGCGTCGTGACTGCGAGGAACCCAAATTTTTTTAAACTGCGTTGTTCGGACTTTGTAATACAACTTTGGACCACCTTCACAAAACAGCAACACTTTACATGCTCCGTAAGCTATCCCTTTAGTTCCACACAAACACTCTTTAGCATCCAACTGTCAAAATGCTTTCCGATTCTTGATTCTGTTATCACCAGGATTCGCCGCAATTCTTCGCACTGATCACAGCCGCGCTGCCACTACATTTCTCACAGCACCATATATTTATTTTTGAACATCTTGTTTCTTAACACAATCCGACAGCATTACTAATTCGCTATGAATTGTATGTGTGAAATTACTTATTCGCAAAAAGTTTGATTTGTAGCCAAGTTGGCCAATTGGTACGAGACGCTTATTTTTAACCATTTGACCGAATGGGTTCGAACTCGAATCCCAGGAGTGCCATGTACGAAGTGTTTGTCTTACGGCATTGGCTCTCTCCTTTCTCTGAAAATAACGAATAAACAACTGAAATTCGCTCTAAATTAGGAACGGACGATTGCTTATAGTTAATTGAATTCCTCATGATCGTTATTAATCCGCCAAACTAACAAAATGTAATGAAACATATGAAAAAAAAAAGTAGGAATGTCTCATCTTTATTCATACTTTTCAGTATTACCACTGGAAAAGTAGAGACATGGAATTTAAATTTCTCTGGTTGCGTGTGGTGAGATTCCTGTTATTGAAATTGCAATATACTGCACATACGTTACAATTTATAAACGAAAAGAAGCTAAGGGCATGCATAGAATACTTGCTATAATGATTCCATCACATGGATATGATTTCAATTTTAAAAGCAGTAAAGCTCTTTTTAAAGAAGTAAGATATGCTTATTGGCAGACAAAAACTAAACTTTCATCTTATATAAAACTTTGTTTTCGTTCTTAATACTGAGAATAATAGACAGCAAAACTGAGGAAAGAAATTACTGAAGCCTTTCCAATATAATTGATGTCTATGTAATGTATTTTCTGCAAAGGATAAGAAGCGGAACTCATTAAATTGGAAAATGGCGGTTTTAATGATATCATAAATGTTGCAAATACCCGAAATGCAAAAGCTTTACGTATATCTGGAACAACCGACTACAGTTGTAAAAATGAGATGCTCACCGGAGTTCAGTGAACAGAAACAGACTACGAAGTAAACCACGTGGGAAATGGAAGAACGAAATTTGAAATAAAATCGAATTATTGGGAAAGTCAGTGGCTCATGGCAGAAAGGTCTTTAAAAATAATGAGAAAACCTTCATCTAATAATGCCTCGTTCGTTAGTGAAAGTTCAAATTCCGAACCTGTGTTCTATGGAGTAATGATATCGTTTTCCAATTTTAATAGAGTGAATGCTTACCAAGTGAAGCTTTTATGCGTTATTTGTTATTCATATAACCCTTTATGTAATTTGTTTTCTCGATTTACGCCGCAAAAACATTTTCTAGAAAGCGTGAATTAACTCTTATTACTAATATAAATACTTGTAGAATATTTATGATTACTCGTTGTAGCAGAATCCGTAATATCTCTCATATTTTCAAAATTGATCATCATAAAGCAGCGGTGAAAATACGTGATTTGGGGGTGAGGACACCGTTTTTAGAGTTTAAAAACTGTGCAAATTTAAGCAGGCGCGCACACACACACAAATAGATATGAAGATAAGAAACGCAAGAATAACGATCTTGGTTTTGAACCCTGAATAGAAGAGGGTTCAATAAAGACGCAAGTAAAATCACATATAATGAAGAAATATGGGTACATCAAATTATATGTTATTCTTTCTCAAAATATTTTCCTTCGAATAACATGCAACGGTCCCATCGTTCAGTCCACTTTTCAAAGCATGTTGCGAAGGCATGTTGTGGAAACTGCTTTAGCGACTCCTGAACAGCTTGAATAACGTCAGCATCTGCGTCGAATGTTGCACCACGGAACGTCCCCTTCACTGTTGGAAACCGTTAGAAATCTCACGGGGCAATGTCAGGACTGTTGGTAGACTGTGGCATGATTTCAATACTGCATTTCGTAAGAAAATGTTGAACACAAGCGCCCACATGTGGGCGGGTGTTATCATGGTGTAGGGTCCACTTCCCCGCTATTTCTGGTCGCTTAATCAATATGTGTCGCTGCAGACGCTTCAAGATTGAAATGTAATACTTAGCATTGACAGTAATTTGTGGAGGAATGGCATGGTTGTAGACTAGACCTTCACGATCAAATAAAATTATCATCATCACCATCCCAGCTGATTTGGTTTGGCGGAATTTTTTCAGAGAAGGTGAACCTGTGCGTTTCCAGAAACTTGTTGCGTGCTTCGTGAGGATGTCGGTATAGTACACCCATGTTTTATCTACAGTTATTACTGTGTTTACAAAATCTGGATCTTTTGCAATCATTTGTTTCCACACGAGATGCATCTGAACTCTGGCTAACAATTGTTCTCTCGTCAGGTTCTTTCGTGGAACACACACGATGCAGTAATAATTAATGTGTCGCTTAGAATGCGGAATGCCTACATTTTTGAAACACTAGTTGACGCCGCTATGTCTTGACACGTCAAATGTCGATCTCCTTGTAGGATTGCCCAAACAGTGTAAACAATAAGCTCCGTAACAACACTTTCAGGTCGAATAGGTCTAGGAGTCAGTTCTGCCGACAAATGCCCTCTTTTGAAATCATGGTGGCATCTAAAAATCGTTGACTCACCCAAACATTTATCTTTGTAAGCTTTTTCAATATTAAATCAATTGTTTCTGGAGCCGTTTTACCCCAACAATAGCAATTTTTCACAACGCGTTTCACGTCTGAACTGTGGATCACTCATCTTCATAGATCTATGGCGAAATTCAGATCTACCTCAAACAACTGCGCGATAACAAAACCAGAATCATCTGCCTTAGCTGATAATTGTTGCCATAGATAGTTCATTAATTCAGTTAGTCGTCCGCGTGAGATTTTTTCCCATTCGCACTTCTGCCAACTCAAAATAAATTCTGTCAACTTCTATCGAACGGACTTCGCTTTTTTTATTAGAGGTTTAAAGGTCACTGTGGGCAACTCAATGGACTATGAGCTGTCCCCTGTCCCTAATTTAGGGCCGCTGGTCCCAGGGAAGTGAGTGGACCAGTACCGTATGACAAACAGGACATCCACGCCTCACCGGAATTCAAACCCGGACCCATCTCTGCAGAATGATCATAAAAATGTTCTTTGTACATAGTACATTTCGTTGCATGCCACTCATTGTGTTCGTTTTTTCTTTTTTTTTTTTTTTTTTTTTATTGGAGGTTTAACGACCACCGTGAGCAACTCAACGGGCTATAAGCAGTCGCCCGTCCCTAATTTAGGGTCACTGGTTCCAGGGAAGGAAGAGAGCAAGTGCCGTAAGACAAACACAACATCCATGCCTGACCGGGATTCGAACCCGGACCCCTTACGGACGAATGATCAGAGGCCAGCGCCTTAGACCACTACGCCACCGGGGCGGCTCTCATTGTGTTCACAAACCTTTCACGTTAGGCCTCTAGCTTTTGCTCTTGAAACGTGTCATATTTTCTAACTTTGTTTAAACTTCAGGTAAGAAATCTATAAATCTGTGTTTTCATTTGCTGATATATATTCACGGACAATGACATTTGCGCACAAAGATGGAAGCATCGGATTGAACTGAAATATTATGGAAGTAATGATACAGATGAAGGATACACATGATGGCAAAAACAGAGCTGCAGAACAATTACAAAGTGATTTGTGGCACGCAGGACTGTCCTCTTTAATAGCAGGTCGCACCGCATTGTACGGCGGTGCATGCTGCATTACGGTCCGGCATGGAGGTGAACAGACACCTGATGTTGTCCTGCGGTACACTGGGCCACACGTGTTGGACGGTGTGCTACAAATCTCGGATAGTGCCGCACGGCAGCAGATGAAGTTTCAAATGGTCCACCACATGCTCGATAGGCTACATGTGTGGGGAGCGGGCGGGCCATGGAAGTGTCTGGACAAGACGTAGGAAACCCGAGCAAACCGAGCGGTGTGCGGGTAGGCATTATTCTGCTGGTATATCGTACCTGGAATAGCGGCCAGGAATGGGAGGACATGGGGTCCGTAGGATCTCATCCACATACCGCCTGCCCGTCAATGATCCACGTACCACTACTCGAGCGGATTTGCTATCGTAGGCAATGACCCCCAGATCAAAATGCTGGCAGTGTGGGAAGTGTGGCGCTCGATTGAGAGATTAGGATTGTGCCGTTGACCCGCGGACCTCCACACCCTAACATGACGATCATCTGTCCTCAAAACGAAGCGGCACTCATTGCTAAACACCACACGTCACCAGTCTGTGGCGTTTCACGTCGCTCTGTCCTGGCACCACTGCACACGGAGCCGACGATGTTCCAGTGTTAATGGCAGCACACGTAAGAGGTGCTGGGATAGAGGATTCGCTTCCGCAAGGCGTTGGGAAATGGTTTGTGGGTACGCAGGAGCTGCTCCTTCTGCGTTTATATTGGACCGGGTCCCCATGGGATCCGCGAGAGCACGGTACACGATCCGTCGATTTTCTCAACCGGTGTTCCTTCTGGTCAGTCCGGAGACGCTGTGCCGCGTGGCACTGCCGGCACGTGTCCACTGCTCCAACACGGTCGGACGGTATGGTTAGAAAGATCCACGTAGCGGGCTATACGGCGCGATGACCACCCTTCGGCTTTCTGACCGACGATCGGGCCTCTCTCAAAGTGCGCAAGGTGCGTAAATCAACGTCTGTAGCTTCGACCAGCATTCTTTTCGCTCTAAACTCTTGCTTGCGTCTGCCGGTGCTTTACGCTTTCATTGACATCGACCACACGCCGGTTTATAAGGCTACAGGTTCTCGCTTGCAGCGCTACCACCGGGTGTGGGATAATACGCAATTGAACCAATCGTGGATCATTTGCATACCAGCACGCACTCTAGCTATGTGCAAAATTTCGCGGTTGTAGCATGTGTTCTTCTAGGTGCATAAATTTCCTTGTTCGTCAGTGTATTCTACTTCTTGTCCTTTGTAAGATTGCTGTGTGCATTTGCTCTGCCGTAAAAAACGACTGGCTATGAAGTTAATAGGATCTCCAGAGATCTTTCGCAGTGTTTTCTTCTTTACTTCTTTGTGATTTTCTGTGTAAGTATGAACGTCCTTCATTCCAAAGAGGTGGAACGTATCAGATAATTCGTCGGACTAACAATTCGTGTGTCACGTGATGAGTCGTCAGGCAGCCCTTCCCAGTAAGAAGAATGTTTAGATTTCATGCAAGTATGAATGTCCTTCATTCCACACAGGTGGAACGTATCAGATAATTCGTCGGACTAACAATTCGTGTATCATGTGATGAGTCGTCAGGCGATAAGAAGAATAGTTAGATTTCAGTTTTAATACTAAAATATAAATTAATAGCTTTCGACATTACCAGTGTAAATCGAAATGAAAACTACAGAACTTGTTTGTGCTTTATAATTAATTATTCAGCTCGAAGGGGCAGTTCTGATCATATAATTTCCTCGTGAAAACTTCGAACATCTAAAAACACTGTATTGCCATTTTTCGAAACTTATGGATAAATAAGATTATTTTATGTAGAAAACCTAACATGGTTGTTTTTTCCAATCTCAGGTTTTAGTGTGTATGAGGGATTTAAGGGAAAATTCTACTAATTGTTTGTTTCTTAGTTTTACGTCAATTACAATACCCTAGTTTTCAACCCACCGGTTTAAAGGTACGACATTTTTTAGGCATTGTTCTCCAATTTTTTTAATTTGACTGTCATACTGCTGAAGAAAATTTATTACGCTGCTGAAGAAAATTATTACGTTGCAAAATATTAAAAGCTATGCAGATACTAGAAAGCAGGTCCACTTTAAAAGTATTTGGCACTGCAGAAATAAACTGTTGAAACACATATTTTGTTTTTAAATTTTATCTCTTGTAATTTTGAATGCCATCGAGTACTTTAATAACTACAAGTTTTTGTACATAAGGATAACTAAATTTAAGAACTGTGCTTTGAGAACATGAGCAACATAATTCCTATAAAACGAAACGTTGAACCTGAAAGCTATACAAAAAGGAAATTAATAATTACTTGAAGCGTTCCTGCTTTTGACGGTAATTTCGTTTTTCCTATTTATTCGCTTATAGAGAAGTCTTCTTATCTTAAGTGGTGAACTGGGCTTCCTTTTTTCAAATTTAAAGCGCTGAATAAGGTCTAATGTAATATGTTCAAACACGCTATTATTTCAGAAAGTTTCAAGGAAATTGTTAGTTTCCATTTGTTTCAACTAATCACAAAAGGTTTCATTCATATGACATCTCCTAGTTATGATATGAAAGCCTATCTGTAAAAATACAAATAAATTACCTTTTATTTGATCTAAAGTCAATGATTAAATTTATTGTTACACGTGTTTATGAAGGTGTTGTATTTGGTGTTTCAATTTATTTAGCTCTGTTGAAGAATGTGTAGGAAAATTTTGTTCTCTGGGAATTACAAGTTCCTCATTTTTCACCTTTCTTCTCACGGTCACTGTTCCGTTAGTGCAAGATACAGCTCAGTTCGAAGTAAAACGTTTTGTCGCAACAGCAATAAATCAGAGAAAATAGTAGTTAAACATAGCAAATTAATATCTCACACGGTATAAGGCTGAATAAAATTCCTGCTCCGAGCTTACATAAAAGGACTTCTGAAGTTAAGAAAATCTACGCACGTCTTAGGAAGTTCAGCTTACAAAGTTAACTTACGTCTCGTACTTAATAGCAGAAAAGTAATAAGTATTTCTTATCTACCCATAGTCTCCTGTGTTTTGTAGGTGATCATTTTAAAATTCAAATAATTTGTCCAATATTAAATCTAAAAAAGTTTTATAAGTATAATCATTAAAGTAACGTTGGTTTTGTGCTGAACAATAGCTGTTAATACCTTAAAGCAGTTTTTTAAACTGCTATATACTGTGTCTATCTGTAACATAATGAAATTACTCTTATTAAAACCTTAAGTAAGGCAATACAATGAAATGTTACTTTTGTGGAGCATGCTGATCTCCATATTTTGAATAACATTACTCCAGCATCACGAATTTTAAATCGAATGTTCACAGTGTTAAAAATCACAGTACAATTATTTCGTGGTGAAATTTTAATGCATTCATAAGATCTGACTGCTTTTCATTTGAATTCAACACCAGATAGATAATGCTGCATTCAATTTCGGAATGTATATAAAGCATTTGTCTGAAAAATGTCGATACGTTAGCAAACAGGGAAGATGTAGTAATAGGGTATTTATGCCCAGTATTGCTGATTTTTATTCAAACTTTTAGAAAGGAGTAGAGTGATTGGTCGTTTTTCATTTCCGTTAACACTCAAGCTGATTAACATGCTAATATGTTATGTAATTTGCTAGAGTCCTCCTCCGTGGTACTTTTTAAGTCATCATTGCAACAACCGAGGAACAAATGTTTGTGACTTCACGCTTTGCTTTTCGTGTTTTCGTGTAGTTGACGTCATCACATACACGCGCACAGTCTTCGCGTATATGACTTTGTTTTGTTATATAGAAACAAAGAACACAGCTGCGGCTGTGATGTCATCTAATCCAAATCAATCTCACATAACGTCAGAGATGCATTACGTCACACGGTCAACCCTTTTGAGATTCGAAAACTTTACGTAAGGAATTTTTGTTCTATTTCATATAGGGTATATAAATAATAATAATAATAATAAATTTTATTTTTTGCAGCCTACACTGTAACAGCAAAAAATAAAATTCAATATTATTATTATTTATCTACCCTTGATATGCTTTATTACGATGTTTAACAGAAAAAGACAAACATTTATATTCCAGTGTCTAAACTGTGTTATCCGTAACCGCTAATGTTTAATGTTTTGTTTACATATTATTTCCTTTCGTTCGAAGTTAGAGTTTTTTTGGGGGGTGTGTGCGATTCGAAGTCATTTAATTCATATTGTGTTTCATTTGTCTCAAAACATCGACTTTGTTTTGCGTGAGTTTTAACAACAACACTGCAAATATGCCTCCTAAACGGAAAAGATTTCTGAGGAAGCAGATTTCCAGAAGGAAGCAGCAAAAAGACGAAAGGTGGAGCAAGAAAGGGCCAATCGGGATAGTATGTCTGCTGTGCCAAGAGAATGCGATCGTTATCGCCATCGCGTAGCAAATATAACTCCTCAGCAAATTGAACGAAGTCGGGAACTACATCGAATTGTAAACATGACGTCAGAACAAATCACACATGGTCTCGAACGACATCAGATTGCAGATATATCACATTCGTAAATATTACGCCAGAAACGTGACGTTATAATCTGCCAAAAAAATCCACGAACTAGAAACCAAGTTGTTCTTGACGCAGTTAACGTTGTGGAACCAAATGTAGACGCTCATCACTGTGATTCCATGAAGAGTATTTGCGAATTTTGTCAGGCAAAACATTTTGTGGCAGAACAGACATCTGACAAACTTTTTACGCAATGCTGTCATAAAGGGAAAGTGTAATTGGATGCTATAAGATCAGCCCCTGTTATTCAACAGTTAACGAAAGTTCAGGATCAATATTCGAAAAATTTCATGGCAAAATAAGATCACTAAGTAGTTCTTTGGCGCTTGCCTCCATGGGACCTAACATTGCTCCGCCTCCTGGATACGGTCCCTATTGTTTCCGAATTAACGGGCAAATTTGCCTTCGAGCACGAGCTTTGCTCCCAGCAAATGGGGATCAGAGAAAGTTTGTTCAACTGTATATATCGGACCCGGAAATGGCTGGTGATCAAAGAATCAGGATTAGGGAAAACGCCCAGTGCAATCCAAGTCTGATTCAAGAGTTAAGCACTTTCATGTCTCAAAATAATCCTTTTGCTGATGCATGCAAAATGCTTTATGAAGTTGAACAAGAAAGCATTAATGATGCCGCTCTGCATGGCGTTGAACCGCCAAAAATAGTTCACGGAAAAGAACAGGGGAAATTGATAGAGGGTTCACCGTCAGTGTGTATGAAAACGTTGTGTTCCAGGAAGTGTTGACGAAATACGGACTAAAGGTTTTACAAAACGCATAACAGACAACCCGTTGTATCAAATTGCATAACCGACGGCATCGGAAATTTTCAAAAAGCTGTCAGCCAACGTAGTCATCTATTGACGTGGAACTCAAAAACTCTAAATAAATGTCAATAATTTCTGTACCATAAATTTTATTTTCCCCGTCATTATTGACTGGGTTTTATTTAGTTAAATATATTTTCTCAAGCCCCAAACAAGTATATAATTTCATTTCGTTGCTGTAAGAATTATGGGTAGAAAAATACAATCAATGAGGAATTAACTTTCTAAGCAGTTGTATAAATTCGGCATTTCAGGTTTTGTCACCCTAGAAACAGAAAATCTCACTTTAAATTCAAACATTCTCAGAAAAAAGAGTTATTGTGAACACAACTTTCACTCTAATTGGTATGTTCAACTGAGCGAAGGCAAATAACAAACATTTCCCTATCAATCGCTTGATAATCAAATCACTTCAAAATTATTTTATTCGGTAATCTCCAAAATCATTGAGTGCACATTCTCCAAAATAAAATATTGTGTAACCATTCTTGAGCTCGTAACGGTTGCGTGTAACCTCATGCAACAAATCCTGTTTATTTATTTTTTTGAATGGAGGTTTAACGACCACCGTGAGCAACTCTATGGGCTATAAGCAGTCGCCCGTCCCTAATTTAGCGTCACTGATTCCAGGGAAGAGAAAGAGGCGAGTTTTTCATGGGGCACTTTACGCTCCATTATACCAATAACACAATCCCTGACAGCTGTGAGCTATCTGATCATCGTTACAGACCAAGTTCATCAATTAATGGCAACTGTGTTTCCTGCTGGTAACAGCCATTACCAACAGGATAATACGCCATGACATACTGCCAGAATCGTCAAGGAATTGTTTGAGGAACACGTTGGTGACTTTCTGTTAATGCCCTGAACTCCAAATTCATCTAACACGAACCCAATATAACATGTGTGGTTCGACTTGGAAAAGCAAGTTCGCGGTAAATCACCAATACACCGAATTATAGGGGAACTGGAGGAGCTGTTGACATTATCGTTCGAGATACCCCAGGATGCCTATCACCACCTTATCGAAACGATGCCATGGTGAATAGCCGCTGTTTTACCGACTAAACGGGGTTCTACAGCTTATTATGTAGGTGGCCATAATGTAATGGCTCACTTATGTATAGGGATGTGGCTGTCGTTGTGAAAGGATACTTAGCAATGTAAATTATCTCGTTACACCGAAATATCAATTGAGGCAGGAAAGATTTTTTTCCTCATGAATGTAAAGTTGTCTATGGGATAAAAACATGTGATTGATTAACATCCAAGCAGGAGCTTTTCTGATGGTGCGTAATTACGTAACAAAGTAGCGTTCTGGGGTTGTATGACGGTTTCTTCCAAACAAACTTTACATGACGTGGTCTACTAAATGCTTTTTCCCCCTGTATTCCGTTTGTGAGCTTTCTTTTTAGGTTACGCCAACTGCTCTTCACACCTTGAAGGTGAACACTTGTAACATAATCCTCGCATTTCAAGCGCTGATTATTCGTCAGGTTTTCGAGTCCAATATTGGAAGTGTTTTGAAATACATAGGAATCGATCATGATAGCAAGTCCGTACTTCACGTACTTGTCGATCAAAGGAAGCAAAATCTTTGCTGAACGATTCTTGTCCAGGTAGATCTACGTAGAGCAACGCTTGGAATAATTTTTGACGACGCCATGGATACATGTGCGCTCAACGACGAGAGAGCAGTTGTACTTGTGAGTACCTGCTACAGAGAGGAAAACGCGGACCTGCTGCCACCATTATTCGAATACTTGAACGTTATGTTGAAAATATGACTGTTTTGGATGATTTCTGATTTACATGATTTGCCGGATTTCTGATTAACCTGATTTGGATGATTTCTGATTTACATATTCTTTTCTCAATGAGAAGTGTACAAAAATATTGTCGACTGATTCTTTAATATAATCCGTTTCTTAAACACTTTAGGCATTGTTTTGTAAACAGCTTGGTAGATTATTTTGCTGTTACAAGAATTTGAAAGAATATCACCATGCTTTGATTTTAATTCATATTACATTCAATTGATGGTCACTTAGCAAACTATTTGCCTTAACCTCTGCGGCAAAGAGTTGCACTTAAACTACCCTTGGTTTGTAAGAACAAAATAGACGTAAAATTAAGTAATGAATTGGAGGATTCTTAGAAATTTTAAGCGTTCTTCCGTAAGAGAGTGAAACATTTCTATGAAGAACCTCGGTTGCATGTTTGTGTTTTCTAATATTTTCTTCGAAGTGAACTGGCATCTTGACTGACATGAAACACATTTTATAGGACAAAGTATGTTAAACATTCGTTCACAATGCAATTGTAACTTTCCTTTTTGTTTATTTAACCACAGCAAAGTCATATCAAATATTTAAATTCACGAAAACAAAGTAATGCCTTTAGCATTCTGAAATTTCTGTTGCAATTCATTGCAGCGTGGATGTATTCGATATCTATTTTCGTTCATTCTTTTGCATTTGCTTAACATTTGGTCACAAACATACTGCCATGAACACATCGAATGAATTACTATATTATACATCACTATCAAAACAGCATTAACAGTTATGTTAGGGAAACCAGAGTGCATGCAATCGTATTAATATGTCTCCTCTTTAGTTCAGCTGACGGCTTACCATCTGTTTTTTTTTTGTTTTGTTTTTTTGAGATACTGCATATATTGCACGCATTATTTGTTGTATTGTACTAGGTTATTTTTAGTTTAGCACTGTTCCACCGCTTCTTTTTTCTTAAAGCGTTAAATCGAAATGGAATGATCGAATCGTAGATCTTCTAATATACTGATTTTCTGACAATTCTGGATTTAATTATCCGGAAAACATGATCTTTAACTTACGATCATATTTTGCAAGATCGTTTGCTATTGCGTTACGAAACCTACGGAATTTCTTCTTATTAACGGCTTCACCACTAGTTAGCATTCACTTTGTGATATAACAAGAACATCGATTCCAGAATCACAAAGGAATGTACATTGTTTATATATATTTCAGTTATCTTTGTAATATATTACTTGCAGCCTTGCATTGCGATTAAGTACGTGTTGTGCCCCGTTATTATTATGCTGTACCTTGTGATCATTATCGGAAATACTGAATTTCTTGTAATGATAACGCTTTCGTAATTCCTATGTTTGCGTTTATTACTGTGTCATGTTTGCTACAGCCCATTTATGTCCACTGTAAACAGACAAAGGAATTGGCTGCGGAATATATTCATTAAAATCATTTAATTAATGCTTTAATAACACGTTTTTTTTACGCAAACATTCGAATCCTTTATGTCGAGGAAACGCAGAACAATAACTCAATAATAACCTAAATCTGATGCTCTATTTCGGACTTGTCAAACTTTTAATAACTATACATACATAAAAATCGATCAACGTTACGAACATGCATTAATGGTTTAAATACATTTTGCTATTAATGGGAGTTTTTCAATTTTTAATATTCTTAATGAAAGGGACTGCAATGCTCCTACTAGTAAATTACGTTTTTGTTCTGTACGCAATATCTTTCGTTTTGTGTCGGGTTACGGCAGAGTACATATGATACATTTATCTTTAGTCAATCAATCACCAATACGTATTCCTTTGTTTTCACAAATACAGGGCACGTAATTACTTGTTGTTGCAAGATGATAAGGTGGCGCAGTTGTCTAAACGCTGACATCTGTTCATTTGTCGGAAATGAGTTTGGGTTCGAATCTCAGTGAAACATGGATTTTGGGTTCTTCTTACGGCTCTGGCCCTATCCATAATCTGGAATAATTGGCCCTAAGTTAGAAACCGCCGAATACCCTTAGCCTGTCGTGTTGTTCTCGGTGGTTGTTTAACCCCAAAACAATAACAAAAAAATAATGAAATAATGTTTTTGAAAGCTATACAGGGTTACAAGGAAAGTCCGTGACCAGGCCAATGTCTCACGAACTATGGCAGTTAGCGATTTACTTCTGTGCAGCTGTATAGGAAACCCACAATGGCGCACATAATAACACCACGAAGGATCCCCTCGCATCCTTTTTTTTTCAGGGGTTGAGAGGGCTATTGTGCCCCTATTTGCAGAGAGAGCAAAAAATCACTTAAAAACTTGTTCAACGAGTCAAAAATAGTAAATAAAAGTTTTTGTCCCATAACAAAAGATGGAAGGGGACTCTCCAAATGCAAAAAAAGCGGGAAGATACCTGAGTCGTTGCGTCCGAAGCTAATTTGCATGAATTTCAAATGTGATTTCAGCCCCGTCGTCAGAATACAAAAATGATATGCGTGGTCAGTATGCGAACACTTCGTGAACCAGGGACGAGAAGTCGAAAGCTTTGCCACGTACGCAAGTCAATTAGATGTGCATACAGTTTTCCTATTTGATGAGTGTTTCGCCACTTTATACTACTTCTCCTTGTTTCAGTGAATTTTTTACTGTAGTGGACATCAAAATCTGATGTTACATATGCCAAGGAACTGCGTTATATTTCAGAACAGGAACTGTTGATAAGCGTTGTAGGAAAAATTTTCCTTTGTGCTTTCATTTACTTAGAACTTACCGTTTAGATAAGTTCTAAGTAATAAGTTTTTTTCTAAATACTGTGTCGTTGCTTACGGATGTTGTAATTTTCTTGGGGCCATATTCCCAGTCCCCTTCCATCTTTTGTTATGGGACGAAAATATTTATGTACTATATTTGCCTCGTTGAATAAGTTTGTAATTGATTTTTTTCCGTATCTTCAAAGGAGGCTCGACAGACCCTTAACCACCCAAAAAAGGGGGCGAGTGGATCCCTCGTGGTGTTATTGTGTACGCCATAAAGGTTTCCTGTACTACTACACAAGAAGTAAATCGCTAACTGCCATAGTTCTTGAGATATTGGGCTGATACAGGACTTTCCTTGTAACCCTGTGTATGTGAAGAAGTCTAGCTTACCTAACAAAACGGCATTTCAGCATCCACACGCGTGTCAATTCTGGGCTTACTTAAGAACCAACGTTTTCACGGGTTGCACATATAAACTTAATTTTACGACTGATGTTTACATTTAGTATTGTCTTTTTATTGAAGAACACAGCATGTCACATGATTACCATTCATCTGCGGTTCAAGTGAAGCAGTGGTCTAAGCGATGGCTTCTGATCATTCGTCCGGAAGGGATCCGGGTTCGAATTCCGGTGAGGCATAGGTGTTGTGTTTGTCTTACGGCACTGGCTCTCTCTTCTTTCCCTGGAACCAGTGGCCCTAAATTAGGGACGAACGACTGCTTATAGCCCAAAGAGTTGCTCACGGTGGTCGCAAAACTCCAATTAAAAAATGTCTGACGTTCATGTAGGTGAACGTCAGGTTTTTTTGGGTTTTTTTTTTAAATGTAGGTGAATTCCTGTGTTCAAGAAGTTGACTTCAAATTTGTAGATAAGATATGTCATGATCAGAAGAAAAAACATCTACGAGCGTTGTTCGAAAAGTAGTGGTAACTGGTGTCTAACACACATTACGCTTTATTTCGACATGAATTTTTTATTTAATCACTTCCTAAACGAATAACTTTAGACCATGCCTGTGAGAAACGCTGGATGACGTCAGTAGATCAGTTTCTATTAACAGCTGAAATATTTTGGTCTATGGCAAGGAGAACCTTTGGAATACCACAAAAACTTTGTCCTCATATGAGTGCCTTCAATTTGGGAAACAGGTCAAAGTCATGGGAACTCATGTCTGGAACATTTTTCTCCAAGGTTTCCCAACGCCATCAAGTCAAAATTTCTTGCACTGTATGAGCAACATGACAAACAGCACTGTCGTAAGTGAACATTGGTGGATTATCCTTAAATGTTGCGACTAATTTTGTAGTGCGGATATCAGATGTTTCTCCAGAAAACTTCGATAGCACTCGGTATTCACAGTTTGTTTTTCAGTTATGTCATGATTAAGTGTGAAAACAGAACTTTTTCCATGACGAGGATCGAAACCACGCCCCCTCACTCCGCAGTAAGTTGCTCTTCCAACTAAGTTACACGGGCGGAATGTATCGCTACAGATTTGTGGTCTTGACGCTTGCTTTACCTCTGTAAGAAGTAACATCATCTCCCTCTTAATTGTTTTTTTCTTTTGAAGTGAACTACAAATTTTCATTAATTCTAGACGTTGTGTAGAGAAACATCACAATTTTTTCGAAGAACCCAACGGCCAATAAAGTCATTTATACGTTCGGGAGCCAATATGAAAACACAAATGATTCCGTCACGGGGATCGAATTCTGGTCCTATCACTTCGGAGTGAGTTGCTCTCCCAACTAAGTCATACGGACGGAATGTATCGCTGCAGAATTGTCGTTTTGACACTTGATTCACCTCCGTAAGACCTCTCAGAAGGATTACACTGCACATGTCATACGCAACAATCTGCATTACTTTCATTTCACTATATTCATTTCGTAAATTTATCGGGCGTGCAGATCCGTGATGTCCCTATTCATTTGATTGCGGTTTGAGTGCCGGCTCGTCCGACTCTGCACAAGTTTCGTCGATAGCAATGGTTTGACGAAGAAATTAATCACTCTTATTGTCATATCGGTCTAGATGGAGTTTTGCTACGGCGTATCGATGCCACTTTTGCACTTCTGTAAGGGGATGAGGAGCCCACTTTGATTCAATTTTTTGCATGTCAAGGACATCGTGTAGTATGTGACTGAAGTGAAGTCATTGGTTTCAAATTCATTGAAAATTAGTGAGTGTTCCACTGTCTATCGCGAGCAAGAAAAATTTGCACGAGGCTCACCTGCTCCTGTAGGATTTATGGGAGTTCCTATCGTTCATCACCTGATGGATGTTTTCGACCGCTGAGAAAAGTATTCCCTCATCTTGCAGTTGTACGATAGGATAGCTCCGCATCTCCACGCGCATCATTCATACCTAACCAGCATTCTTTCGCGTCGCGACAGCCAGCACCCCGAATTTTTATCCTGCTGCTTTGTTTTGACTTTGTAAAAACGCTTTTGAGAGCCTTCACAGAACGGCTATACATTACCTGCTCCGCGAGTTGCCGCTTTCGTTCCATACATACACTCAAGTAACATACAACACTTAAAATTATTTCCTGTACTTGAATGTGTTATCATCGCAATCCGCAGCAATTATTCTCGCTGAGCATTGTCGCGTTGCCACCACATTTCAGTCAACACCTTATAGCCAATTTAAACATTGTGTTTGTTAATGTAGTCCAACAGCATTCCCAAATCCTCTTGGATCATATTTGTGAATTTGTTCACAAAACGTTTAATTTGCAGCCAAGGTGGTCAATAGTACAAGACACGGGTTTTTAACCATTTCACAGAAATGGGTTCGGCCTCGAATACGATTGGTACCATGTATGGAGGTTTTGACCGTTACGGTACTGGTTTTCTCTTTTGTCTGCAAATTAGGGATGGACGACTGAAATTCGCTCCAAATTAGGGATGGACGGTTGCTTATATCCAACTGAGTTGCTCATACTCGTTATTAATCCTCCAAAATAACAAAAGATAACAAAAAAAACAGAAATATGAATGTCTGTTCTTTACTTGTATTTTGAGTATTAACACAGGAAAACCTGAAAAATGGTATTTAAATTTCGCAAGTAGCTTTCAGTCAGATTCGTGTCAGTAAAATTGCAATACAATACTCATACATTGCACATTGGAAACAAAAAAGAGCTAATGACATTCACAGAATACTTGATAGATTCCATCACATGGAAGTGGTCTCAATTTCAGGAGCTGTAAAGCTCCTTTTTAAAACAAAGCAATGTATAATTTAGACCCAAGTAATGAACGTCCCCTCTATATAAAATATTGTTTTCCTTCTTATTACTGAGCTCAGTAGACAGCAAAACAGAAAGGAATTATCGAAGACTTTCCAATATAATTGAAGTTCATATAAACAAAACCAATATCTTTTCTGCAAGAACTAAGAAACGGAACTCATTAATTTGGAAAATGACGGTTTTAATGATATCTTGAAATGTTGCAAAATACCCGAAATGCAAAAGCTTTACGCATTTCAGGAGCAATTGACCACAGCTAGCCAACTGAGGTATTTCCTGGATTTCACAGAACAGGAACAGACTCTGAAGATACCACGTTGGATTTGGGAGTATGAAATTAGAAATAATGTGGGGGTATCTGGAAAATCACTGGCTCAAAGCAAAAGGTAGTTTAAAAATTATGAGAAAGTATTAATCAAGAAATGCCTTGTTCCTTTTGTGAAAATTAAAATTACGGACCTATATTCTATGCACTACTGATATCGTTTAACAATTTAAATAGAATAAATGCCTACCAAGTGAAACTTTTATTCGTTACGTATATATATTTTTGTATATACTTTTTTTGTCGATTTACGCTGCAAAAAGTTTTCCAGAAAGTGTGAATCAGTTTTTATTACTAATATAAATGCATGTAGAATATTTATGATTACTATTAGTAGTAGAAACAGTAATACCTGATATATTTCCGAAATTGATCAGTGTAAAGCAGCGGTGAAAGTAGATGATTTGTTTTGCGGAACACAGTTTTCAGAGTTGAACTCTGGGCTAATTTAGGCGCGTGCGCCTACAGACACACTGATGAAGGAAAGCCAGAAAGGTGTGATGACCTTGTCTCAGAATCCTGAACGCAGAAAGGATATTATCTCAAAAACAGTGAATATCATGTTTTTTCCGCCTCATTGAGTGCTTATTTATAAGTTACAGTTACAAATCAGAAAAAGACATTACTGTTAAATGCCGCTTTAAACTAGTGAATGCTGTTTTCCGTGGATGTTACTGGAGCTTTGATTGGCAGTTAGGTACCGAAATATAATTATGAACAGAATTACTCCGATCTTCGAGCTCGGTATTCAAAGGCTAACCAGCAGCCCTTTACTTGTTTAAAATTTGAGCGAAGTGAATATTGTATAGCCGCTAACTCAGTTATCAATTTGATGAGCATTATTTCAATTTCAACTTTAAATATGGTGTAATTTCAATGTCCATTGTTTGAAGTTACTCCATAATTAATGTTGAAGTCGAAATAATGCGGAAGAATTAACTCCTTTGTTTAGTAGTAAATGCAGAATAACTGAAACCAGAAAATGTGAGTGCTACGCTGATACATCTGAATTAAAAAGCGTTGAATTCATAAAATGTTTTGGTCAATAGTTCATTTGGTTCCTTGAAATCACGATTAGGTAAATACAAACAAATTTCAAAATCCTGGCAGATGTTTGCTCTGTTTTTAATCAGACAGAGCAAACATCTGCCAGGATTTGGTAAGATGTAATAGTATTTTCCAATACGTTTGATACGCACAGATTTTCTGCGTACAGTTGCTGATGGAAGTATCTGTTCGAAGAGCACTACTTTGACTTCAACTTCAACTACGGAGTAACTTTAACATACACTGACGGAAAAAAAATTCCAACACCACGAAGGGGTTGTGTTAGGTAAACGACAGTTGGTAGGCGGTGAGAGTACATCTGTAAGATGGCGTCTATGCAAATTTCGCGCTCGGCGCATACGTGTGGCGCTAGTAGCGCCCCTCGGAATATGCAAAGCAGGTTTGCTGTAAATACGCGCTGTAACGTTTGTGAGCGTTAGTTATCGTTGAGATTCGACGTAGTGTGTTGATGTTAGTCCAGAATGCCTTTAAGATGACGAAGAAGACATTATCAACCGCTCACGGAGTTTGAATGAGGTCGTGTAATAGGGCTACGAGAAGGTGGATTTTCATTCCGCAATATTGCAGAACGACTTGGCCGGAATGTAGCCACTGTGCATAATTGTTGGCAGCGGTGATCAAGGGAAGCTACTGCCTCAAGAAAACCGGGTTCCCGCCGGCCACGTGGCACTACTGAGATGGAAGACCGCTGTGTACGGCGTATGGTCGTGGCGCATCGTACTGCGTCTGCGGCAGCAATTCGAGCTGCAGTTGCCACCACAGTGACACAACGAACTGTTTCAAATCGGCTACTTGAAGTACAGCTACGAGCCAGACGCCCTGTAGCGTGCATTCCACTTATTCCTAAACCATTGCCGTTTGCGACGTCAGTGGTGTCAAGCTAGAGCTCTTTGGAGGACGGAGTGGAGATCTGTTGTGTTTTCTGATGAAAGCCGGTTCTGCCTGGGTGCCAGTGATGACGTGTGTTGGTTAGAAGGAGGCCAAGTGAGCACCTGCAACCAACCTGTCTGCGGCCGAGACACACTGGACCTACACCTGGAGTTACGGTCTGGGGAGCAATTTCCTATGACAGCAGGAGCACTCTCGTGGTTATCCCACGCACCCTGACGGCACAGTTGTGCGTCGGTCTGGTGATTCAACCTGTTGTGCTGCCATTCATAAACATCATTCCAGGAAGTGTTTTCCAAAAGGATAACGCTCCCCCGCATACAGCTGTTGTAACTCAACATGTTCTACAGAGTGTCGACACGTTGCCGTGGCCTGCTAGATCACCCTTTCTCTAATCGAGCACGTATGAGACATCATTGGACGACAACTCCAGCGTCACCACCAAATAGCATTAACCGTCCCTGTATTGACCGACTAAGTGCAACAGGCATGGAACTCCATGCCACAAACTGACATCCAGCACCTGTACGACACAGTGCATGAACGTTTGCATGCTTGTATACAACATTCTGGTGGTTACACCGGTTATTAATGTACCAGCATTTCACATTTAAAATGGCTCTTCTCGCGCTTACATTAAACTGTGATCTTGAAGCCTTAATCGATGAAATATATTACCTATACAAATGTATGGCCGCCATTTCATTACTTCACAGTTATTTTTTCGTGGTGTTGGGATTTTTTTTCCGTCAGTGTATATCAATTTTCTAAAAATGAAGTTGTCTAACCACAGTTCAACTGCTTCCGCAAGATTTTACATATAATAAATTTGTATATTACTCTAAATACGTAAACTTTTATTTTCCAGTTTCTTATTGAGACAAAAGTTTTAAGTATCTTTGTAAAATAAACATATTATATTTTCCCAAGTTTCTTGCAGTAACTTCTTCAAACTATATGTTTTAAATAACACTTAATAAATCATCTTTTACCTTTTAAACGCCTTTTTTGCAGGTTTTCTTATGTTGCTTGACAGCAATCAATGAAAAACAATTAATCATATTGCAAATTTTATTCGAGTAGAAATAACCTCTTTTAGGCGCAAACGTGGAAAGCCATGCACCAGTTTCGTACTAGATATGGAATATTTGATAAAACGGCTCAGCACAATGAACGAGTTAAAAAGCTCGGTAGGATTTCCATCCATTTACAAAAGGCAGCCCCAGTGGAGCTGTGGATCTAAACGCTTCATTCTGACCATTCGCTTGAGATGTGCCAGGGTTCCAATCCTAGTGAAGCATAGGTGTTTTGTTTGTCTTATAATTCTGTCTTTCTCTTTCCCTGGACCAGTGTCATCAAATTATGGACAAGCGACTGCGAATCGACTATCCAGTTACACATAAAGGTCGTTAAAACCGTAAAATGAAACAAAGATTATACAGTCTGTGTCAGAAAAACAAAACAAATGAAGCACTCAGCAGAGATCTTGATAAGTATTTGCAAAGCACATGTATAGGACAGGAAACTGCACTTCCAGAGTAGTTGGGCCATTCATTCGGACCAAACAGCTACGAGAGCGAACAAGTCAGTACGCTTTAGCGCCACAAAATGTTTTCAGAATGCCCACAGTACACCTTATATACTCTCCAAGCCAGCTGACGACATGATTTATTTCATTGGCAACGCGCTGTTGACATCAAGAGTAGAAGGTGGTCACAATAATGTGTCTCGACTGTGTATTTCACTTGGCAATATTAGAAGATTTGGTTAAACTGTGCATCATTTTACGTTGTGAATCACTTTATCTTTCTTTGACTTCAGTGACTTTCTGATCTCCGTTTTACGTGCTACCTACAGCTTATTGGAAAATGCTATATAATAATATTTCGGGGTAATTTATTTATTTCTATCCTCAAGGTATCTTTGGATCACCCAAAGTAAGCCATAGTGCTTCATGTACATCGGATTTTTCAAAAATCAGTTTTGTGAGGTATAATGCTTGCATCGTTGCACGTTTTTCTAATGATAAAGACCATATTTCTAAAAATGTGGATATGAAGATATGTGCTTATATGAAATCCGGTATGAATCTAAAAAATAATAATTAGTAGGTCTTGAATAAATCATGTTTCATTAGGTTTTTATCTTCAGACCAGTTCTGACGTGAGTCTTGTCGTTCGGATCAGTAAAACGTGAGTACTGAAAAATGCAAATATTCTTATCATGTACTGAGTGTATAGGTGGTCCTAAACAGTCAAAAAACAGTAGATTGCGAAATTATATCAGAGGACATGAGTCAAAATCAGTAGATCTACTAATAAATCAGTAGAATGGCAACCATGCTTCAGACAGACCAGCCAATTTTCCCGGAAAACAGGACTTCGTAAATCTGAATTGCTGTACTTTTTGTATCTTGAATTTGACATCTAGCTCCAATGTTTGGCTAGCCAAGCATATCCAGGTAGAATGAAAATTTTCCAGTTGCTCACACTTTTTAATGTCAGAACCATCGACGCCATAAACATCCAAGAACAAGCTCTTCTAACTGCATTAACCAGCATGAACAAGCGCATCTAAAGCATCCACAAACAAGGATCTCCATATTTTAGACAAATCACACTGCGATTCAAAAGCAGAGCACACATTATTTCGAAATGTTTCGATTCCGATTACACGTATTGGAAACCGCATGTTGCATGTTTAACAAGTGCGGACCAACACTGGGTGAATAGAAGAAGTGTGGTCCGTACCTCAAACAATGAAGCTATTGCCGAGCAAAAGAAGGACGCAGGACGTAGCACGCCTAGTATTGTCAAACAAAAAATGAAAGCACACTTCCATTAGCAAAATAAAATCCAACAGTATTTTATTGTTCCCCTAGTTTTATAAGGGACCAGAAAATTTTAAACAAGTTTCCATGTATCGTTTCGTACATTCTTGAGGTACTATACATTTCCTTGTGCATCAGAGTTTTTTGTGGTTTGAGAAACACAACAAAAGAAATATAATATTATTTCTTGGTTGTCTTATTTTGTTTAATACATCAGAATATTAGCTTGCTTTTATGCTCAGCCATGGTAACCATGATTGCGGTAATTTTATTTTGATTCCTTAAATAGCTAGAACGCAGTTTTCACTACTCAGAATGATTTCATATACTTGCTTCTTTCCTTTTCTCTCATTTCTTTTATTGAGGTATAAATGCATGACTCATAAAGAAGTTTATGCTGAAAGTTTAATTCTTCATTTGATAAATTGGGAAAGTTCAATGCTACAGCGATTGATCTGCGATTTTAATTTAATGCAAAGCGATGAGTGAACAAAATAAAAAACGATTGTAAAATAAAAGCGGTCGCTTTGTTTTATATATCAATGAAGTTGAATACTATTTAATGATTTAGTTAATCAACTACAGTACTACAAATTAAAAATAAAGTAAGTACTTACATGGGTTAGTAGCAGCAGCGTAACCTAAAGCATAGGCCATGGGTAAAGATTTTCAAAAAATCAATCCAATGTGTTTCTTTTGCTCTAAAGTTATGTTCCTCAAACTTCCGCCAAACAACATTTAGACCATTAAACCCCTCGTGGTATATTTGAATATTGAAACATTGGTGGTCTGTTGGGATTTTGGAACACTCGATTGTTGAAATCATAATCTGTAAAATCAGCCATGTACTAAGGTAGTAGGACGTACCTATGTCCGCTATTTTGTGTAATACTACGGATTTATACTGCATATAAGATTTCGGGACGAATAATCGTAAATTCGTCCACTAAATGGAAGTGTCCGCTAATTGCAAGTGTTAGTTAAAGAAGTTTCACTTAACCAGAAAAAAATCAATAATGAGAGTAGTTCTATGGAACGCCAAATGGCGACAGTGAAGTTTCAGGGGGAAAATATTTTAAAAGGAAAAACATCATATTCAGCGGAAAAATCACATCAAAATCACTAAAATATAAAGGTGTTCTTGTAACTGAGAAGTCACCTAAAATATTGTTGTTGTATGAGTATAGAATACGAATGAGTCCAAAAAAATGAACACTGGAGCAACAAGTGGTTACGAAATAACTATAATATTGGGAGACTTTCTGGTTAAGGCTATGTAATTAATTATTAATAGGAAAGGGAAAATATCAGAAAGAAATGAAACCATTGTGGAAAATTTCGCAATTTCTTTTGATAGCCTCTGCCTACGAACTCATGCATAAAGGTTGATGCTGTTTTGATAAACCAGATATTGTTTCCTACATACAGTACGTCACTGATGCAAATAAATTAAGTATAGACAAATGAAATCCATAGAAAATAATTACATTAGCATTTTCCCTTATCGGTTTACAAAGGGAGAGCGGCAAGGTGAAACTAATTCATTTATTTTTAACGAAATACGATTGTTATTATCTCTTTCAATAACGTAATCCTTGTAATTATATGTTACCAAGGGTACGAACAAACCCATTGCTTTGGACTAGGAGAAAGTTAAGAGTTGTAACAGAATGCTTGAATCTTTCCCAAAGCTGGTACTTCTTCCGAATAATTATTGTCCTGAGTCTGTAAGCAAACACGAATTCGACACAAATAACAGTTATTCTTCGCTTCCTAATACCCGCGCACAGGAAGCGCGTAGGTGTTAGGAAGCTAAGAATAACTTTCATTCCAAGCAGTGGTTAGGAGCTGTTTGTAATTATTGATACATTGTATAAGAAGCACATTTTCCAAGTAAATCACATTTAATTTTTTACTGTAACAAGAAGTAACGGGCGTCATTTAAGGCTTCTGACATGACTACTAATCAATAGAGGTTGTAACATTTTATTGATAAAACATATTAATAGAGATCATTACTGAAATGAATGATTCACATTTATGGATTAACGTAAAACGAATTTATTAGAAATGGATACTTGAAAGAAAACTTTAAAATATGTTTTTTATTATTATGCATAATATATAAATACAAAAATATATTTTTATTATAAAATATATATATAATTAAAATATATGTTTTTAAAGATTAAAATTGTTTTTTCAAGTTAATAATTTTAATTGCGTGTACCTCAGTTCCGTAAAACATTTCCACAACTGCCGCATTCTGAAGTTCACATCTCACTTGGAATTTGGTTTTAAGAAAGGATCACTTTTATTTTAGGAAAAATACCAGGAATTTCAAATGTTTAAAATACTTTCTTTTACTAAAGGCAACGTCATTCGTAACATTGGAATGATTTAATTAAAGATAACTAAATTTAATTTTATTCGCTAAGTGTAAAGCGATATATCTATATATACACGCACGAAAAAACCACACTCACCAACCCGCTTGACCAGCGTGGTCAGTTCTGACCAAACCCTCCAAAATGACTCCACAACTTAAATCTGGGCCCTGAGTCTCAGGCAGCTGGAATGTAACTAGTATTGTGGGATTTATAATAAACAAGAAACTGAAGGATAAAGTTGTAGAAGTTCAAAGTTCCTCTGACAGAGCTGCACGACTCATTATCCAACTCTCGAGAAGATACAAGGTTCAGATTATTCAAACCTATGCACCCTCCCCAAGTCATTCTGAAGAAGAAATTGAAGAATTTTATGAGGAAATTTGTCATCTAAATAATAAGGTAAGCAGCACTTGAATATAATTATGGGAGATTTCAAAGCAAAAATAGGGCAACAGCAACAGAATGAAACTTCAGTAGGTAAATTCGGTCACGGCAACAGAAACCAGCGTGGAAATACTCTCGTTGAGTTTGCAGAGGCAGAAGGGTTTTTCATCTTGAACTCCTTCTTCAAGAAAAAGCCACACAGCAAATGGACATGGAGACATCCAAATGGGACGACAAGTGAAACTGATTTTATTATGTGTAACAAAAAATTCGTCATTGAAGAGTGCAGTGTGCTAAACAAGTTCAACACAGGTGGTGACCATAGATTGGTGAGATGTAAGATGCACCTCAACACTAAACTCGAACGTGGCAAGCTCATAAGACAAACAAAATGTATTGACATAACCAAATTTAAAAAACACCATAATACCTTCAAGTTGGAACTGAAAAACAGATTATCTGCTTTAAAAGGCCTAACATCAGATAAAGTGGATAATTCTGAAGTTAACAGAAAACTAACAAAAGGTCTTATGGAAACAGCAAAAAAATTAGTTGGGTCAAAGAACAAGTCGCATGTGAACAAATTATCAGGAAAAACCAAAATGTTGAGGCAAAAAAGAACAGAGATGATGACAACTAAAGAAGATGTGACTTCCAAAGTGGAATATATAGAGCTATGCAAGACAGTACGAAAAAGTATCACTGAAGACGCGAGGAAGTTCAACTCTGAACTAGTGAGTAAAGCAATTGAAAACAACCAAAGCCTAAAGACACCAAAGGGACATCTCAGTAAGGGAAGAAAACAGATTATAGCACTGTGAAAAGAAGATGGTTCTGTAACAAGAAATAGAAGCGAAATTTTGACAAGAGTGAAATATTTCTACTCCAAATTATATGAAAGGGATGATACATGTACTCCAGACATCATGAAAGGTACCAGAGTTCTTCCAGTCCTCCCAGCAGAAGTTGCACATGCAATAAAGAACATGAAGCGGGAAAAAACTCCAGGAGAAAAGGGAATTACTGTAGACATCATACAAGAAGCAAGTGCAGAAATCGAAACACTGCTCGCCCAGATTGTCACTCGATGCCTTAATGAAAGGAAGATTCCAGAGGATTAGAACAACGCTACAACGATCCTGCTACATAAAAAAGGTGACATTGAGGACCTCAGGAGCTACGGACCTATCAGCCTCCTATCAGTGGTTTATAAAGTCTTCAGTAAAGTTCTTTCACATCGCTTGAAGGTAACATTGGACAAGGCTCAACCGAGAGAACCAGCTCGATTCAGGAGTGGTTACAGCACAATAGTTCATACTCACGCACTGAGAGAACTAACTGAAAGAGCGAGGGAATATGAACTTCCATTATGCATGTCTTTTATCGATTATGAAAAAAAGCCTTTGATTCGGTGAAACCATCAGCAGTTACAATGGCTTTGAAATCCTGCGGTATTCAAGATGCATACATTAATATTATTAACAACATGTATGAAAATAAAAGTGCAAAGATTCGTTTGAAAAAACAACACTCATAAACATTGTAAAGGGAGTGAGACAAGGTGACATTAGATCTCCGAAGCTATTTAATGCCACATTGGAAAATGTCTTTCAATCACTGAACTGGGAAAAACAAAGAAAAATAGATTAATGGAGATTATCTAACCCACCTTCGTTTTGCTGACGACGTAGTCATTTTTGCATCTATCCCATCAGAACTGCAGAGTATGGTATAGGAACTTGATGACAAGAGTAAAGAAGTAGGATTAAAAATTAACTTTCAGAAGACAAAAGTGATGTTCAATGCTTTTACAAGAAATGAAGATTTATCAATTGATGGAGAAAAGCTGGACATAACAGACCCGTACGTTTATCTTGGACAGCAGATATAAAGTGAGGTTCACATTGATAAACAAATTAATCTGCGTACAAAACTTGCCTGGAGAGCTTTTGGAAGAAACAGCATAATTTTCAAGAGCAATATGCCATTATGTCTTAAAAGAAAAGTGTTTGATCAATGCATCCTTCCAGTGCTTACGTATGGTGCAGAGACGTGGACCTTAACTAAAAGAGACATACAAAGGCTGCAGACAAATCAAAGAGGCATGGAGAGGTGCATGCTTGGTGTAACCAGGAGAGATAAGAAGAGGAACTTGTGGATCCGAAAATTGACAAGAGTGGAAGACTTCATGATCAGAGTAAAATCCCTAAATTGGCAATTGGTTGGACTTATTGCCAGAAGGACAGACCATCGATGGACAGCCGAAATTTTAGATTGGATTCCAAGGGACAGGAAAAGACCCAGAAGAAGACCACGTGGGAGATGGGTTAATGAAATTGGAAAGTATGCGGGAGTGACATGGAGGAGACTGGCACAAGACAGACCGTTGTGGAGGAAACTTGGGGAGACCTTCGTCCAGCAGTGTATTGATAATGGTTGACAAAGATGATGATGATGATGATAAAGAACTAGAAGGTTTATGTTTCTTCGGAGGAGGTACCATGATAATGGTAGTTACGCTAAGATATCCATTAATCGCATCTCAGCAACATCCTGTCATATCTTGTCCTTAATATTCATAACAACACTTATTGCAGTGTTAGTGCCATAGTGTAGGTTCATCTACTTCTGGTTAATCCCACAGATCTGTACGTTCTTTCAAATGACTCTACGAATCCTTAGGTTTCTACGGATATGCTCCTAGATTGGTTTGATAAATCTTATAGTTGAAATTAGTGGAAATATTTTCGCAAAGAACGATAGTGCACGCCATTACCAGCCAGAATTGGTGACCAGTTTTTTTAAGACGGCGCCATAAAACGCATGGAATGGCCAGGAGTTACTCTGAACTGAACGCTAATGTCCATGCTTAGGACGCATTAGATAAAAGTTTTGAACTTCTTCAACCAACTCCTCCAAACACTCACGAGCTCCGAAATGTTTGTTAGAGCACTAGATGTTATTGCCATCACAGCTTCTTGACACTATTATTATTATTAGTACAAAACAGCGCTGTACAGCGGGAATTACTGCGACGTGTGACCACCCTCCGTATTGAATTACATTCCATATCTCATTTTGAACCTGGCTTGTTAACAGCTAATGGTACTAAATATTTATTATTAAATTAGAATAGTTTTCTTATCTCTTTCACGTATAATATATAAAATATCATACAAAATCATATGCAATCGCCAAATTTCATATAAAAACGCATTCCATCTTTCAAAATATTTCAAAATTTCCTGTTGTTTATGGCATGTGGGGGTTAAAGGCTAGTTAATTTTGTTTTACATTAAATCAACCAATTTGACAAGTTCCTAATTTCGCTGCAGAATTGGAATGTTTTTTTTATCCTGGTAATTTATGGTAGTCTGAAAATAAGTACTTTCGAAAGTCCGACATTGATTTTAAAGCTTCTGGGGAATTCAGCTCTTTAATGCGGAAAAGGGCTTAAAATTTTAGTACTTCTCTTTCTCGAAAGGAGCGAAATGCAGTGAGATAAATGCGACAGGGGTCAACAAGATATGATATGTAATGAAACAGGAACAAAACGTCCATGGTTCTTGGAAGAGTTATTTTCTTCTCTGTTATCTGTCATAAACAAAATCTATAAAAATATCGATTTGTTTGCATTTTGCGTTTGTCCATAATAACAGACCTAAAGACAGAATGAGACTGCAACATTTCACTGGGGTTCATATAAGGAATTAGTGCTACGGTAAAAGTAGAGAAATGTTTAATTAAAATATTCGGTAAGTTTGTGAAACATGTTAATTCATGGTATAGATGCATATTAAATATTTCATCTCTTTGTTCTGACCCACGTAAAGAGACAGAATGGTTTTGTGGTAATTTTGCATAGTTGGTCCATGAGGACATTTAGAAATTATTTACAGTTTAGTGATTAAGGGCCGTTACCGAATCGCCTATATGTAAGTGCATAACAAAGAGCGAAATGAATCCGCTTTAAGCAATTTTTTGTTGGATTTAGTCTTATGCTAAGAATTTGGTAATTTGTAATTCTATAATTTATTTTATTACTGATACTTTACTGCCGGCAAAATTTGACATGTGTTGACAATAAATTAATGAGTCTGGAATGTTAAACGAAAAGTTTGTGTATTAAAATACATTTTGTTATCTAGCAATGAGTCGTGGTTGTTCACAATTTTCATTCAGAGATAAGATCTGAATATGAATAACTTTTAAACCGCTTCTTATATTTCATTCTCCTCTTAATAATACTGTAAAGAATATTCCTATTGGAAATGTTAGCAACAGTTTCAAATAAAACTAACGGAATGTTTGCTCCGGAAGTAGAAAGTTGAGCACTAACCTGAAAGTTTTACCGTATATCAAATAATTTTGGTGTAAGTCATTCGCCTTCTTAGAATGTCTGTTCGTACGATGTAAATTGACGACGGAGAAAGTGTCACTACTGATGACAGTCAATTTATCAACACCAACAAAGAGCAAGAAATCTCATAACGCCCTTGCTGTTTCATGCCCCGCTAATTATGTAAAATGCTATGTAAACAATGAAATACTCGTCAAGGAGAACACAGAGTAGTAAAAATACAAAATGTAGAATTGCAAATAATTTTTTCATACAACGGCTGAGCTCAAATTTTCATTCATCCCGATATCAAAGTTTTTAGGATATACATTTCGAGAAAATCCTACAAATTTTATAGAAGATGACTTAAATTTCCCTAGGACATTTGCATAACGTTGTGTGTTTCTCATTTTTGACAGACGGCTGTGTATTCTGTATTGAAAACGACGATGAGGCCATGGCCTTACTTTAAATCTCTATAGTGCTCCGCTTTTCGGTACTTCGGTGTTGCTTTTACTCATTTAGCATCACAAACCTCACTTATCAGCTAACACATGTTATGTGAGTCTTTTCTTGAGCAAGACCTACTGATTTTAGAATACATGGCATAGATTTCGTCGGCACAGTTTTATACACTTCCGTGCTGCACGTTGTTTTTCCCGAAATTCTGTTTTCCTGTATTGAAAACTTCGCTCCACAAATGGCCTGAATTTAAATCTATTTCGTACTGCGCCTTTCTCTATTTCAATATTGCATTTTCCTTTTGAGGATCATAAATCTTACTTATGTACTACTTTGAATCCCGTAACAGAGGATGATAAAAATATTTTAGCTTTGGTTGTTTATTATTGACATCTCAATTTTCGATATCTGCTGAACACTGGTATAATTCAAAATTCATCACCTTTGCAATGACGTGAACATTTTTATGAGAAGACATTTGGGAAATTCAGAAAATAAGTAATCTAATAAAATACATTCCAGTATCTGCATTGCTTGTTTCTACGTTTCGCTGAGCTTATAATTTGAAAAAAATAGAATGTTTTTTTCAGTTTATTCGTCTACTAATTTTTCTTTATTATTATAAATATGCGTTGTATAAGACGCCAATAGATTAAACTTTGCCGATACCTGGAAAAAGGCCATAAGGTTGAGCCACATAACGCAGCACATTAAAGAGTAAATTATGGAAGTTGCGACATCTATCTTCATTAAACGTAATAGAAGCATATTTCCATCACATAAATATTACACGCAAATAATAGCGTTACTAATAAGATTCAGAAATAATCTACAGCAAATAACAACAACAAGCAGCAACACAATTCATCTCCCCCAATCCAGTAATTCGCAGCTATTTTGGAAGATAAGGAATTGTACCATCTCAAAATTGCATCACAAAAGTTGTCTTCTAAGTTCGTTGTGCGAACTGCAATATTTCAATTTTCTGCTCGGAATGAAAAAGGAGTCGTCCCATTTTAACACTAGAAGAAAATCAAGAGTCTGAGTCGAGCGTGTGAATTCAACAGCTTGTTGCACTTACATGTATATCTAAATATTTGGAAGCGGCATGCCTTTTAAACCTTAATAGTTAGCTTGAGTTGTGGTGTGTTTCGCTTGAAATTTTATAATGATTATTAATATTTAAAGTTAAGTACCCTATCGGTAAGTTCAACCAACGTATGTGAAGGGAGGTGTAAAGGTGAGAAAAAAATCAAAATATATATCTAATTTCACAGAGCCGGAATACACCGCGTTTAATATCCGGGCGGTCTAGTTCTTCAACCTACGTAATATCAGGTCTTTAAATCAATATCTGGTTTCTAATACATGATAATCGCTGGTGTGAGTACCACTGCGTATTTTTACACTGCTGGCCACACAAAATGCAACTCCACGAAGGACACGAGATAGCAAAGCCCGATTTACTGGACACATAACAACAGATACAAAGATGAAACGATTGAGCTTACAGGCCCATGCGACTTGCGGAACACGCAGTTATCAGTAGTTCGTGTGGCCCCCATGGCTGGCAATAACGGCCGCTACACGCAGCGCTGCGACATCGAACAGATAAAAGCTTTGGATGTTGGCTTGGGGTATGTACGTCCAGGCTTCTTCCACACGTTGCCACAGTTCATTAGGCGTAGCCGCTGGTGGTTCTTCCCGGGCCACTCGGTTGCCGATCAGCGACCAGACGTGTTCCATGTGCGACGTATCGGGAGAACAGGCGGGTCACGGCAGCAGTGACACCCGGTGGGCCGTGAAGAATTGTTGCACGTGCGGGCGCGCATTGACCTGTTGAAATGTGGCAATTCAAAAGTCCTGCAGGTAAGGGAGGACTACCGGCACCAAAACGTCGCAGATGCAGAGGTGGCAGTTGACTGTACTGGCGATGGGTACCAGAAGGGTGCGGCTATCATATCCAAATGCGCTCCAAACCATAACTCCAGGCGGCGGACCGGTATGGCGATGCATAATGCATGCGTTATACAATCTCTCGTCTTGGAGCCACCACACGCGGATTCGACCATCGTGGTATTGCAGGTAGAAGCGGGATTCGTCGGAGAAGACAATGTCGTTCCATTCCGTAGTCCAGGTGCGGCGTTCAACGGCCCAAAGCCTCCGCACTCGCCGGTGGTGTAACGTCAATGGTAAGCGAAGCAATGGCCGTCGTGCGACAAGTCCCCGCTCCTGCAGACGACGTCAAACGGTACGTGCTGACACAGGTAGTTGCGTAACACACCCTAATTCCTGCGCTAAAGTTCGTGATGTGGCTGTGCGAGCCTTAAATTCCCGCCGCATAACTTGCCGGTACTCTCGTTCGCTGGTGTGCCGCGGCTGCAGCAATCGCTCACGTCGCTCCGTCTGTCCCTCCTGTACCCAGCGAATCCATGCTCACCTCACTGTGGCTGGATGTCGTCCCACACGGGCGCCGATGTTTTGGTACGATAAAACCGCTGTCGCGATAAGCTACTATTCGTTCTCTGTCGAACTCCGAAACGTGCTGGAATGACTGCCGTATTCTGCGAGGAGACATCTGGAAGCTTCCCACGCACAGGTCCGGCAGCACGACACACTTCCACTACTTACACCCCGCCTTCTGTGCACCTTTCATATAGTGTTTCTCGGTGGCGTGCCGGGCGCACATCATTTGCATATATCCTGCAATGCTAATCGTTTGCATGCTGCGAATGTCAGTCCAATCGAATGCTTCCTTCTTGGTGTTGCATTTTGGGTGGCCAGCAGTGTATATTTTGAAGATTTTCTATGGTTAACTTTGTGAACGCTAAACGTTTTGTGTTTTTCCTCGGTCCTAAAGGCGAGATTTGGGCGGAGCTCATTGGAATAGTGAGACAAAAGTAATATTTACATTCAGACTTCAAATGTTATCTAAGGAACCGTAGAAAATCACTGCACATGTACCAAAAGATACCTCCCATTAATGACAATCACATTGCTTCTGCTCCAGACAACTTCTTAAAGAAACTAACAATAAAACGCACTAGATATCTAAAACCTAAACAGCGTTGCGCTGTTCTGAAAAAAACATTGGTATATATTGTGGAAACCATCCGGCGGAGCAGGTATTTGCAAAATGAGGTCTTCTAAAAGGTACCGCGTGTACAGGATTTTCGGTTTGGCGGCAAACGGAATTTGTTTTCCTTTGAGGCAGTCTCTTAAAAAGGGCAAACGAATTTAACTAGCTCCCTCAACACCAAATCGGAAATGGACTGGAGCAGCTCTGTACCCAATGAGCTGTTTGAGTTTGGGTCACGCATCATGTATGCACCCCCTACTGACATTAATTTAAGTTATCCTCCTTTACGATGGTAATGGGCAGACATAATGAACCGTCATTTAGAATGAGCTAAGTTGCATAACGGGCATTTTAACCCCGTATGAGAACTTCTTTTTTACGCTCCACGTTTCACGCTTACTAATTAACTGATGCGTTGGTCCAATGCGGAAGTCCCTTTTAAGCTGGATTTGGCATTAGGGGACCCTACCTATTAAGCTTTTCCCTCGCATTCTGACAAGTCTAATACTCCCTTCTGGTACACATCTTTTCAGCTGACACTAACGGAATTCTACTTGTTTTGCAGAGGGCATCACAATAAACTTATGTTACCCAAGGCAAATGCAATGACATAAAAATTCAAAGATTTACTTGTTTTTCAAAGCGCTGCTCCAAAAGCGTAAGTTACCCAAGGCAAAAGCAATGGCAGACAAATTAAATGATTCACTTGCTTTGCAAAGGGTAACACATAAATCTTAAATTACCCAAGGCAAAAGCAATCAGAGACAAATTCAAAGATTTACTTGCTTTGAAAGGGCTGCTCCGAAAGCGCAAGTCACCCAAGGCAAAAGCAATGACAGAAGGGCTGCTTGCAAGCGTAAGATTCTAAGCAATAGCACAAATAGTGAAACATATCCATAACGTCTGCACAGCATACGCAAATATCGTAGTTAAAACAACAAGGCACTATATGTCATATAATGATACCGATACAGAAAGCCTTATAATTAAAAAAAAACACCAGAAACTGATTAAATAAATGAAGCACATAGCCACCCATGACAAAACTAAACAGTATAAGTTAATAAATGTAGGTTACAGATGTTAGCATAGCTTTTAACGAACTTAGCATTCAGCCTTAGCAATGCCTATATTCTATCTCTAATTTTTGATTTATTTTATTTAATGCTTTACTGTTACAGCATCTGTTCATTTCTCCTCTCAAGACGGTTGGACCTATGGCATCACGTCTTTTCGCGTCTTCCAAGGCCCTAGGGGCTTGTGTGTTGGCGATTAAATCTTTTGAAGGAACCAGTATTCAGGAGGTTTTCAAAATTATTTATGTGTGTGCTTCAAAATTTCTAACCTTCGGTTCTTTTCTGATTATTATAACACCAAAATATTTATTGCGACGGCAAAGCTCTGCTTGATCGCGAAAAGAGATGCACTCTAGCGGGAAAATGAACTAGATCGATAATCTGCGTCAGAAGTACTGTTTAATGTTCGAAATTAACACATCAGAGCAGTGTCATGAGTAAATAGAACTGTCTTTTCGAAATAAATATTCCAAATAATGAAATTCAAGTTATCTCTCTAATTACCTTTTGTGATCCTTCATTTCAGGACAAGCAAATTACTTTCAGTACTTAGTCGGAGGGTCTCGATAAGAAGATTGACAAAAGGCTCGCAGCGCAAAATGGCATATGTTCAAATGCAATGTCACAAAACTAGTGCTGGAATGGCTGTCTTAACCGGCATGATGGTATTTTAGTACTGGAATTGCTGTCTTAACCAGCATGATAGTATTTCCAGTCTTCTGATCAGGAGCAGCAATGTGTCGTCTGAGATGTTGTTGTAAAGGAAGATCTCACCCCAAATCGCTTCTAATACCGCTGGAAGATTCCAAGTGTCAAGACGCCTTAACCAGTCAAACACCATTGTATTTTCCAGTTACCGCTCTGGTGCTGACGTTTTGCCATCTGTAGACTGATTTGTGCATACTATGTACAGTGGACCGAATTCGAAAGAGGAGTCATCAATGTTTACTAATAGCGATATTTCCTACGTTCTACAGCGTTAATTGTTCATTCAAACTCATAACAGGAGCAAAGTCTCGTGCACAAAGTAATGGATTTTTATTGAATATTCACTGAAGTGCCAGAAAAACGGGTACACCAGTCTAATACTTGGTAGGTCTCCCACGGGAGCGCAGGGCTCCAGAAATACGACGGGGTATGGACTGCACTAGCTTCTGGTAAGAGTGACTGATTTATTTAGTTACATTACTCACTTACGATCACAAGGACTTGTGTGTGAGCACATGCACACAATTCGTATTTGTTGCATTAAAAGTGAAAACCGAAAGCATTAGGTTAGTTTCGAATACATAATATATAATAAAAGGTATAATTACTTAGGAGCTAATAAAAGGTATGTTACGCAGCAGCTAACAAAATCCTATATGCCAGTGACGATGAATAATATTGTACATTACTTGTATGGATGGATCAACCGGGTGCCATTATTTTGTATCGATGCATCTACCGGGTCCGTGGACTGCACATTAAAGCTAAAGAAAAATAGCTTTACCATGTGCATTCCACAAATTATGTTGATTTAATTTTGCGTGTCCGCTGTATATTTGATTTGATTTCATTAACCTTTTATTCTACTTCCGTTTTACAGCTTAAGCTGATTGATGTTGTTCTAGTGCAAGGGTTTCCAACCTTTTCAACATCATGGCACACTTAACCTACGAAAATATTCTCGCGGCGAAGTTGTTTAAAGGCTAACATATCAGAACAGTAATTCACAATGGGCAAGTTAACAAAAATTGTATTTATTCCCGTATTACAAAACTTATTGCAAATTAGAAAACAAACAAAAATTTGAGGACTTTATTTTGAAATTAAGATAGTTCCACCAATGCAACACTTGGAATTGTTGCAGCTTGCAAATCCTGTCAAACCTGGGTCGAATGTTTAAACATGCAACTCGTAGATCCGCTTCAACGTTAGACAGACAAACCCTAAAACTTGATTTTACATTGTTCAATGCCGAAAATGCTTGCTCACACATGTACGATGTTGTGACCTGTAGCAACAATTTATTAGCTGTTTTTTATATAGATGGGTAATGTTTTGTCATGATTAATCAGAAAGAATCACACGATCAATTGGTCTCACTCTCAATGTAGAATCAAAGCACATATCGTTAGTTCGTCTCTTTCTACTGTCATCAGATCCTAATCTTCAACTTTGTCGGCAAACATAAAACGTGACATAATCCAGTCTATATTTATCATTGACTGTGATAGAAAATAGTTGTTAATTTTTACTTCCAGGTTCACAATGTGTTCGGCAATTAATTGTTTCAATTCTTTAGCTTCATTTCCTGAAACCATACTGTGCAGTGTAGGAAAATTCGATAAACCTCTTTTTGAAATAGAGTACTTCGAACTGAGTTTCCTGTGGAAACCTTTCATTTTGTTTGTCGATGTAATTATATTCACTTGCCGTCCTTGCATCGACAGGTTTAGATTCACATGAAGAAATTTCCCGGCACATCTCCTGTTCTAGTGCCTTGAAAAAGTTTCCTTTGGCGAGCAAAAGCTTGGAAAATATCGTATGGACACCCCTGTAAAAAAGACATTATTTTCCTATAAAGTATTGTGCTTTTGTTTTATAGTCTCGGGTATCTGATATTTTCATTTATATTTGGTATAAGATACACTCATCTTCTCAAATAACGGAACACCTGAAAGAAGTCCGGCTGCAAAAATTTAGTTCCTACACGATATATTCGTTAAGCAACATAAATCAAACGTTTAGCACATCGGTGTCATATGTACCAGGTACTTCGACATGTCTAATGTACGGTGTAGACACCTCTGGCTTGTAAAACCTGCTGAACACGCTGAGGCACGGAATCAAATAATGAGCGAATTGTGTCCTGTGAAGTAGCGATCTAGGCTGCAATTATCATCAGGAGTTGGATCCGCGTCCAAATCTCCTCAGGAGGTGATGGAGAACGATCGTAGCGCTGAACTTGTCGTTAGACCATGCCTAAGAAAATTTTTATGAGCGCTAATTCCGCCTGTCTTGCGGCCCACGGCAGAAGATGAACATTGTTATCCATGAACAAAGCACGTGTTGTCGCTGCAACGTACGGTGGCGCCTTTTCCTGCCATAATATGACCCTGAAAAAGTCCTGAAGGTACTGAAGTGCGATTAGCCTCAGAATGTCATTCACTTAACTGTCAGTCGTTATGGTGGGACGGACTATCACGAAAGGTGATCTGCCTTTGTACCCGATAGCGCACCAGTCCGTAATATAGCCAGTTGGTGCGGTACATCTGGTGGAAATACCCTCTTCCCGACGCCTCTCCCCCTGTCGTCAGCGGCAACAAATGCGGGTATCATATTACCACAAAAAGATTCGCGTTTAGTCCGATAATTCGATACAATGCCATTCATCACACCACTTCGTTCGATGTACGATTGCAGTCTGGCAGTCCGTTGCTGCGGTGTCAAAAGTACCTTGAGGTGGAACCGAAGAGCTTGCATTCCGAACGATTAGAATCGTTCGGAATGCAGGCACTCATTAGAATCGGCCAAGTACTGTTACACATGACACGGGAAAATGAGTCACAGGTCGACACTGCTGCTCCCATGCCGTTGACAATTCAGAACGATGGTAAAAAGACATCCTCATCTGATAAAGGCTAACCCTTATCAGATGAGGATGTGTAAAACGTCCAGAACCTTCTTTTCACATCCTACGCTCTTTTTCGTACCATTCCCTGCACACTGTTACTGCGAATGATACACTATGCCTCAGATGATTAGAAATCTCCCGAAAAGAGACATTGCAATCTTTCATGCGGTTAATGCGACCTTGTCGAGTACGCCGATGTAAAAATTCTACTGTTTCACACGACACTAGGGCACACTTACCCACTGTTCTCAAAGCACTCACATATCAATTATGCCAAGCGGTGATTTTAACAGAAAAACTGCAGGTTTACGGTCTGTTACGTTGCATGATATGCTTTGTCTACATGCGGTACACAGGCACCTATAACACTGATGCTAAACATTTCTGAAATATTGCGTGATTAAGATATCTTTAAAAAAAATCATAGAGCTGCTCCTTTTACTTCTTCAGTTTCTTGCTTTTTCTTTGAACAGGAGTGTGTGCGTTTTATGTAAATGTACAACGTCCGTACGGATACATTTGATTTTTCTCTCTTTTTTTCTTTTTCTACTTTTTTTTTCTTTTTGTTTAAATGAAAGAAGATCCTGTAATTCCCTTTCCAGTTTTGTCAGTTTCCTTTTTTAATTCGGTATATACGAGAGTTATTAAATAAATCCCTCCAGCGTAAAATTTAGTAAGTATAAGAAATGCTTTTAAAATACATCTGTTCACCAGTTTCAGTGTTAGTTCAAAATGAGCCAAATTCGAAAACATTTGTTAAAATCGTATCGACCCGCATAAAGATAAACATGGGTAACATGTAAGAAATGTTCAGTAAAATATACAGCCAAGAGACAGAATAACAGGCTCTTTAGCTTTCAGGCGATTCCATGAAGTTATTTTTTGTCTGCGTGATATGGCCTCCAAACTATATTACCATATTCGTTATGGAACATTCTTGCAGCATAGCGGATATTTCCAAAATATGCAATTTGACCGAATTCGTTAATACTATACGTATCAAATATATGTAAAAATATTTATTATATAGGATGCCGAATGTGATCTTCTCTTATTAAATTAGGCGATATTTTTTCTTGCTGCCATGCAAGCTGCATCGCTATCAACCAACAATCAACTTGCACGGAAGTAACTCATTTTAATAAAACGTATGGAGAAAATCAATGAATGAAATACGGGATTACATTATTGTGCACTACAAATTTGGAAGATGTGAGTCCGTTTATTCGACCAATAGACAGATTCACATCTTCCAAATTTGTATTGTACAATGGTGTAATCCGTATTTCATTCATTCATAGTATGCGCCCCCGTGCAATCACGGTAAGGAATTTTAAACCTCCAGATTCGCTATATACGAATGCTAGTTGCTTCGACAAGCGAATCCTGTGGCTGTTATATTCAAATTGATCAGAAACATGTAACTTTGTTGTTCTGGGTGGTGTAGGCGTTAGCATAGGTGGCACTATCAGGGAGACGTATTTCAGAAGTGTATATACGGAATTGGGATTAAGGCCACTTCGGACGTGCGATTTTTTTAGAACTGTCTTAGAGATTTATAGTAGGCTGGACCTATGAGGAGACTCACGTTACAGATCCATGTACGCTTTGCTGTACTTGCCATCAGCCATTTCATTGTTGGGGTGTTTTCTTTGCAACAATGGTTACCTTCCCTTGTTTTACTCGTACAGTAGGAATCCAACCGGAGGTAAACAGAGAGTGAACTTCATTGGTAGGGGAACTTTTGAGTTTTTATATTATATTTTCATGACTTCATGGGTCTTGTGAATTATCTTTTGAAGAACTCTCCCTTTAACTAGTTCTCATGGAGCCGAGAGATTTCAGCACATCTGCGCTCACTCCTCCTTTTAGCTCGGGATTAGTACCGATATGTTTTGCATCAAAAACCTTTAAGCTACTTAACGTTCTTTCTTAATTTTCCGGGAGAACGGCGGAATAAAATGTGTAATTATAGGTATTTTTGAAGTAGATTGGATGGACGAACAAAATATGAGGAATTTCATATATATTAGAAAAATATATATGTATTGCAGAACACTTAGTGTTTAATCAGCCACACTATATGGCAGGTAACATTCTGGAATATATTCCAACGGAACTGTCATATTTCAACCAAATATTGTTTTAATGTCTTACTTGGAAACATTAAGTAGTTCTTCAGCAAGCAAGCAAGTACGAGTCATTTTCTTGTAGGACTTGCGTCCACAGTGGGTAGCTTTAAGTCCCAGCCACCTACAGCGAGTTCGCCTTTTGGGCAGGACACAGAAACGTAAGGAATGAGAGCAAGTCTACTGCCTTTGACAGAACAGTTTTGTAGTAAGATTAGAGTACAGTAGATGGCGCCACCGTACAAGTACGATGTTGCACTTAGCGGGTTGAGCGAATTTCAGGGGGCATAGGAAAGGATACCCATTTTACCAGTGGGTCCAGCCTAGAGGGCGTCACTTAAAGTGCTCGTCCGATGCACGGCGAAAATTCAGTTAGCAAATCACACCACATCCGCAAGATCAGCCCAGGATCGAACTTGAGAACCTTGCATTGTTAGTCTGAACTGCTAATCACACAGCCATTCGCGGCTTTTAGGTAGTTCTGTCTAAGTATAAATCAATATATTTAATTTTTTTTCTTATTTTACTAGCTAAACTTCATCATATACATGAGGAAAAACGTTTACGCCGGAATAAATGTTTCAGTGTGTAGAAGTAATTTTCGTTGTTAAAGGACATTTTAACAGTAATAGAAAGGATCTTTAAAATGGTACGTTTTAGTATTTTTCATTTATTTAGGCACTTTGACAACAGCACGAACCACGATGGGTACTAAGTTGGCGTACCGCTATGTATTGGCCGTTACGGAGTCTGGTATTCAGCTGGCTATTTATTAAAGTCGACCTCAGCTTTAATATTAAGATACATTTCGACCTGTATTGATCTCAGGAAATGCAAATGTTCCTCATGATATCGTATACAAACTTATGTTACAGTATTATTCAATATGATCATTTGTCACATATGTGAAATAACATGATAGTCAATTTCTTAGCAAGCAGAATTTTCCACGATAAAAGATTGCTCATGTTAAGTGACTTCCCTCATAAGTCAAGTCGACTAACAATCTACAAAGCAGCTTAGAAATAAAAGCGCGGCGGAAATGCATTAATCGCAATTCTGCATATATATATATATATATATATATTTTATTGGGGGTTTAACGACTACCTTGAGCAACTCAGTGGGCTATAAGAAGTCGCCCATCCCTAATTCAGGGTTCACTGGTTCCAGGGAAGGAAAAGAGCCAGGACCGTAAGACAAACATAACATCCATGCCTCACGGGATTCGAACCCGGCCCCTGTCGTACGAATGATCAGAAGCAATCGCTTAGACCACTGCGCCACCCTGGGCGGCAATTCTGCATATACACTTGTGAAATACGCTGGTTCGATTTCCGCTCCAGGACCATGAAATTTTCAAGCTTTCGGATATTATCTGACCTTTTATCTATGGCATGTTTACACCTATAAACGGATTCACATTTCCTAAATTTGAATATTATTGAAAAAATTAAGTGCAACAAGGACACTTCTTATACGATGGGAGATATTGTCTCCTAAATGCAATAGACAAATAAATTGTTAGACCTTTATTACTTTTCACTGTTTATATATATTTAAGATATTTTTAGAATAAAATACCCAAAACTGAAACTTTGTTCTTACCTTATTACGTATTGTACGAAGAAATGCGCCCGCAATGAAGCTTTCAGATGTATTGCGTTCGCAACCGTAATTTTTATTTATCGTAATCACCACACCTTCTCTTCTAATACATTCAGAAAGTGTTATCTATTTCTCATTTGACCAACTCATATTACATTCTTCAATAACCCAATTTAATTACGTATACCATATAATTCCTGCAATTGTATTTGCACTATGCTATAAAACATAAAACACAAGACTTTATGGGAAAATAATCTGGGTCCTTTATACAGGTGTATACATAATATATTCCCCAAGTTTTTCTTGCAAATGAGCGGCCTTTACAACAGTAAGTAGTAAATAGAAAAAGAGGTCAATGGAACCAAATCAAATAAACAACTGTCACTCGAAATTACATCAGCATGGCGTGTCGTGATAAACATATTATATGGCTATATTTTGTTTAGCTTTGAAGGGGCAGTCCCATCAATTGATAAAAAGTCGTTGCATGGGTCACGGAGAAAATGAAAATCTCTAGTCGTCTCAAGTAAGGTTCTTTTTACTTTTTATACTGTGGTATACCCGACATTAGCTTGAAGGTTTTAGTTTTCACTGATAATAAAATAATTACGAATGTGTGTGTGCTTACACACATTTCCTTGTGACAGTAAGTGCGTAATGTAACTAAATAAAATTAGTCACCCTAACTTTCAATATCATTTCATCAGTTTCAACAAATTACATTACAGGCGTCATTTCGAACCGCACCCTTTTCAGCAGCAGTCCCATTTTATACACTTGTCAGAAAGGCTCTTCGAGCTAAGGTAATTAAGCAGCAATTTAATATGTGGAACACATAAGGAAAAGTTAAAATAAATAGAGCTGCAATTAAGAGAATAAGTTTGGGAAAATAAATTTTAGAGAAATGGCATGAAACTTACGTCTTACCACGTTTTCTTTTATAAGAAAAATGTTTCATGTTCTTGATATTTTATTTTTATTTTATTTAATCTTCAGTTTTTTTATGAATATTTTATAATGTACAGGATTGAAAACTATAAAAATTTTCGAAATGCAGTTCATTATGCGAATAATGCATATCTATATACTTTATTTTAAAATGAAGCTCGTTACAAATAAAGCTCAGTTTCTTGAAAAGCGGTTGCACGCCTGCTATTCTAATATGTTCTATTATAATTTATACAGCCTTCATCTCCTTGTACGTTTGCAAATATCCTTTGTAAGAAGGATTGCTATTCTTATTTATTTTTTGCAGGTCATAATGTAAACATCAATGTCATAAACGACAATATTACGAAATGTAGATGAAAATTTCAGCACGTATTTTACCGGTAAAGAGGTGTTTCATCTTCTCATCTGACAAACCTCTACGTACCTTTAAATATTTTGTTACAATCGCAGGATATGTAATGAATTCGATAAATTTTAGGGAATCACTAGTGGGGTTTAAAATTTCATGCGTTGTGTAATCATTAGTGGCACAGTGCAGACGATACCTAAATATGTGTTTTCCAAATCGTTCAGGATTGCGGACACTGTGTTTTCAAATGCAAGCCATGCACCCTTCTCTTGAAAATGTTGATACCTGTATGGTTGTTACCAATGTGAAAGAGTTTGATGAAATTGTAGGGTATCCTTTTACAAGCGAGTTATTTTAGGTATAGTAAAAACTATGACATACAACAATGAAAAATTGTTCCACTGACAACATAAAAATTTTTGAATCTGAAACAGAAGGTCGCACTTCATCGTGTACATGAAAGAACCGCCTCTGTATTTTTCTCTTTGACAACCAACGCACTTCTGTATGTAAAATACCTTCGTGGCTCCCCCTTTCCTCACAGAATCTGCAGAGTTTTTTGGAATCCAAAGTTTGAGATTTCCTAAAATACGTATTCGCGATTGCTTCATCATGTACAGCTTTTTATGGGTCTGGCATCTTCTTTGTAGCCAAAGCCTCCCAGTAATGCAGCAGTGGTTTCATTTGATTGAAGATGCCACTTTCTTCACCGAGCTACAAATACTCTGATTTTTTCTGGCAGTGCACTGTCACTATGTGTTGACAGGAACATTTCTCTCACGAAATGTGGTTGGTTCTCAACAAAGAAATCATTCAAAGATTTAAAAATTCAATTTGCTGTGGTGAGTAGAAGCAGCTTATTTCTACCTATTAGAATAGACATGAACGCCATCTCTTCTAAAAGGTAGAAATCACATATAGGCGAAACACCCACAAATAAATTCGCTCTCAAATCACAGAAATTAATATGTCCCCTACAAATTTATTGTACAATGCAGAAATCCGATTTTGAGGGGAATACGACATCGCGTTTTCGAAACAAAATGACCTACCTTCAGAAATGCTTCCCAATCATTTTTCTAATTAAAATTGTGCAATTTTAATTTAAGGACCACATGTCCTGTGGATCCACTCAAATCACATGTCCAGGGGATCATATTGTATTTGCATGGCCGTTGTTGATTTATAGTACGAGTTGTGAGCAGTAATTGATTCTGTAAAATGAATGTCAAAAGTTTTAGTTATACGTATTCGGTTGACGGGTTACCGAAGATAAATATGTTCGTGATATATGTTGTAAATGTATGAATATCGAAGAATCATTCTTCGGTGTTCAAGGTTTAGAAAAGAAACTCACACATACACACACCGCCGCGCTCCATACAACCTGTTTAACTCCTTTCATGCATTATTACCAGGTGGGATGAATTTATTCCTACAAAATAATATTGGAAAGAGGTCTGGGCAAAACTTTGTCTCAGCAATGTCTCCAATGTTTGCCTAGAAGTGTAAAAAAAACGTGAAGAACGGAAGTTTGACAATCTTAACAGTTATTTGCAGTATTATATTAAAAAACAAATTTATAATAAATTATTCTAAGATATGTTTCATTTGATGAGAAACACTTGCTTTTTCGAAAGGGTGTTACACCCTAGTAGTTTAAATTAAAACTTCCTACAGGTATATGTTGCTGCAACGAAGTGCACTTTCATCGTTTAATACTCTAGATTTCTAGAAATGGTATAAAGTTGTTTACGCTAGCAAGTCGGCCTACGGAGCAGATCACTCATAGCTGGCATTTGTTTACATGCTGTAGAATGACTATTGTCATGGTGTATTGTTAACGAACACAGAATTTTAAAAATGATTTGACATTTCTGTTCCAAAATCACATTTGCACAACAAACTAAATCATACATTCAATTGCAATGCCGTTTCTTCGCTTTTCTTAGCGTTACCAGTGTATCAATTGGTTCAAGAAAAATATCGTTCACTTCGCTTTTAGTTTCAACTTCAGGAACGGCAGGGTTACAATAATCAAACCCAATGATATATATTTATGCTTAAATTAGCTCTGAAACAATTATAAAAATACCTAATTCTATAGAAGGATATAAACAACTTAGACTGTAAAAGCTGTTGAAGTTAACATTGTTGCCAAATCGCTTTAAGAGAAATTTCCACAGAACGAGAGTTGCAAAGTGAAATTATATTAATAAATACAATAATACATAATAATGTAATAATAAATAATAATACAATAATGCATAATATTGCAATAATAAATAATAATAATACATAACAGTGTAATAATAAATAATTATACATAATAGTGTAATAATAAATAATAATACATAATAGTGTAATAGTAAATAATAATACATATTAGTACACTACTACTAATAATTTAATAGTAATACATAATACAATATTGACATTACATTATTAATATATAATGCAAATTCCACCCAAGCACGGAGAACAAAGTGAAAAATCCACATATGTTTATATAACACCTAAAGACGTAGATCTTTAACTTCACATTCTTGATCAATTGAACCCTCAACTAAAAGAATATTCCCCATTTCTTCCTTAATAGAATATATACAAGAGGGCCAAAATAAATGCAAAAAAGATTACATTATTTTTGTGTAGCCTTTTGTGGTCCATTTTTTGTAACTGTGTATTTTATGACTTTGATAAAATCATCTGATAAACTTTGGATGTCAATAAATATTCTGTCAATACGTTACGTGTGCGTTGACATAAAAGTACATATTTATGAATTTGATTGAATGACAAACTGGATTCACTTGAAAATAACATAGCACCACAGAAAGGTAAAAAAGGCATTAAAACAGTAATGCAAGAAGAAAACATGTTGTTTTACATATGGTCCTTCACATCGGTCCTAAAAAAAGCGTCAATCTGTAGTATAAAAAAAAAAAGAAAGAAAAGGGCCTCCCCATATGACCTTTATACTTAAGTAGACATGCATGATATTCTTTACACTCAAGAACAATATACATTACACCTTTGGCAACTTTGTACTCCATTATATAAATTGGGTGTAACTACAGTAATTGAAAAAGTAAAAAAACTTATATACATGGAAACAATTAAAACTGTAGAACACTCACGCAAACAAAACACTTAGTTTTGCTTCCATGAGGCAGATATTCACATTTGGTTATAACAGGTATCTATAGTAGGAGGCTGCAGTTGCTGTTCTGGGAGTCCTGCTCGTCTCTAAAAAAGATCCCTTGGTAACTTAACTTTGTCGAGGCTTGCCATTTATATACTTTTCGATATGCAGCATTATGAGCCTTCTGCATTTTTGCCTTCATGTTTAAGCACCATATCCTTATTAACTTTATAATCCTAGCATACAGTTTCACAACTTCAGCTGCTGTATCTGGAAATTTCTGATTAGTCTATGCACACAGTCTCTTAATAATATGATTTTCATGGGAGAAAGATTAACATCCATGTATATCTGTAAGTATTAGTTCACAATGCCTTAACTTCTCCATACAGTCATCTGGTGGTACAAGAAAACCACGGCAAAAAATCACCTCCATCCGTTTAACAGATGCTGAGTCTATGCCTGAAAAGATATTAAAAATTTGTGCAGTTGGTGTACCCATGGAGTGGTCGTACTTTTTTCCACGCAGTGCAGTATATCCTGTAATGTAAAATACGCACTCAACAAAATAGTCCGATACAGAACACAATCCAGGAGATACTTCAACAACTGTTGAATATTGTAATGCAATGTTTCGGATCATAGTTTTACTCCACATCACAGCCAGTGGTTCAGACATATCAGGCAAGATTCTACAAAACAACTGGGAAATCAGAAACACACTCTCGTGATCATGTAATATAACTGGGGTAAAACTGGATATTGGGATTTTGTAAGCATTAGCACCTGGAAGCAAAAGGCGTAGGTGTTACTTTACTTCTAGGGGCAAAGGATGATCATAAAAGTGGCAAAATCCCCTTATTTGGGAGAACAGATTTTCTAGCAGTCTTTGTTAAGTCGAGCTGTCAATAGGTATTTGATTTTCAGCGGCTGTAAATCCGTAAAAAAGTGCTAGTAAGAAGCGAATGATCGTTATGAATTTCTTTTCACATGGTAATATATGTTTTTTTCACCTACCTTCATATTCTGCCAACATGAATGACCCTGTCTCATGATGTTTTCTTGAATTTCACGTTGTTTTCCAAATCCAGAAGCTAGTGATTCTACGCGTTAGGCTTCCTTGAATTTAATGTCAAACGAGTCATTCAGAAGCTGAAGAAATGTAGCAGTGTGATCCTCGTTTGGCATTACGTTGCGTACGTGTTATGCTGTGCAGTATTGTTTGGGAAAAGCTGTGTTGCTAAATAGACGGGATGGCGATCACGACCTTTTACAGTAAGATGATGAAGTGACAGTTTAGGACAAATCTTTATCTCACCACAGTCCAATGCCAGTAGTTTTTCATTACTTTTGGGTTTTAATATTTTTTTAGCGGACAGCTCAAGAAGTTCAGATTTTGGATTACGCACATTATCATCTGCACAGAAATGTTCTGAGCACACCATTGAATTCCAAAAATTCAAATGATGTTTTCTCGTAAATTTCCGTACCCAAATCTTGTGTAATTTTCGGTTTTTTAGAATTCTATAAAGTTTAATGTCAGAATCTTTAGTTCTTCTATTGTACCTTGTGCAGCTTGCAATTGTTCCTCCGAGCACCGCTGTTGTCTAGTGCCGAATAATATACGGATTACCTGTGCCTTAATTTTATTGAATAGAAAGACGCCATATTGTACTCAACTTGCCGGATTTAACGCACCTTTTGACTGCAAAAAACCGATAAGGAAAAATAATAATTTTAAACAAGTAAGCAACACACTGCGTATACAAACCAACAGCATCTGATCTCCAGATTTCTTGCTCCTCATCTGACGTAATTCACGATTACAAAAAACACCACACTCCCTGCCCTAACCTCCTCGGACGACAGATCAGATGACAATGAGTACACAATGCTTACCAAAGCGACAATCAGGAAATGTAATCTTGATCAGTTGGGTTTTGTTGGGGTTATTTATGAATTATTAATGTTTTTCTAAGCAACTTACTGAATGGTTTTTCCGCCTTTTCTAAAGAGTTATATCCAACATTAAAAAAATAAATAAAAGTAAACAAGGATGATTTTACTTTAGAATTAAATAAATAAAATAAGGCACAAACAGAAACACCATTTAAAGAGGCAAACACTCGTCACATAATTTGATGAAACATATCCGGACACTGACTGGCCTTTCTTGTCCATGAACTATCATGGCACATTAGTGATATATATGCATTGGGGTGTGGAGTAGACATACCTCTCTACTTAAGGCTTTGTCCTGTTGTCTGTTTACGCTGTGATGATGAAAGTGTGTTCCAGGACGACAGATAAACATGTTCCTCCTTCTTAACATTTCGTTCTCTATTGCTTATTATTCACGGCTTTTGATTCCTTGCCATTCGTTTTTGCTGTTACTATTACCGTCAATACCACTTACAGCTGTCAAACCGCTTTTCACAGTTTCGACTGGTAAAAACTTATCTCGACCTTAAAATTCTTAAGTTAGATGGTAAAAAGTGCCTGGTTTTTTAATATTGAGCATCAGTATATTTTATGTAATAGAGGAAATTACTTCGATCGTAGAACACTTCACTTCTCATGAAACAAACAAAGGTCTCACAGTAGACAGCGGAACCATTCAATCCGTTACCTCATTGAAGGGAACTGTCACGTGAGACAACATCTGCCACCAACTGGCGTGGTCTTGTAGAATATGAAATGCTATTGTCTTGTTCGACGCAGTACATGCTAAGGTGTATAACAATAACGTGATTACCTTCAAAGATATAGCCCACGGATCTAATACATACACCGAATGCTCCAGTTGCTAAAACTAAATTCTCAGCAAGGAACTTTTGTTAACGTCATTCTGCTTTAAAGCGGAATACGGATATAAAAAAATACCACTCCAAGTGTAAAGCGATGTAGACTTCAATACTTTGGTGATGAAGATAAAATATTAATTTTCTGTACAATCAATGTATAACAAAAGCTGTAAGAATGAACACGTGTTAAAGTGATTCTACATCGAAATGTAAAAGAGAGATAAAAAAAAACAATGCCTGTATATCCTTTTATGCTCGGCATCCGATGAAGGCTAATTCATTAGGGGGTTTATTGATTGTAAGGTTATGTGAGTATGAACCGAGTTTGTTGAAATTGGCTTCCCATTACTTTTCACGTGCGGCCCTATGTAAGTCCGCACATGGCCAGTTTTGTCGTTTTCTTATTTGATTTCCACTGGTGAAAATGTATCTCGATCTTAAAAATCTCAATTTAAATGGTAAAAAGTATCTGCTTTTTAAATTTTGAACAGCAGTATATTTTATGTAATAAAGGAAATGACTTCGTTGGTAGAACACTTCACTTCTCATGAAGCAAACCAGGTTCTCACAGTAGATTCCAATTCGTTACCTCATTGAAGAGAACTGTCACGTGAGAAAACATCTGCCACCAACTGGCGTGGTCTTGTAGAAGATGTCTTGTTCAACGCAGTACAAACTAAGGTGCATAACAATTACCTTTACCTCATTGAAGAGAACTGTCACGTGAGAAAACATCTGCCACCAACTGGCGTGGTCTTGTAGAAGATGTCTTGTTCAACGCAGTACAAACTAAGGTGCATAACAATAACGTGATTACCTTCTTAAAGATAGCCCTCGGATCTAATAGATGCATCGAATGCTCCAGTTGATAATACTAAATTCTCAGCAAGGAACTATGGTTAACGTCATTCTACTTTGAAATGGGATACGGATATTTAAAAATACCACGCCAAGTGTTAAACGAAGTAGACTTTAATATTTCGATGGGGAAGAGAAAAATATTAATTTCTTGTATAATCAATGTTAAACAAAAGCTGAAAGAACGAACACGTGTTAATCTGATTCTAAGTCGAAATGTAAAACAGAGATAAAAAAACATTGAATGTCTATCCTTGTGTGCTCGGCCTCCAATGAAGTCATCCATTAGAGGGTTTCCCTACTCACACCATCTTAAAAATCAAAAATGGCGATTAATATGCACAATTTTTAAAATAAATAATTTCGAATATTCTGCACCATTTTATGGATTACTCAATGGAATTTCCATAATGTGATTTGTATACATCTATGGAATAAAGTAACTGTGAATTATGTGGACTGATAGTGTTTAAAATGTGGTTCAGGTGACAGACAGATAATTTCTCAGTTTTTCGGAAATAACTTCCTAAAAATAAAAGCTCTACCAATCACACCCAGATTGCTTTTGTGTTCTTGATTTACTGACAAAATTATTTGAACGTTCACCTTCCTACACCGGAAGGGCACTTGTCCCTGCTAAACCACGCTGTCATGCTTATCAGTGCTTAATTGTCAATTTCCCTCACACTGTAAAAAAATTTTCGTAAATTTCACAGTTTTGGACCGTTAACAAGGTTGCCATCCTTTGACTGTAAAAAACAGTTTTGTACTGTATTAATTACGGAAAACAACTGCGAAAGAACAGTCAGGAACTGTTATTTTGACAGTTTTGTACCGTATTATTTACGGAAAACAACTGCGAAGGAACAGTCTGGAACCGTTATTTTTACAGTTTTGTACTGTATTATTTACGGAAAAAACTGTGAAGGAACAGTCAGAAACCGTTATTTTTACAGTTTTGTACTGCATTATTTACAGAAAACAACTGTGAAGGAACAGTCAGAAACCGTTATTTTTACAGTTTTGTACTGTATTATTTACGGAAACAACTGTAATTTTTACAGTTTTGTACCGTATTTTTTATGGGAAGGAACAGTCAGGAACTGTTATTTTTACAGCTTTGTTTTGTACTGTATTATTTACATAAAAGAACTGTGAAGAAAGAATTACAAACAGTAATTCTTACAGTTTTATACTGTTGTTTACAGAGAGAAGAAACAGTCAAGCTGTAAATCTTAGTTTTAAGATTATTAACCTAGCAATTAGATATGCCTGAATCGTGTGATTTTTTACTGTTCAATATGTAATATCACATCAGAAAACTTGAATATTACATCTCAATCCAGGGTGACATAATTTCTAAGTTTTCGTACATGATATTACATATTGAACAGTAAAAAACAGGCAATTCAGGCATATCTGATAGCTAGGTTAATAATCCTGTGACCTTGTCCCACATAATAAGGGAAGAACGTATCTTCAGCTGAATGAATAGTAAAACTTGCTTTATATAATGTGTTATTTTAATACAAACACTTGTGAAACAGGTGAAGTAAACAGTGTGCTCACAAAAAAACTTTAATGATAATGTATAACAATGAATACACACTTGTTTTATTGTGCTTATATTAAACATATGCTACTTATAAGCTTACTTGTTTTGTGTGCTGGCAAATTCAGCATCATCAGTCAGTTCTGAACATGATTCAGTGAAAGTGGTCTTATAAGTAGGATATGTGTGATATAAAAGCAATAAAAATGTGTTCTCTGAGAACAACTGTAGTCAGTGTGGCGAGGTGTGGAAAAACACAAAGGTTGAAAAAACAGCTGAAGCTCAGATTTTCAGACAACAACATGGAGGGAAAGCACAAACGAATATTGAGCTGCCCAAGGATGATCATTGATTACATCTGAAATGTTAGAAGTATCTAACTTGCTACATAGACCACAGTCACAGCATGATGCAATAACACAAGATAATAGACATATCTGGTCAGTATTGCATTACAATTTGGCAGCCTGAACATGGTTTCCCTCTTCACAAAATAACACAGGAATGATAGGGAATTGTTGGCCCTCGACAACATAATACAGGCTGCTTTATGGTAATAGGGACTTCATCCTTTCTATTCTCCAGACCTTGCCACAACTTACCTTTCAGAATGTTTCAAAGATAAAGAGCTTTTCAAGAAAGCCACATAGGCATGGCTATAAGAGCCTCATGCATATTTTACTGCCACATAAAGTTAAAGAAAATATTTTAAAAAATTGTCCCAATGGTTTCCCTCTTTACAAAATAAGATGTTTAGCTGTGTTTTCTTATTTATATACTGTCATTCATAAAGAGCAATAAAAGGGCTACTTTATTTTTTTTAAAATTGGCTCTTTACTGAGAAATACTTTTGAATTTTCATCACCAAATCATAAAGTTTGTGATTACCATCCAAACCATTATACCACGAGGCACAGTAGAATTCCAGAATTTCAACCTGTCATCAGTACAGCTTGTTCAAAGGATTATGCATTAAAAATTACTTTTATATTGATTGGTTACAATTTTAAAAAGGTGACAATGCTGAAAGGCCCAAGAAATCAGCAAAGATAATTGCTTTTTATTGCTGTCAAAGGTATGTTTTTATTCCCACAATAAAGATGTAGACCACAGATTCAAAATAGTTTCTCTTTTAGAGAAGTCGTATAACATCAGTAACTAAGCAGACTAGATATTAAACATGAAATAGACTATCTTTTACAAATAACGTTTTTATTAAATAAGTGGTAAAGAAATTGTGGTACATAGCTGAAATATTTGTTTTAGTGCTCAAAACAATATTGTTTTGTCCACTCAAAGTCAGTCATTCATTAACAAAAGAATGTTTGGACTGTATGGGTCATTTTATCTCTCAATTTTGATTATATGCTCAGGGTTGATGTTGAGAAGGCACCTATACAAAAAAAAAAGTATCAAGTTTAGGAAACATATAGAAATATATATTCATTTATTTTATATCTAAATGCTTACATCTAGGAAAATAGCACATAAAACATTAGCAAATGTATAAGCATTGCAATCTGAGCTGCACACTTGATAACAAAATGAATTTGTTTATCAAGGTCAATTAACAAATATTTAAATGTTTATGCCCAATTATATACTAAAGAAAGACAAAAAAATATGAAAACCTCAGGAATACAATACCCTTGCAACTACACTCACGGACAATGAAATTTGTGCACTTAGAAGAAAACATCGCATTGAACTGAAATTTTATGGACGTAATGATACAGATGGATACAAATGGCAAAAACAGAGCTGCAGGACAATTACAGAGGGATCTGTGGCACACAGTCCGACCTGGAATCCCAGCCAGGAATGGGAGCACATGGGGTGGTAGGATCTCATCCACAAATCGCTGGCACGTCAATGATCCATATACTAGCAGGGCTTGAAAAATACCATGCCAGAGATGCCCGAGGCATGTAAATTATTGGCCTGGGTAAGTAAAAATGAAATCTAGTAGCCCGGTTGGGCAACTAGGTTCAAAGAAAAAAAAAGTTTGGAATGGAGAATTTTCTACTCTAGAAAAAAAAAAAAAAAAAAAAAAAAGACCGTCGTCGCGTGTTTTTCATTTTACTGCAAAAATCACCAGAATTTGTTTTATTATTATGGGAGGAAGTGCTTCTTCAATTATATTATGCTCTACATCCAGAAATTGGGGCCATACGTAGTTTTGCTCCAGATGGCGTTTACAGTTAACGACAGGATGCATGCCTGGATTGAAACTAGCCTCCGGTGTTAAGTGACAAAATGCGTAAACTGCCCTGAAACAGGAGGACGCAGACTGATGGGCAAAAAAGCCATGCTTTATGATGAGGAAGTGACCACAGAATATTTATTGCACAGCCCCGGGTGGGGTTGGGTCTCTGATACAACTTGCGCGAGTGAGGGAGGAGAAATAATGGAAGCCCCCCCCCCACACACACACAAAGAACAGCGGTACTACTGAAACAAAGCCTAAGTTTCGTTTAAGATTTAAGAATGAGCCTGTACACTTAGCCGGGAGAAGAGCAAAAATTACCGACACCGATAACTTACCTAGTTTGTCTGAGAGAACAGTAGTTTGTGTTAGCTGCGGATATAAGTTTTATTTATAAATGGATATGATTTGGGGGGGGGAATCCAGCAATGAGAGCATATCTCATAGTAAGCTATTATGTGGAATTTCCGATCTGTCAGCGGTTGTTACAAATTCGTCTTCTGCATTGTTGAGTGATGTAATTTCAGAATCTGAATCTGTGTCGTTGGCAGAATTGAAACTTACGCAAGCGGACTATGATAAAGTGTACGCAAAAAAACACCGTTGGACAGTTCAGGAATCTTGGATAAAAACATTTAATTGGCTAAAGTCAAATTATGACAAGACTATTATGTGGTGCACTGCTTGCCAAAACCATCCCAAAATTGCAAATACCACCAGCAATTTTTTCAAGAAATGTGTGTGTGTGTGGGGGGGGCACACAGGAGCAGCTACATTTGGCTGTATAGCGGACCGGGTCCCCGTGGAATCCATTTGTGCCTGGCGCATGATCCGTCGATCCCCTCTACCAGTGGTCCCCCTGGTCCGCCCGGAGCCACTCTGCCGTGTGGCAGTGCAGTCACGTGTTCACTGCTCTCAACACAGTCAGATGATATGGTCAGAATGGTCCAGGCGGTGTATTTTTTAACATTTCAAAATAAAAATTCTAAAACATAGAATTGAATTCACTATTACACAAGTACAATGTCATCACGGCCCCACAAAGACCCAGTGAGTTAAACCTGACCTTCCAGTGTGCAAGGAACACTTCTTTCCAGATTACTTTGCAGTCATCGTTGAAAATTTTCTTGGAAATTTTACCTAAAATAATCCCCTCTCTAGGTCCCAGGGCTTGACAAATCCCAGGTGCCTAGAAAACTGGCACTCACATTCGTTTTTTTAAAAGTTCTGTAATGTGCACTAAATACCATGATTTTTGTCATATGATCCACAGAGCATCTGTTAAAAGGTTTTTAACCCTACATTGCATACATTAGTCCCCCCATCCCCATTTTTTAACCTAAATGTGTATATACAGTATAATGCTTACAAAAATCACATGAAATTCTGAAAATCATTATTGAGTCGATAGGTTATGAAATATAGGTTGGTGACAAATTTGGCACTTTGCACGACTAGGGTCTCCATCCAATATACTGTAATAGAAAATTAACGTCCTTTTTCATGAAAATATTTTTACAACATGTTTTGAATATCATTTTATTATTAAGGTATGTATACATTGACGATATTTTCCAATGCAAAGCAATCAATAAATCACTTATATTGTCATATAATTCAATCAATAATCATTGTTTGAGCAAATAACATGAATTGTAAATTACTACAGTCTTATGATGTAAGAAATTCAACAAAATAATTACTGTGCTTATTTAAATAAAAATGCAGATTGCATTTTATAATATATTTATTTGTTTTTTTGATTGGAGGTTTAACGACTATCATGAGCAACTCAATGGGCTATAAACAGTCGCCTGTCCCTAATTTAGGGTCACTGTTTCCAGGGAAGGGAGAGAGCCAGTGCCGTAAGACAAACACAACATCCATGCCTCATCGGGATCCGAACCCCTTTTGGATGAATGATCAGAGGCCATCGCTTAGACCACTGCGCCACCGGGGCAGTTTTTATATATTTCACTGCCAACTTTAATTTCCAGTTTACAAATTTACATTTTTGTCGATCATTGGGATCGATATCTAGACAGTTTCCATCACAACAAAAGCTCATTGCTAGTACCGCACATCTAAGGCCCTTGTGTTTCTTTAGCTGGAGTTCCTGTTTTTACAACATTGCTTGGCCTTCCTGCTGTAGCCCAGGGCATGCGCCGTACCATTTGCTTACTCAGGATGCTTGGGCCATCGATATTTAACCTGGATGTGATTTGCTTTTAAATCATTAAGTGGTCAGTATGTATGAGCCAAACATCACCTCATTTACCCACTTTTTTTCTTTTTTTGATTGAAAGTTTAACGACCACCGTGAGCAACTCAATGGGCTATAAGCAGTCGCCCATCCCTAATTTAGCCGCCCCGGTGGCGCAGTGGTCTAAGGCGTTGGCCTCTGATCATTCGTCCGTAAGGGGTCCGGGTTCGAATCCCGGTGAGGCATGGATGTTGTGTTTGTCTTACGGCACTGGCTCTCTCCCTTCCCTGGAACCAGTGACCCTAAATTAGGGACGGGCGACTGCTTATAGCTCATTGAGTTGCTCACGGTGGTCGTTAAACCTCCAATAAAAAAAAAATATCCCTAATTTAGGGTCACTGGTTCCAGGGAAAGGAGAGAGCCAGCGCCGTAAGACAAACACAACATCCATGCCTCACCGGGATTCGAACCCGGACCCTTCACGGACGAATGATCATAAGCCAGCGCTTAGACCTACGCATTTACCCACGTTCATCAATTCCAACGCACTGTTGAGAAGCCCCGCTGACCACCTATTTATTACCTGTGTTTGGTTTGGAACTGCTTCACTTCGCGCGATGGAGGCCTACGTCAACTGCCCATCACCCTTATCTCTAATGTTTTGTCTACTGAGAGGATATTTAACACACTGAAAGCTCTTAGTGAAAAAGTTGCACAGTATTTGTAATATTACAAAATATTGCTGTACAGAAAAATCCCAACGTGGAATGTCTTCCTCCCACACAATACAGAACAAGCTTTGTTGATACTATCAAAAAAGGTGATTATTACACTATTTTAAACATGTGAAAATTTTTAATACTATAAAGCCAGCCTTTGTTAAAGATTTTATCTTTAACAGTTACAGAGTTAGCCTTATTAACATTCATTGAAATCTTCAGTCAATTTCATTGAGACCATTCTCAATTTAAGTAATTTAATATATTTGTATAACAGTACTGTTAGAAAACATAGATAACGTACATTTCTAAGACTTCAAACCTATATAAAATACAACAATATTATCTAAGAGAATTTTACAGATAAGATTTTGAAGAATTTTTTGGTGGGGGGGGGGGCTTGAAGCACAAAACGTTTTTCAGACTCATCAGAAATAACTTTTCTGAACACACTGTAAAATGTTTTCATCAGCAAAATCTATTACCAATTTTGAGTAAAGGAAATAAAAATAAAATGGGCAGAACTTAAACACAGAAAACCTGTTCACTAAATGGAATTTTAGAACATTTTTAAAACTCAAGCCCCCCCCCCCCCCCCACACACACACATTACTTGCAAAATAAATTTGCTAGCAGCTTCACTGTATAAAACTACGAGAAATTTTAGTACCGGTTCCACAACTGATGTACACATCAGTGTGCATAGAGCATATATTTCTGCAATCTGATTGCCAACCTAGATGAAAATGCTGTTTGCTCACTACACAAGTTTGAAGCCAACTTAGTGTTTACATTATAATGGAATTTTATTTCCACACCAAAACCTTTGCTCGTCTTGGCTTTCTCTACAGGAACAAAAGATACCGTTTTTTGAAAAAATGCTGAATGATCTTCGCATTTGCTTTTTAACGTCAGAGCTATTTTAGTTTTATTTATTGCAATTTTGCAAGAAGGATACCAGACTTTTTTAGACTTAATTTTCCAAACGACCTTGAACATATTTTATTTAAACAAAAGTTCCGAAAACAATTTCATATAAAGTTGGCAATGAACTATTCATTCTATAATAAGATGAGCACTAAACTAGCCATGCACACAAAACTCACAATTCAAAACTAAGTTGAAGCCTCACCTCTAAATGAATTCCAAGTTGGCAGCAGCATAGCAAACTCCCTTTCAGAACTTGAAATTCCATCTATTATTTTTTGATAAATGCTGAGCATGAGTGTTGGGTGAGAGTACACGTTTCTTCTGAAATGGATTAAAACAAGAATCTTAAACATAAGAATTAAAAAGCTGTTAAAAGTTGACAAAAATATCCTACAAGGTATTTTTCTTATGGTTCTTTATCTTAGCTTTTTATGCATTAGACACATCTCACAAGAAAGAGAGAAATATCTCTTGTAAATGATGCTTTAAAAATAAAGCTTCCACCATGGAACTTATTTTAAAGCACCATTTACAATAATTTTGACACAAAAATTGATTTTAAATAATTTTGACACTTTTTGATAGAAAGAAATTTATACATATTCAGTTACATATGCATGAGGATATCAGAGGTTTGAACTTTGGATTTGCTAATGATCTGTTGTTGGCATTAGTAAATAAATACTGCACAGGACCACTAAACTACTTATTTTACTGGTCCTGTTGGAGAGTTGTTTATTTACGTAAAACTATAACTTTTCTTCTCATCCAGAAATTAGGTAGCAGGTTTTGGCTGGACTTCTGAATCTCAATGTAACACGTAATTTCATGTATCAATTCTTGCATGCATGCTTCGTAAGAATTTTGTTTGTTTGGAGGTTTAATAACTACCATGAGAAAGTTGAATAAGCAGTAAATGTGAGCAACTTTTCCATGAGCAACTTAATGGGCTATGAGCTACATAATTTCGGGCCACTGGTTCCAGGAAAGGAAGCCAGTAGTGTAAAATAAACACAACATCCATGCCATACCGGGATTTGAACTTGCACCCATTGGGGACAAATGGTCAGAAGCCAGCGCTAAGCCTACTGCGTCACTGGGACGGCTGTAAATTTTATGCTATGTACTTAGAAAAAATTTCAATGCTGTCGTAACATTTTTTAGTGCTAGCTTCCTTTAGCAGCTTCATATAATTTATTTGAATTTCTTTATAAAACTCATGTTTTCCCATTATTTGTGATCTCATGATACTATGTTTCTGCAGAGCATGCACTTTTGGAGTTTAAATTTGGTTGCTTCGGCAACCCCCATTTGCAATAGCACGTAAAGTTGTTTTCACAGCACAGGTAATTATTGGCAATTTAATTGCTGGTTGCCAACCGATCAGCTGTGGATGCGTAAACCTCTGGGCCGCACGCTGTCATATTACAGCTGAGCAGAAAGAGCTTTTTTTTTTCTTTATTTTATTTTGATTGGATTTTTAACAACCTCTGCGAGCAACTCAATGGGCTATATGCAGTCGCACTTCCTTAATTTAGGACCACTAGTTCCAGGGAAGGGAGAGAGCCAGTGCCATAAGAAACTCAACATCCATGCCTAATCGGATTTGAACTCTGACCCAAGTCGGACGAATGATCAGAAACCATTGCTTAGACCACTGCACCACCAGGGCAGCGAAAGAGCATTCAACTACCAAAGGTCACAGGAAAATGGATTGTTTCTCCCAGCTGAATATTAATCTACATATTCATCATTTTGCCACGCGTGTCTGCTCTACTTCATTTTTTTTTCTTTTTTGATTGAAGGTTTAACGACCACCATGAGCAACTCAGTGGGCTATAAGCAGTCGCCCGTCCCTAATTTAGGGTCACTAGCTCCAGGGAAGGGAAAGAGCTAATGCCGTAAGACAAACACAACATCCATGCCTCACCGGGATTCGAACCCGGACCCCTTTCGGACGAATGATCAGAGGCCATCGCTTAGACCACTGCGGCACCGGGGCGGCATTCTACTTTACGAATAGATCTTGCGAAGTTTAAGTAAGATAGGATCATTGCTTTTAAAAATCAGTAAATATTTCCTTTCGACTGCAGAAAGGGCGTGGGACTGTAATGAAATACTGGAAGTTCTGGTTGCTTTGGGAATTCTTGCTGTGCAAAAGATCATCTTCAAGTCTTTTGATTTGCGATATTATGTGGCGCAGTTTGACTGGGCGATTCTCGCTTCCCACCAAAAGCTTCGCATTTTGTGGGCTGTATATTCAGCAACATTTTGTTTTGAGCTTTTCGAAATTCTGCTTCATTATGCCATCTTGCCAAGGTTGTTCGTGGAAATTGCTGCAATAACATGGAGCTTCGAGTTTTACCCATACACTGCTTATCAGATCGTAACCGGAAGTTCCATGTAGCAGAAGACACCTATGCCGTGAAAACAACTTGATGTGCTATATAGCAAATGATGGTTGCCGCAGCACCGCTGCGGGTAGGTACCAATTTTCAAATTTCATTTTAACAATTTTAAACACCAAAAGTGTGTGCTCTGCAGAAACATGTGCTATTATATGGCCACAAATAATGGGAAAACATGGGTTTTATAAAGAAATTTGGGTAAATTACACAAAGCCGTTAAAGTAAACTAATAGCTACCCGTTTTTTATAAATAGAAATGCAAGTTCTTTTACACAAAGGAAATACCGAATGATAGAACAGTTTGGTTTTAGCCATCAGCCTGCTGCTTATCTTCTGCTACACATTTAAAAAAAATATTACTGAACTATGTTATTCCCCAATAATTTTATTTCAAGAGCTTTCCACCTGTTCCAGGTGTTATTCATGGCTGGCAGAGGTAGGGTGCACTGAGGATATAACTGATAGTTCACAAATCTATATCAGTTACTATAAAAGGGAAAACAAACTACTTTGCAGCTAAAGAATGTAAAAAAATATGGCCAAACGCAATTCGAAATTGTTTTTATTTTTATTTTTTTAAATAGAACTATTACAAACAAATACATAAAATGAAAAAAAAACCTGAGGCATGAGGAAACATCAGGCTGTGTGTGCCAAATGTTTTGATGTGCAAATGTCCCCAATGCTTGCTTTAGAGCTCTCCAATTTAACATGATGTTTTGGGGGCATGCTGTTATTTGAAAAAAGAACAGCTTTTTTTTTGTTTAAAAAACACATAACAGCACCTTAATTATGTCATTCTAACAAATGCACTGCACAAAGTGTAACAGTGGAGCTAATTTCTGTGGCCCGTGATTGTGGGTGTGTAGAAGTCTAATACAAATGTAGACTACTCGATATACTAAAATTTGAATGCCTAACCCAGTATTTTACTGAGGTATGTATAGAATTTGTTAACTAGAATTGAGATATGTGTGTATGTATATATATTAAAATTTTAGATTTTGATTTTATTAAAATACTATTTGCAGAAGTCATATTTTGTACATATCAATTCAAAGTACTGTACATTTACCTTTGTGTAACCTGCAGACCACAAAATTCACACAAAAAGTTTCTTTCTAAGATCCACGGTGGTGTATAATACACAAGGCTGTGAAAAAAAATGTGACATATAATCCATAGAAAATGTGCCACCATCTGTCGTGTTAATCATGAACCATAATTTCCGGCAGAAAAGCCACGATTCACAGGATGACTGACTCAGAAGTCCAAAGATGAAGAAAAAAACTATCAGCTTATAAAAAAGTAACTAATTTTTAAGTACTTTCAAGTTACTTTTAAATAAACAAAGGAACTCATGTCCCTGGGTTTTGCAGCATTACTGTAGTTCATTAGTTAGGCCTAATAAATCTGTAGTATTTATCTTTTACTTTATATATGTCTCAAAATAACAAAAAAAAAAAAAAAAAAAAAAAAATGAGAATGTGATATGCAAAATGGTTAAGGGCCATGGAATAGCTCTGTGTGCTGCTCACAACACATAGACTCCCACATGCACAAATATATAGACTTCGTTGCATCATATTTTATGTCAGAATGTTTGTAACTAAAAAAAATTCTTACATCTCTTGGCGGTCATCTATTGCGGCGTTTGTGTTACGTTTTTCCTGTAACATTTTTGGTACTTTTCCAATCACACTTCTCCTGACAATACCCTCATAGATTTCTTTAAATGCTGTACCCATTTTTTTTCAAATTATTTTACTCTACCAGTACTTGCAGTACCTAAATTTATAACTTCTTAACAGATAATCTGCAAATTATGCAACACAATTTACATTATTTACTAGAAATTGTAAAGTCTGAAATAAAAAACATTTGCTGCCAGGGACAAAAATCTAAGTGCCTGGCACCCAGGATATGTAAAGTATTGATATACATATATAGCAACTATGTTAATACTAAGCAGGGGTTGCACTGGTTTTTCTAAAGTGTTTGCCAATTTAATCTCCAAATTCAATTTTTTTTTTTGCCAAAGTGTTGTAACATAATGAAACGGTAATCGGCAGTGGTTTTTTCCATCACCAAAATGATTTCGTTTTGCGCAAATTGCTAAGATGGCAATCGGCAGTGCGACCCCTGCTAAGTTTACATTATAAAAAGGAACAGATTGCTCTAACTATTCAAATTTGCACGTGGTCAAATCTTTATAATACATAGTTAAGGCACTAGGATACCATATCGGAGGTTCCTGGGTCAATGTCATCTAGAAATAGGATTTGATTTTCCTAGGGCACCACCAGACGTAGACAAAAATACCCCTCCTCTAGAGGTCTGCAAGGGCCTAATTTGGTGAGCCTGGCCCAAGCACTGGCATTCAAGGCCCAGCCCATTTCAAATATCAGACATTCAGCCCGGGCCCATCAATTGCCTCTCTTATTTAGTCTTGGCTCGGCTTGTGATGTGCCATTTGGTATTATTTTGTTTTTCTATTGTATTTTATGAAAATGTGAAAATTAAGTAATGAAATGGGATATTATTGAAAATTTTAAGTTGAATGTAGTAAGCCTAAAAATATTAACTAAACTTTAACAATTACTAAAAAATATAATTAATTAATAACAAGGAACTGTACACCAATTACAATTAAAATAGTACTAGAGATCCGAATTTCTTGGTTTAGAATATAAATCAAAGTTTCCAAGCTTTCGCACATCAACCAGATGGCTTTTTCAAGGAAAGTAGACAGCCATAAACTTTAAAAAGAGAGAAAAAGAAGACTAAACGCATTCAGAATATTCATTTCTCTGAACTAGTAAGCTGTAACACTACAAAAGATCAGATTAGGGATAGGAAAAAAAAATCCATGCCGTCCCACCGTCATAGAAAAACACCCTCAGCCCCCCCCCATCCTACACAACACTCACGAGTGTGGCAAATTTTTTTGCTGTCAACAAGCCCCAAAATGGTTTTACCATCTTAACTTTAGATTGGTGAAAACACTGTGCATGCCTCTGCCTCTTGTTGCTTTTCTTACGACGCCCTGGGCTGTCATGGAAGTAAGTAAAACCTTCAAAACAGTTTAACACACCAGGAAATCCAGGAATTTTTTCTTCTTTACCATTGCGATAAAAAGAATGGGTCGACTTGGCCCAGCCCGTTGCTTTGTTCTCTAAACTACAAAAAGGCCTGACCCCGCCCGTGCAGACCTCTACCTCCTTCGCCCCAATTTGTGCCACAGGGCTCAGTTTACAGTGAACTCTAATTTCACAGTCTGATTGCTCACCAAGTATAAATACAGAGAGGGCTCCCCCCCCATTATACACAAAAATCAATGGTTCCCTTGATTTTTGGAAATTTCGGAAAAAAAATTTGAATTAAATATTACATTTGATTAAATTGCTGTTCTGCGTGCATAAACAACATAAGGAGAAAGGAGCATACGCTCTAAGCAAAACAAAGAACCGTGTTATAAATCTATCCAATTTTCTTTTTTCTGTCTTTTCTTTTTGACTATTGTACCATAACGTTCAACATTTGTGGGGAATTAACAATCGATGAAGTTTGCTGCACTACATTCACAGTCATTCTCCTTTTATAGATGTCCGATCGCACCGCCTTTTTAGCGAATCATCTCCAGGAATATCGCAGTGCGGAAAATTTGGAAGTTTCACATTTCAGATACAAGAAAACTGCATTTTGTATCCTCCAATATCATAGACATAGAAATAAAATAATTACCCACACACGAATAGAATAATTTATGCTATTGTAGTTAATTATATATTTCAAGTAAGTCCAGTAGTTACGGTTATATTACCTCAACGTATATCCATATTATCACATATGCATATTTTTACATGTTGGGAATTTCCACCTCAAATACCGATTTAAGTAGGAGTGCTGTAGGTCTAGAGCCCCTCGTTGCAAATGGGCTGTACTGAGCTTAATGCCGAAGACGTTACTTAGACAATGTTTCTTTCGCATCGCAGGTTTAAACATTCAAATGACAACTCCAATCATGATTTAATGATAAAAGATTTGAAATTCGAATTTCTGACATAGTCCTGTAGATTCATAGGTTTCACTCTAATTTCTGAAAAAGATCTATCGGAGTGGAATGATGGATTTTCTCAAGACTGGTTTGGCTATATTTTTCTTTAACTTCCTTTTCTTGGATATGGATTTGCCCTCCTAATAAGAATTTTTTCTTTCATACTTTATATAAAAGTGCTGAAGAGTAAGCATGCGCTGCCATGATCCGAACGATAGGCGTGTATCCGTCATTTTACAAATCACTAATATTCGGCCCAACAGTTAATGTTGCATTCCTCCCACTCTGTTTCACTTTAAGATTTAAAATTACAAACCAGTGGCGTTTGGAATCATTCATAATGTAGTATCCAGGATCTGGGACTCATTTGAAATGACTGGAAATTGTTCTAGAAGAAAATGCAAATTTGAAATGGAAAAATTAGAAGCAAATTGAAAAATATTTTATTTCTGTACTTCCTTATTATGACATTCGGATATCTTTTGTAGAGAGCACAATTAATATTTCATACCTTTTCAACATACATTTCTTGGTAGAAAAATACCATTGACATATATTTTTAAAAAAGTTTACAGTTTAATATGATAAAAATTATTTATGTAAATTTAAAAATATTTAATAAATTATAGATATTTTTAGAAGCAATTGTGCTAGTACGCCGTTTATTAGTACCAGAAGCTAAAAAATGTAAGAAGCTACAGTTCTTAATTAAAAATGACAACATCCAAATTTAAAATGAAAAAAAAATGTACGAGGAATGCCCTTTTTTGTACAAATATATATATAAAAAAAGAAAAAAACGTCTGGGCACAAAACTTTGATATACTTTTTTCTCAAATTATTGCTGCAGAGTCAAACAACACCATTTAAACATTATGCTGTAGAAGATGGGTTTCATCATCTCAATCACAGAAAATGGGTTGCTGGTAGTATTATGTTCGCAGGCCGTAAGTAGGCTATAGGACGGTATAATTGTGCATCAATGTGTCCCACTGCTAAGTCTCTGAGAAGACGGGTCTGTAAAATCTAAGCTCAAACATGGCCATGTCTCAAAGGTGTGTAAAAGATCAGGATGATCTTATCGATATTAATACTACATGTACATCGTTGTTCAAAACTTAAGGACAAAAAATATTGCGAAAGGCTACAATTACAAAATCAAAACGCAATAGCTTGTGGCAATTTGCGTAATTGAGTATATTTAGTAGAAATTCGATGACATGCAAAATTTCGAATCGTGCACACATGTGTCACGTGCTACCACTTAAACGGATAAAAGAGAGAACGGCGTGGTAGGTGGCATGTGCTTGAAAGGAAATCTGGATGTGAAGGCGTATTATCATTTCATTGTACAATCCAAGTTGTATTAAATATTTTACTGCTTACATGACTCTATGGTATACACCCTTTGAGAATTTTGCAAAACATGACTTCAGACACAGGTTGAGGAATCTTCGGCAGTGATTGAAGTGATGATTGTCCTGCTATTTCAACTGTGACTCCTCCTACTCCTGATTGACCCTCATAACTGTACCCTGCAGAATTATTTTATCATACGAAATATCCTCGAAAAGGCCAATGCCATAAGCAGCACAATAGGGAAATCTGCCTATGATCAGCTCTGAAGGAACTTAAGATCATCCACACACATCCATTCGCTTTATATACCACTGTAACTATCTGTGTCTCAAACAAAAAGGCTCTGACGTAATCTATAGAAGCACAGTACTGCTTAGAAATAGAATGATTATTTTGATTTGGGTAGCTGCGTGCATTGTGAGACCAAGCGCCACTTGCGAGGTCATTTCGCCGGCATGCAGTGTGCTAGCGGAGGAAGCACGTCGCTGTGATATTATTTTATATATAAACATGTATGACAATTTATGAGTACTGTTCATTACAGTGGTATCCGGCTTTTCTGATTTACGTTTTATGTGCTTCTGACTTTGACAGTACCACTTTCTTTGGTAAAGCCAAATTCAGTTCTTCAAAACTGCCAGTGAATTTTAACATTTTATATTTTAGTACGGCTCTCCGTAAAATCGTAACTACTTCAAGAAGGGTTCTCATATTTTTCTCAATATCCGCAACATCTTATGCATGAGACAGTCCAAAATCTGTTCTAACGCTTAATGAAAACCGTTGTGCTCCATTTACCCTTTTAGGATCACTAAAAATAATGCGAGGTCATTTCGCTTGAAGATCTTCTTCTATGAAACTTTTGATTTATTTTCCTGTTTACGTGTATCTTTTTAAACCATTGTTAGTTGCAACTTTCCAGTAAAGATTTTCAGTTTCTCTCATTTTTGGTACTTTGCAATTGAGGAGAAAATCGCTAATTGAAGATACAAATTCAACATTTGTTGCTCGGTAACACAGGGGATTTGGCTGAATCTTTCCTAATAGTGTGACCTTACATCGAAAGAGGTTCACTGAATATGTGTTCTAAATATGTTTGTGATGCGAAATGTCTCTTGCGTGAGGGTCTGCAGCACTGGTACAGTCGCTAAGACGAATCTTCAATGTGTCACTGTTAAGCAGTTTAATTGCTCTCTTCAAACGGATGCTTGCTGAGTCAGTTACAATCAAATATAATTGATTTCTTCTTTTTTCTCCTTTATTGCAAAAGAAGCACTTATTTCAGTCGCACATATTTGATCTTTTAGTGCAGCTTCGCTCTACTTCTTTCCCTTCTTCATGGCTGGAGATAGCCCGCTTTGCCTTACATAACTACTATTCATACAATTTTTAACTTCGATCAGTTTTTGCCTTATGAGTACACTGCTTGTATAATTCCGAATACCACGAAGATTTTTAATTCTTTAGTTCTTCAGGTGTTAAGTTACCTAATCGAAGACTTATAACCAAGTATTCGTCACTGTTCCACTCGGCACTTTTCTTAATACACGCTTAAACCTTTTCATAACATTTTTGGATTGATCAAAATGGCTTTCTTTGTAGTCATAACATACACAAGGAAATGTTTGTTATCCGTTTCCTTTTAACGGCTGATGGTGGAAGTTGTACTTTTAAATGACTTTCTATATCTGGTGATATAGACACTTTGAAAAAAAATCGATTTTACTGGAAGGTAGAATCAATTGTCATGCTTCAACTCTTCTTAAATAATTTTCACATTTTCTTTAAAACATATTGCCAAATAACAGAACCTGTATCAAAATAGACGGAAAAAAGTGTTATAAATAATGAAAAGAGAACTGCAAATAGAAAGTCACACCGGAAAGCACAATAATATAGATTTAACTTAAAAACAGTAAGATATATCAAATTCTTTTAAGGACTTTATTTATTTTTTTATAGTTAAAGAAAAAGGATCGTTAGAAAATACCTGATAGAACCGCTCTTAAAGGAGTTATAGATCGAATTTTGATTAATAAATTCTAGTGACGGGCACAGGGCCGCAGCTACCGCACGCTCCCAGGATGCTCTTATGAAGGCCGCAAATTTATGCTCTGATGCGCGTAAAATATAGAAATGTGTCACTGTTAAGCAGTTAAATTGCTCTCTTCAAAAGGATGTGTGAATACATTTACCGGAAATTGGGACTCTATAAGGAGTTATACTGCCCAGTATATTCCTTTTCAAAATATTTATATTAGCCGCGAATTTTTTCTTCTGCGACGAAACACAGGATAATCGGTTACTTTCGTTGTGAGGTGTGAATACCTCATAGGCTTGAAAGGAAATGTCCAAAACGGCAGATGGAGGCGTATAAAATAGTATCCGGGTATGCCAAACCTTCAGATCGTTCTGAAGACACTGTAGGTATGAAGGGCTAATTAGTCATTTGTGCTCTGTCGCAGGAAGCTGATCTAAGCGTTTCACCTTTGACGAAATTTTTAAAGCCCTATCCCGAAAGCTTCATTCTATTTTTATATTCATTCTAATACTTGTGAAAACAGAAATTTGTCGGTGACGGAGTCGAACCTGCGATTCCTCTTTCCTGAGCCAGTTGTTCTATTTAACTAATCTACACGGAAAGAATTTACTCCTGCAGACCTGTCTTGACATTTGCTTCACATCTGTGGTACGTCACATACTCATTCCTTCTGTGCTCGTTTACTTTTCATTCTGAATTTCTGCAGTATGTCCTGTTGTCGACATTCTTATAACTTTCGCGTTTTTCTTCATATTTACAAATGTTGGTTTTTGGGTATGCGGCTAGTTCGTACTTTTTTTGTAAAAGTATGTCAAAATACGGTATTAAGAGTTCCGTAGAGTGATTCTTTCCCATAACATCTGTAGGAAAAAAAATTGCTTTGGTAGAATTGGGGAACTATTGATTTTGAAGGTGTGTAATTTCAAGTCTGCTCCTCTCAGATTATATAACATTGCTCGGGCCCTTGGAGGCCATCTTCAATTAATGACGTCACACAAGCCTTCTCCCAAAAATTCAGAGAGAACACCTGGTTATATATGATTATATGCTTCATTTGCAGTTCACCCCAGGGGATTTATATCTTCCCTTCATTCAAACTCTCACGGAATTACATCTTACCCTCAACTGACTGCTAGAATTCATTCCCCAGACGACGAGTATAATTTCTTAAAGATTATGACACATCATAAAGGCTTTCTATACCTTAAGATTAAACCCACGAAATTTTTTAAGAACAATTCAGCAACTGTCCGGCATATACAATTCTCTTTCGACAAGAGATCTTAAAGTTTCATCCAATTCAGTGTTCAGTTTTACAGACTCGTCTACTATCGCAGCAAAATACCTGTATGGTTCAATCTCGAGAAGCACAGGATTTATCAAGCATAAAACGGGTTACCATACTGTCTGTCTCCTTTGCTTTATGTAATCCTTGTTATCCTGAATTGAAAATGCAATTTACACATCGACATATCAAATACAAATTTGCAAGCCAAAATTAAAGCCATATTAAGGAAATTTAAATTGGCTGAGAAAAATATTAAGTGAAGCTTCAAATTAAAATGTAAAATAATTTTTCTGCGTAGTAAACTGAAAACTTTGATTATCTGATCTAAACTTCCTTAGTAAATAATAAATATCAATTGGAGCACATGCCACGAAAGAAGTATGCAGGAAAAAGAGTAGCGTTTGATAAGAATTTTCACTGCCGCAATGAATGAACTTTGTTTTTTCAAAATTGAAAATGTTTGCGAATAAAATATCTTCCAATATATAAGCCCAAAACATGGTGCTTATTAAAAACACGCAAACGTTCACTTTGAACAAGTACGTCTACTTTAACGAGCCTATAATTCAATGACTGCATCCAAATTTAAAACATCATACACGAATAATATTGACCTACAGAAAATCCAAAGGTATTAAACCCGTCCTAGACGACACGACACTACATTTCGTAAAAGCTGTTCCATACCATCATAAGATGACGGGATAAAAAGCAACACTTATATTTTCTGCTAGATTTTTTTAAATCGATTTTACAAGGACTCTGATGTATACTTTTAAATAGCTTTACATTTCAGTTTCTGCTTTCTTATGTGAATTTGGCTTCTGCTTCGTGATTAAATTTACTACTCACTAAACAATTCATTATTTCCCTGTACAGCATTTCCTATTTGGTAATGTTGACATTGGGTCACAACGCGATAAACATAGAACATTGAATGAAGTAAGTATGAATATTCCACATGATATATTCACACTTACTTCATTTAATAGAAAGTAATATTACTTCGAATTAAAAAAATAGAATATTTTTGGTGCTGTCGGGATCGCTGTTCGTTATGTTGTAAAGGTTAGGAATAGATTGTTAAACGTTGAAATTGTAAATAAGTTGTGAATAAATTGTTTTTCGGTAACATTTAACTCATTGAGTTAAATGTAACATTAACTCTTTGAGTTAAATGTTACCGAAAAATGCTACTATTGGTTCGGATCCCTGTGGTTCACTTGCAATCAGTGTTTTGGACTTTTCCTTAAGTGAATTAATAGATCAGTGGGGAGAAACGTAAGCTTTTTTTTTTCATGCAGATTCCTATGCCTGGCCATTTGGTTATTTGTTTTATAAAGTGAAATATATGTGGAAAGCATCTACTGAAGAACTTTTCCCAATTAGCGATTGAATTAAATTTAAAACTACAGCTGCAAAGGGAATAAAAATTTCATAAGGCACTTTATTTGTTGAAGAATTTGGTTTCTGACAAACGCATAAGAACAGCCTGTCTAGTACTGTAGGTAGTAATTAATTATCATTCCTGGGTAAGGAATGCTTAATATTCCGAACCAGTTGTGAATAAGCTGTTTTTCGGTAATATTTAACTCATTGGGTTAAATCATCCAGATCTCTTAGATCAGTCAGGTCGCTTAAACCTGGATTACTCCAGGTCTAAGGTCATCCGAGTCTACGTGCCCGGGATGCTCCTGAATTTAGCAATATGAAAAAACGGTGCAAATGTTCAATTGAAGAAACGACTCAGCTTTTAAACAGTACTGACGTATTAAACTGAACTCCCAAAGTATTTGGGCCGAGGGACTTCGGAAGGTGTCGACGCAACAAATTATTTAGTTGAAACTGTGATATTCGTGATTCCATAAATCTCGGTGGTACTGGAGATGACAATGTATTCGTAAGGTACAAATTGTCTTTCTCGAAAATAAATGGTTTCCTTTTTCTCAAGCACATAATGTAAATATCTTCCTTTCCAACTTAATAGAGTATGTACCCTGAAATTGATATCAAGTCATATCCTTACGTAAGTGCGCTTAAGAAAAAATTCACGAACGGGAAAATCTTTGATTTCATTTCCCTTTGCTACAAAGTATGCTTAGCACAAGGTTAAATTCAGATATTTCTACCAAATTAAAACTTGATTTCAAATGTGTAATATAACCACACAAAATTACAAAATGTGGCTCTGAGGAGACCTGTGAAACCACTATTATTCCATTACCCTCTCTAAAGAGGCTAAGGGAATAGAAAAACACAAAGGAAAATTCTTGACTTTCATTAGACCACACCGGTACGGATTTTAGATCATGATGGATTCTAGCAAAAAAAAATGTAGTGATAAGTACAAGATGATGTACAGCCCGGTAATCCAACAATAAAAACTCCTGGGTGATAGAGCAGAAATTAAGTTAAATCAAATATGTTGAACGCGCAGAGGACTTCAATTTGAAAATGATAGTTACGAACAGGGCGTGTGATACTTCAACTAGAGTTGGGCTCGGACGGGCTCAGAATTCCTTAACTCCCGAAAAACTCGCGCCCGAGCTGGCCCCGGGCTCGGAATTACACGTCTTGAATTTCATTACTATAATTGATTCCACACGTGTAATTCCGAACCCGGTTAAATTACATGTGTTGAATTTCATTGTGAATTTGTTACCATGGTGGAAGGATTTTCAATTTCCTAAGCTAGCTGCCATTGCAAGATAAATTTTGCTTAGCAAGTCTTGCATTATTCATTGTCTAAAGCTATGGCCCCAAGCAAGGATTCGTTTAAGGAGGTCTGGTAACGAAAGACTGGGAAATATCACATTCACCTTTCTTGTATTTTATTAAAAATCAAGAATCTTATCTTTAAAATGATGTATTAATTTCCCAAATTGTGCAGTTAGAAGTATTGTTATTTTTTTTTATTTCCTCACTCCCGCGATTTTTGGGGTGACGTTGGTTTTTAGTGCAGCAGGTCGAGTTTTAGAGAAAAGAAGATCAAATTGAAGCGCTGAGGCATTAGATGCAATTCTCTCTCTCTCTCTCTCTTTCCAAGATGAATTTGATCTGGAAACTGCACACACATATGATAATATTATGATTATTATATTATTAAGCGCAAAGCTATGTTAATGTTACAAAATGCAGAATAGTCTGGTCTGGAATGCTCTTACGTTCTTTTTTTTTTAATTTTGGAAATTTCCCTACATGCTTTTTTTTTATATTTTACTACATCACTCTAAACTACCTTTACCAATTAGCATATATGTAAATCATACTGCAAATATTAGTTTTCTAGAGTCTAAATGTCAAACACTTGAAACTGTCAATACGGCGTTGAACGTTTTATAATGAAATTTATTCAAAATAAAAGTAAATTTAGAAATCAAAAAGTAATAAGGAATGGAACGTTTTGTTTCTGAACGATTTTCTTTTCTTCAGCTATTACCAAAATTACTGATTCCCCTGAAACGGTCGAAGGGCTCGTTGATTATTTATTTATTTTCAAATCCACTTTTAAGAACATTTGGCTTTATTCGTAGTAATTCTAAAAACATATTAATATTGTGAAGTGAATTAACTGAAGTAAACTTTTTAAACTAATGATTTTTAAACTAATTCTCATTTGCGCCATATCTTTGGCCAGTGTATAATGCATAAATGCAAGCCTTGATAAGCAAACTTTTCCAAGATTCAGGTTCAGGTCTCAGCAAACACATGTAATCAAAAAAAGCGGGCCGAGCCCGAGCTCTAGGCCTTCGGACCCGGGCTCCTAAAATTGAGCCCGAACTCATCCCTAACTTCAACAGATCTCCTGAAATGAATTGTCCACTAAGGTTTTCTCAATATGTGAAGGTCGCCCAAAGAAAAAGATGAGTAACAGGGCGAAAACTAGAATCTAATAAATGCAAACTCTTTGCTATTTGTATTTCAGGAAGCGATGCCCATCGATTACATTGCACGAAAGAAAAACCTTCCATTAGACAAAATCATTGACAAAAAAATAAATAAACGGTACAACAAAACTGCTTATCATAATTAATGCCTAACAAAAGGCGAAAAATGTGGACTTACTGTTAAAAAACCACAGAAATTACTTGCGGAAAAATAATTGAATTTTTTTTCGCAATTAATAAACTGAAAGAAAATCAACAAATTATCTTCACATTTTAAAAACAATCTAAAACAAAATTGTATAAGACACTAAATACATGTACCCGTGAAGACATATATACTGTATCATAATATTTTGATATACTTACATACAGTGGTTACAAAAATTTATGGATATTGCATAAAATGAAAGATGCATGTGTCTGAATCTGGCAACACGCATTGAAATAACATCAGTGAGGCTACGTAACTTAAACGACAAAGCGTGCGATAAAAATTAATTTATTGCGCAATTTCTGCCCACAACAAAGTAGCATTGCGTTATGGACAAAATGGTCAATTAGGAGAATGTCCAAACTTCGAGGTTTCAGACACCCCACAACACCATCTCTTTGCCGAAAAACATCTTAATACACATAAGGCATACTTGCAATGACATTATTAATGAGTTTCTGTAGCAGTTAATCCCATTTTACATGAAACACGCTACGGAAGTATCCCAGTGTAAACACGCTACAGAACTAGATTATGTAGTCGTCGCGGTACAGCGTGCCAAATTTACCAACGGTATTAAGTTAAGGAGAGCTTGTAGGCAGTTGAAGAGATTCAATCTCATGACGTTCCTCCTCCTGAAGTTCCTCCTCTAGGCACGTTGACAGGTTACACTGTCATCGAAGAAACAAGAAGCGTGTCTAATAGCAGCGTGAAACAGAGTCACATTTGGCACAATAATCTCATTTCGGTACAATGGTAAATTCATGTTCCCTTGAAAAACGTACAAGGAAGTACGGCAATTGAAACACATTCCTACTCAGACTAGAACTGACTACCGCTGATAAAGGTAGAAAACATAGCGTGGCTACATTTGAGTACATAATATGGCATCAGGCCGGCATAGTTCAGTTGGCCGCCCCGGTGGCGCAGTGGTCTAAGGCGCTGGCCTCTGATCATTCGTCCGTCTGGGGTCCGGGTTCAAATCCCGGTGAGGCATGGGTGTTGTGTTTGTCTTACGGCACTGGCTCTCTCCCTTCCCTGGAACCAGTGACCCTAAATTAGGGACGGGCGACTGCTTATAGCCCATTGAGTTGCTCACGGTGGTCGTTAAACCTCCAACCCAACCCAATAGTTCAGTTGGTTAACGCGCTGTGTTCTTCTTCGCTGTCAAATCCTAACCAGCAGTTACAAACTCCCAGGAATTACATTTTTATAATTCACGCTATATATTTTCAGCGTAATACAGAAGCTTTCAAATAATATAACATCCTAAAAGTTTCTAGAACTGTGATAACAGAAATGTAATTTTCGGTGTTTTCTTCTGAAATACACTGACGGCAAAAAAAAAAATCCCAACACCAAGAAGGGGTTGTGTTAGATAAACGACAGTTAGTAGGCTGTGAGAGTACATCTGTAAGATGACGTCTATGCAAATTTCGCGCTCGGCGCACACGTGTGGTACTAGTAGCGTACCTCGGAACATGCAAAGCAGGTTTGCTGTAAATACGCGCTGTAACGTTCGTGAGCGTTAGTTATCGTTAAGATTCGACGTAGTGTGTTGATGTTAGTCAAGAATGCCTTTAAGAAGATGAAGAAGACATTATCAACAGCTCACGGAGTTTGAACGAGGTCGTGTAATAGGGCTACGAGAAGGTGGATTTTCTTTCCGCAATATTGCAGAACGACTTGGCAGGAATGTAGCCACTGTGCATGATTGTTGGCACCGGTGGTCAAGGGAAGGTACTGCCTCAAAAAGACCGGGTTCCGGCTGGCCACGTGGCACTACTGAGAGGGAAGACCGCCGTGTACGGCGAATGGCCGTGGCGCATCGTACAGCGTCTGCGGCAGCAATTAGAGCTGCAGTTGCCACCACAGTGACACAACGAACTATTACAAATCGGTTACTTGAAGGACAACTCCGAGCCAGACGCCCTGTAGCGTGCATTCCACTTACTCCAAGTCACTGCCGTTTGCGACGTCAGTGGTGTCATGCTAGAGCTTATTGGAGGACGGAGTGGAGATCTGTTGTGTTTTCTGATGAAAGCCGGTTCTGCCTGGGTGCTAGTGATGGCCGTGTGTTGGTTAGAAAAAGGCCAGGTGAGCGCTTGCAACCAACCTGTCTGCGGCCGAGACACAGTGAACCTACACCAGGAGTTATGGTCTGGGGAGCAATTTCCTATGACAGCAGGATCACTCACGTGGTTATCCCACGCACCCTGACGTCACAGTTGTACGTCGGTCTGGTGATTCAACCTGTTGTGCTGCCATTCATGACCAGCATAATAGGGGTGTTTTCCAACTGGATAACGCTCCCCGCATAACGCTCTTGTAACCCAACATGCTCTACAGAGTGTCGGCATGTTGCCGTGGCTTGCTAGATCACGAGATCTTTCTCCAATCGAGCACGTATGGGACATCATTGGACGACAATTCCAGCGTCACCCCCAACCAGCATTAATCGCCCCTGTATTGACCGACCAAGTGCAACAGGCATGGAACTCCATCCCACAAACTGACATCCAGCACCTGTACGACACAATGCATGAAAGTTTGCGTGCTTGCATTCAACATTCTGGCGGATACACCGGTTATTAATGTACCAGCATTTCACATTTAAAATGGCTCTTCTCGCGCTTACATTACGCTGTGATCTTGAAACCTTAATCGTATAAATATATTACCTATAGAAATGTATTGCCGCCATTTCATTCCTCTACAACTATTTTTTCGTGGTGTTGGGATTTTTTTCCCGTCAGTGTATAAAGTAATAAATTGGAACTGCTAAGTGTATTAACTGGGAAGTTCCAAGAATTGCTTGAAAAAAATTGATTCGCTTTTAACTAGATTTTGCCTGTAAGGCAAGTTTGAAATAATGCATTTACATTTTACAGCTGCCGTCAAGATTTGCTCATTTAACTGCGTAAATACCCACTCCCCGTTTCCAGTTCCCACGGAATGATCGGGCTTCCTTTTTGAAATGGCTAGCTGATTATCGTTACCTGCACCGACCAAATGCAGACTTCGCAGGGATAAAATGAACTCTTAAAGATTTCAGTGAAGGCGTTGCGAGAGCAATCCTACCAGAATCCAGCAGTCTTTCACCTGGACAGCATCGGTCTAGAGACCAACAGAAATCTGCCGCCCCCACGGGACCTACATTTCCTGCCTCTGCACAATAGCCGGTACACCACATGGGTGTCTCATTACAGTCTTTTAATCGCCTATAACGTTTAAAGCCACATGACGTGTAGCATTTGTCGTTGGCGGTTCGTTAATTTCCTCTGAACCGCTCGAGCCGTTCATTCCCTTCTTCGGGGTTATATTTTGTCATGATCCAATATGTACAATTGTGCGTATTTCCGCTGATCACCATTATCAGGATGCAATGCTACTGCACGATGATAGATTCATCCATTTATTCTAAAACCATAAGGCCCATAATCTGGTGGAGGAGCCATTTGTACTCCTATCGATGCAAATGCAAGAGAACTATTAATCGACCGTATGTTAACCACAACGTTTACTGAATGTTTTTGCTGAGATTTCATAAGTTGTTCAATTAATGGGGAAGTGCGAATGGGATCTAATTTTACTGCTCCTTTTAAGGAACATTTAGAAAATTTACCATCTGAAGGTCTCTCTCTGGCAAAGTTTTTGGCTTTAGAAAATTCACAAATTTGCTCCAGAGTGCCACATGGGTGTCTCAATACAGTCTTTCCATTGCCTATAACGTTTAAATCCACATGAGTAGTGATAAAATGAAAGTTCTGCGCCAATGATGCATGATGCTTGCATGCATCACGAGCTTACATCACGAAGTGATGCATGCTTGGAAGATGTAGAGGTAGTTCATACATCACGGAAAAATACATTTTCAACGTTCAGTGATGCATGGAACGCATTCTTTTTAATTTTTTAAGTGAAATTTGGTTTGGAGGTCGTGATGCATGCATACATCACGAAGGGACCATGCATCACGAAGCGACCAAGCATCACCAGAAGACCAGGCGTTGTCCGCGGAACAGGTCCCGCAGCACTCGCCCTCCCCCACCCCGCCCACCCCTGTTGACGGCGGGTGAGAGGAGAGGAGGGGAAGAGATACGCGAAGGGATGTTTTAAAGTGTGTTATCTATAAAGCCGCGATTCCATCCTGTTTCTTAATTAGTTGGAACTCTTATTTTATGTGTTGTAAATTTCTAAGAATGCTGTTTGTTAAAGATTTTTTAACATTCTTCGGTAAGATCTTTTTTTTATTTAAGAAATGTTCACCTAAGTGCAATTTTTTTTCCAGTTTTTCTAACATTTCAGTCAACATTCAACTGTGTGTGTGTGTCATTTTAAAATTTGCTTCTCTACATCTAGAGATTTTCAGATCAAGTGTTTCAACACAAAAAAGAAGGTGAATGATTTGGAAGTCAAACTTAGTCACATGTTATTGTGAAAAAAAGTAATTATCAACTCTTTAGGGTCAAAGATTCAACTGAAGTTTGTCTAATACTTTCATTCTTTCTTTCTTTCTTTTTTTTTCTTTTTTTTTTTTTTGAATCACTTTAGTCATCAGTGAGGAACCAGATATTCCAAGAAGACATATCAGGTCGGTCGACTTCTAAGAAGATCTTAGAAGCCCTAAAATTGTAATTCCTGGTGGTTTCGACCGTTTCATCCTCAGACCGAATGAGCCAAATATTTTTTCCACTCCAATTTTGAATTTTGATAAGCAGCAGTTTTAATGGTGAGATCATAAAGATAGACCTATCACACACGATACATGCAAGATAAAATTTCCAACCACTCATCGACTTAACAGTTTAAGGGAACAAAATACAACTTCTTCAGAAACAATTCATTAACGTTGAATTAAACCCCTACAACCCACCCATCCTACCCATCCCTTTCTCCTCTTTCAAATAGACACTTTTTTCAGCTAATTTTGAAGTGACCATAGGCCAAAGTGTCAATTCCATTTGACGCGATGCATCGTTTGTCATCTAATGGTGAGAGAGCACACTTTCGAAGTGAAACAGTTCTTAAGTGGTGATTTTTGCTATCTATTTTCACCATGCTTTCTTTAATGATATGATGATCCAGTAAGCATTTTCTATAATCCATATGTCGTAAGTTCTTTTCGACAACTCTCCGCGATATTCCATTTGCAGTTTTTTTCAGTTTTTGCATATTTCATGCTGTACGTTTTTGGGCGTAATCCAATAAATTCTTCCATTGGAATACCACAGAGCTCATCTTTCATCTTCCCCAATTTTTTTTAATTTTCAGCACTGTAAAGTATGTGATTCACATTGTAGTCAGATGTGTCATACAGATGCCTATCTTTCAACATATCATTATATACATTTTCAGTGTTAATCTCATAACACAATAAATCTGTATCCGTAAAGAGGAGTTTTGCTTGTTTCCCATACAGAGGCAAAATGTGCTTGTAATGGAACTCATACATGAACACCTTGCTTATATCTAAAATGGAGAAGCCAACGTAAATCGGTCCATTAAGAAGAAGTTGTGTTTTATTCCTTTGCACAACAGTTAAACCCTCATCAAAAATTTTAAAAGCGTGAAAGGATGGTGAAGAAACTAGTTTTTTAGCTTTCTTTTGATCTTACACAATTTGAATGTCCACCCTGTTTCTCAAATTTTCAATTGTTTTTCCGAAAATGGCATTGTTCATCAATTTAAAGAATTTTTTTTTCGAAATTGGTTGTTGCATTTTTCCTACATTCAGTGTTAAAGAAAATGTATTCACGCAACCAAGGATTTTGTTTAAATTTTAAAACTTTACGAATCCGATGCAACTTCAACCCTAAATCAGAATACAATTTCAAGCTCCGATAATGAAGAATATAATTTTTCTTATGAAACAAATTTGGAGTAAGTTTTTCTATTTTTGATGGAATTTGAACATTCTGATCATCAGCAACACGCCTCACAAAAGGTGATACCATGTCTCGTGTTATTGTTAATTTCTCAGGAGCAAGTGGATAGTCATTGTGATTTTCATGTAACTCACTGGGGTACATCAAATCCACTTTCCAGATGTAACCATATTCACCATCATCCTCCAATTCTAAGATTTTCTCAGCATTGAAAGCATTGGCATCCACCAACTCTAAGTCAGACACTCCGAGATAATTTGTCATACAAGTCCCATAGAGGTTATTAAAGTTTAAGTACATGATATAGGAGTTGGGTTTTGATGTATCATAGTTGGGCAAATATTTATTATTTGCTGTTGAGTGTCGATTAGAGATCATAGATATCCCCCTCGTATTCCTTTCTCGATGAAATTGTGCATTGTTAAATCGGTGAGTAATTCTAGTTTTACCTTTGTAAATTTCACCATTGCACCCCACGAAAGTGATGCGGCTGAATAAAAATTACAAGCATCAACTGAATATAAACGTAAGCACAGATCTCTAAAATTTTCAAACACATCTGCAAGAAGGAGAACATCACTCTCAAGATATATATTGTGATAATCTCCCATATTACTGAACCTCTAAAGCTTGCCAAACTTTCTGTGCATGTGCATAATCTTCTTCTGAAATGCTCTCACCATTTAATGCGCTGAAGAAAGCTTCACGTGGTGGTAATGTTTTTTCTTCAAATTTTTCAAACGCATCCATATACTCATAAGGGTACACACCTTTCCTCAGCAGAAGGCGATATTTTTCATCAGAAATGTGGGTTGACAAAATTTTGAATTTTTCAGGGGGTAGATCTGCCACTAATTTTCCAACGAGGCGCTCATGAACTGAAATGAATCAAGGAAACGAAGTTGTCCTATTGAGAAAGATATATATTTCTCCATATTTTGAGCTATACAATTCACGCGACGGTTTTTAATTTTGCAAAGTTTCTGAAAAATTAAGTGAGTATCATATGATTTGGAATTATGTAAGATGACAGGAATAAAATTTGGTTCCTTAAAATTTAAATTGCAAGCCGAATGAGCTCCCGTCCTAAATCAACCAGTAATATGGCAATGATCCCGCAGTCGATCACTCCCCAAAGGAAAATCACAAATGTCACAATTTTCCTGTTTTTGAAATGAAGCCTCCTCTTCTGCTGTTATTGACATAGGAATTACTTTGCTAATAATTTTTGAAATTTCCTCTTCTTCATGTAGAAGATAAGTCAAAAACTGTTCTACTGCGTTTTCACCCCGATAAGTTTGGATGGGTTTGATCGGAGTTCCATCGGGTCCTATTACAATATAGCTAAACCCACACGCAATATGATGTGAAAGTACATCAGTGTGGGAAGTGTGAGGATTCTGAGAACAGATGTGGGTTTTTCTAAAATACTCTCGAAGTCGGCGTAAATAACATATGGTATTCGCATCTGATATTCAAAATTTTTAAATTCAAGATATTTGCTAGTCTCTGTAGGCATTTTCACACATTGGGGTCCATGTATGGAACAGTATGTCGCATGGTCTGTTAAAAGATTTTGTGTTGTGAATCGGTGTAAACAATAGTCACAATAAAAGGCCCTTCCATTATGTTTGGTCAGTTCTAACAACAAACGATTTAAATTTCTAATTAAACAATAATGAGTTTTATCTCCTTGCACAAGAAGAAGCAAATTGACATGGTTTTCCATTTTTTTCCATGATGCGTAAGGGGAAGAACGTTGAGGCTTCGCAACCAAACACCTTCACAGAAATAGAAGGATTATTATTTTTAAAATTTTTTATCTGTGCTAGAGTCATTGGAAACTGAAGCTATTGCAGATTTAATTTCTACTCAAATGGAATGTATTGGGACACGCGGTGTGGATGGTTAACTCTATCCACAGGATGTAATGTAGCAGCAATAATACACCAAAGGAAACATTTATTATCTTCATTCCGTATATTCAGAATTGCTTTTTTTTAAACCAAATTTTGAGGGAGTGGAATATAACTCGAAGCTGCAAGGGGCTCATATTGCACAAGTTTGACCTCTAAATGAATTATTCGCCGAAGAGTCCACCTGCTCCCGAGGTTTAAGAAATCCTCACACGCAGTTTGAATTTTGGATAAAGCAATTTCCAAATTACTGTCAAAAGACTACTGAGGATGATTAATTGCAGTTTTACTTCTGAAGAAACTTGAAGCGAGTTCTTCAAAGTCATCGTTTACAATTCTCGAAAACTCATTTTTTGCATTTAGGTACCACTTTATAGCACCAAAAGATGTTAGTTTGATTTTCTAGAACCGTAATCACATCAGCTCGCACACGATTCAAAAACAGTGTAAGATCTCTTGCAACGCCGTCCTCAGGAAATATTATGTGTTCAACGAGCACATTTAAAGCAGTAGTGCTATTGCTGGAGTTTTTTTCTCCAACTTCCTATTTTTTGCCGAGGGAATTTCAACGTCGATGTTGGTGGTTGAAGTGCTGGCAACAGCAACTGGTGAGTTATCAACTTTTCTCTTCCTTTGTTGAGAATGTACTAGTCGTATATGTCTTAACAAATTTGACTTGAACGCCGACTTATAGTTACACATCTCGCAAGAAAAATGTTTAGAGTTTGTGTGGATTTTCATATGCCGATTCAGTTGAAAACGTTCCTTGAAGTGCTTCCCACATGATGCACAGGGAAACGATTTTTCAAGTGGATTCACCAGGGGTTCAGTTGCTTCTTCTGGAATATCTAAACCCATACCTTCCATGTTAGAAGTCTAAGGTTCTTCATCGGGAATGAAAGAATCACTTAAATCTTCTTCCCCTGGAAGGATTTCCGTCGCCTCAAAAAATTCCAACTAGCCTAGCATAATTTGTTCAGTAAGTTCATCACCGAACCAGTTCAACATCTATAAGAAAAAAATGAAAGAATTTCCCCATTAAGTTTCTTTTAATTAATAGAATTTATCTTATGATCAACACACTAGTTTTCCACAATACTTCCACATTTTTTTATTTTTATTTTTTACTTTCATTCAAAGAGAAAAAATATTGTTTTGTTTTACTGTTAAGAGAAACCAACTGCAAACAAGAAGTTAACTACCTATTCTTAAAACACGAAGGGAAAATGACCCTATCATTAAGGGGAAAAAAGGAACAATGAAGAAATCTTACCTCACAGTCATATGAAGACATCATAAAAGAAGGTTAAAAATCCAAATTGTGGAAAAAATAACACTCAACAGCTTTCTGTGACTGAAGAAAGTGAATTTTCTTTCATTGCAACAACAGTTTTTAACTCCGTTCTTTCTCCCCACCCAGTTTTCAAGTTTACCCAATGAAATGCTTCCTGTAAAAACTTTCAGATGTGAAAGGTTAAGAGCGGGCATCCTCATTTCCACCCCAGCCCCCATACCATTGGACTCCAAAAGTCGCATATGCTTGATAAAGAATAGGAGGACGATTTCACAGAAACAGCTTTTAGTTACGAATGTGTAGTGCCGTCTCAGAGGTAGTAAGAATTGAAATCTTTAAGACTAGATCTCCTTCACCCTCACAGTCATAAATTGTCTTTTAACTTTTGGGAAAGCAAATACTGATTTGAGGATTACGTTTCCGTAGTCATAAAAAATATAAGTGTTTCACAATGAAAGATAAGTGAGCATTTGATAGCTGAAGAACAAATGGTAATAAACGTCTAATAGTATCTGTGAAAGATTTTTCACCAGACTTATCAGAACTCGTTAAAAACAAAGTCACATATCTCCCTCTCGTTCATTTGTTTTTTATCTTGATGTGGACAGTTCACTTCAACATTCCGTTGGCGTCTTGTGTAATGTCCTCTACACGAGAATTTGAAATCCATAAAAACAGAACTTAATCTCCTCCCACAGTCACAGATCTTTTTTTCAGACTTTAAGACTTAGAGGCAACAGTTACAGATACTGAGATTCTGTATTCAAAGTCTTAAGATATACAGACACTTCAGAATGAATGATAAACTCACACTTACTTGTGGGGAATCTATTGGTGATAAACGTCTAACAGTATCTGAGAATCACATGAGGCTCAGAATCTGTTTAAAAAGGATCCTAATCTTAGGCATAAATTTTTTGTACTGAGAAAGCCTTCTACTCTCACAACGTTACAATCTAAGGAACGAACTGTCACTCGTAAAGTTAGCGTAAAGAAAGGCAAACGACCATTGACTCTCCTCCCTACGACCCCCCTCCCCTCCTTCACGACTTGAAATGAACTCAGCGGTGATAAGTGGTGAATCGAAGCACTCTTTATCGTTAGTTTGACTCCCACCCCTATTCTTCTACCTTGCATTCGCAGTGGGGTGAGAGGTTGCCACGCATTTGTCTGTCAGCCTCATTGAGTGCAACATACCTCGGCTGTCTCTCTGCGTTAGCGTTATTTTCTCCATCCGAGATTTTTTCACCCATCGTCTGAAAAGATGAAGCGTAGTGCCGTTTTTGAAGTGTCTTCTGCCGCAAGTAAAAAATGTTGCGTCGATGTATTAGGAGGTGGCGAAGCTGAAGAAGAAGAAAACTTACCACCAACTCAGCCAAAAGTATTCAGTGATATTGAAGTTTTAGAAACTCCTACGTGTAAAGAAGGTGAAATTTACTTAGAGTTCTTACCAAATGGTCATTACCATTTGGGGGGAAATAAATTCATTACTGTTAGTGACTACACATCACGAATTAGAATACACATCAGAAGCTATGCATTTAACGGACTGGGTTTTGTGCCAACGAAATTCGGAATAACATTTAGTGCCTCAACATTCAAAACTCTGCAAGAAAAAATATTCAACATTAAAGAAAGCAGCGAGCCAAAAGTTATTGGTGAGTAACTTTTTGTATCAACGTCGGGCGTTTCTGCAAACTGGGTTGAGAGATTTCAAAAACTATTCACGGATCGGAATTCCATGTTCCACTTAGTTACTGAAGGTGTGATGCTTACTGGTAATCAATTCGAAAAAACGCAAGGTGCTTGCAAGTTGATTTGGAACTCAATTGTGGACTCGATGTTTGGAATTGCATTTAAAACCATAGTTCAAAAATCAAGACTAATACCTTCCAGCTGCATTGAAGATAAAGATGCTGACCTGGCCACAATTCTTTATCGAGTTGTAACTAATGCAATTGAAACCAACATTGGCAAACTTTTTCCATGCTATGAGTGTAAGCAACCGCTTGAATTGCAACAACCAAAGCAGCTCGCACATGGTTGTATTATAACTTCACAAAGTGACAAGTGGCGGTTCTACAACGAAGAAGCATTTGCATTATTACAGCCAACACAATTTTGTGAAGCTTTCTCCCGAGAGTGTAACAATCAGAAGCTTCAGATTGATGATTCCTTTTTAAATTCCCTAAAGGGAAAAGAAATAATGGAGCAAGTTAATGCCCTCTATATTAACAGATGGTAAAAAATAAAAAAAAGGCTACTGTGGGAAATCAAAATTGGGTGGGTGAGTGAATTGGTTTCTGTAGAAAAAAACGGCCGAAAAACCATAGGAATCACATTTTTTGGACTTCTAAAAATTATTAGAAGTCGGCCTGCTTGATATGTCTTATTGGATTATCAGGTACCTCACTGATGACTATTGTGATTCCAAATAAGTCTAGAAAAATATCAGTTGTAACACATCCTTCAATACTATTTTTTAAAATCTCTCAGATATTTTTTTTCGCGATAACAATTCAAACACCAACATAAACTCTTGAATAAATGCAAAGAAAAGAAAGTTGTCTACTAAAATTGAAAAAAAAGTAACTCTTTATTGAATGAATATAAGAATTAACAGTAATTTAAAAAGAAATCGCAATGTGAAATCTACATACAAACAGACACCACTCAGTACACAAAATACAAGGAAAATAACTTTTAATAAGGACTCCATCGCGGAGATATGCTTTTACCACTTTGAGTAGGTGTTTCTTTTTTTTTTTTTTTTGATTAGAGGTTTAACGACCACCATGAGCAACTCAATGGGCTATAAGCAGTCGCCCGTCCCTAATTTAGGGTCACTGGTTCCAGGGAAGGGAAAGAGCCAGTGCCGTAAGACAAACACAACATCCATGCCTCACCGGGATTCGAACCCGGACCCCGTTCGGACGAATGATCAGAGGCCATCGCTTAGACCACTGTGCCACCGGGCGGCAAGAGCAGGTGTTTCAAAATGGAACATCTTTTTATTTTTCATATACCTTAAAGGTAGACTGATTTCTTTAACAGCTTTTGCAAACACTTCGACTCCTGGCATATTAACAACACTCTGAGAAGTTAGCATGGAATCAATGAGATCTACAATGATGGATTTCTTAACTGATTTTCTGCGATACACAAGCTCACCTTTGGGTGACCAAGATATAATATTTGCATTTTTTTTAAATACATCTAGAACAATTTGAGCCGAACGTTTCATGTTCTGAGGAACTGTAAGCAACACGAGGTCTTGAACGAAATCCTTTTTCATTTTTAATTCCATTTGTTCTGAATCTCTTTCAACGGCTTCTCCTTCTTCTTCAGGTGTTTTTTTCACTTCCAAACCACTGGTTTGATGTTTCCCAGAGTCTTGTTGGGGATTTGTCGGAGAATTAAACAGAGTTGTTAGAATTCGTTTATTTAACACTTGATTGTATAGTTTTATTTTTACGTCGTCTGATTCCTTACTCAGCAAAATATTTTTCATTTCTTTGTCTAATTCAGTTAAAAATTCATCTGAGGGGGTATGACGAAGTAATAGCTCTTGAGGAACTAACACAACTTTGCGAGTAAATTCCATAATTACTTTGATAGTATTGAAGTTCGTAGGCTTAATGCTGCTGGAATCAGTATATTTAAAAACCCACCACTTTGAACAATTAGTTTTCTTTTAACATAAAGAGGAGTCTTCTTCTTTGCTAAAACGCGTAACGTGTTCTTATGGCGACGATGTTTGTCGATTTGAGTACTTGGCATAGGAATGTTACCTTTTAACAAATTTAGACAACACTCGCAGATGCAGCGTAGATTTCGATTCGAACAGTTCGTCAACAGTTCTTTCAACCGCTGTTTCGGACACATTTTCACAACGTGGAGAAATTGGAGGTCCTCTTTCGACAAAGCCATCGTGAATAATAATCGAATGCAAGATTTGGTTCGATTTTTTATTTTCTAACCTATGCATAATAGTTGCGGTGGGGAGGAAAAACATTTTTAATTTTCAAAGTCAAATTCATTAACGGGGCTGGTAGACAATTTGCGTTTCCCCGGGTAAAATGATTGTACGCAACCGCATATCTTCTTTGGTTTCAGGTCTCAAATCAACAAGCAAGTAAGAATAGGCTTCTTTGGTTGCATCCAAAAACGCTTCTTGGAAATATTTATTTTTTGTCGGATACAACTGTCGTCCTAGGTGTACAATCTGGTTAACATCTCTTCGAGATTTAAATAAAAAGAGGTAATGCGAGTTTAAAGAAATTTCTCGCATCTCTTTACCTTTATGAAAAATATTTTGGGTTATAAACATAACCGACAAATTATAATGGTGACTCCCTCTAGTAAATAAATGTGTTATTTTTTTGTTGTTTGAACACTCAATCATTAAATCGTCTATAATAAAAAGAGTATTTCCACTCAGATAGTCCTGAAAATTAGAGGGAATTCCTTCAATGAAAATGACATTCGGAATTTCATCGTACTGAGGTTGATAGACTCCGTAAAACCATATCACTTTGGTTGGATTTGGGTGAATAACTTCATTCATGCACCTCAAGAGACGCGAAACAAAGTGAGTTTTTTCACTTCCTGTAGGTCCAGCAATCAGAGCTGGGAATGGATGATGCAACCTAGGCACTTCCATGATTAAGACTGAATATTATGTGAATAGCACAACACAATTAAAAAAAAAAAAAACAAGAACACGAAAAATGAAACATACACCTTTATTTGAAAAAATCATTTAGATTTTACAAGAGTGTCAAATTTTTTTTTACGAAATTGTATACACGTACATCATTTAAAACATTTTTTGAATTAATGGAATTTACAATGAATTTCATACTTTTTTTCGCGACATCTGGAATATAAGAAGAAAAGGCAATAATGTCCACATACTGTTGTAAAAGGGCTTAGAAGAGGTACATCATTGTAGCTAACAGAAGGAAACTTGGAAGAAAATATCTTAATATGCCCTCCAAAAAAATCTGGAGGATTTCCATATGAGTCGAATAATTCTAGTGTCTTAGAGTTTGGCATGTAGATTGCCAGCCAGTGCTTTCCAGGTTTGTTGTGGGGGTCAGTGTTGGCAATAAAACACGCCGGAAACTTCGATATAGTTTTGGGAAGTCTATCACATGGATAAACATCGAGGAAAATACGACGTACCACTGGATCACGTTTGAGAATTCCGCGAATTTGAATATTATTCATTTTTTCAGTTTGAAAAATCTCAGATAATACTTCTGGATTTTGTTATTTCTATAACGTTTAGAAAATCAGTTTAAAACAACACTGAAACTGTTTTACTTAACGCTGTAGCGAATTTGATTTCTATTCGTAAGTTTCCTTGACGAATCAAATTCATATGTCCGCCATCACATAAATCAGGACTTAAGTCAAATGCGCACAATGTATATCCTTTGCGATACTCATCTCTCGTGATGTTAATTCCTCGATCCTGTCCGAGTTTTTCAGCTCCTTGAAATAAGCTATAATAGGAACGAACAGTCTTTTCTGTAGCAAAGCTTAGTTTTAATGGCTTATGTGGAAGAGGATGTCCGAAAATATATGCTGCTATAAAATTCACATCATAATGTTTGAATTCAAAGGGGTTGGTTTTATAAGTTCCATTGAAGCTTTTATTAACACATGTCAAAATCAATCTTTTTGGCATTTGACCTAATACATTATCTTGCATGAATGACATGCTTCCTTGTGAAATAGAGTACACTTTGCATAATATTCTATCGATGGGATATTTTGCTGAATGTCACTCAAGTGCTTCAGCATGAGCTATTGAAATTCCAGGGTTCACTTTTACTTTTCTGATGAAAATCGATGCATGTTCTATAAGCACTTTATAGTCAGGCTTTTTTTCTTTTTGATTGGAGGTTGAACGACTACCATGAGCAACTCAATGGGCTATAAGCAGTCGCCCGTCCCTAATTTAGGGTCACTGGTTCCAGGGAAGGGAGAGAGCCAGTGCCGTAAGACAAACACAACATCCATGCCTCACCGGGTTTCGAACCCGGACCCCTTACGGACGAATCAGTCAGGGTTTACCGTTGACGAGAAGAGGCAAAAATCTGGTTTACTTCGAATAAGTTTGATTTTTAAAACCACTAAATTCAACATCAATCTATTTTGATAAAAAATGTCACAATGTAAATTTCCAATGAGATCCAGAGTTTTGCTAGTTTTCGTTAATTCATAACGTTGAATCAAACCCTTGTTAGCCGCTGTAGCAGCTGTGGGGTTTGATTCATGTAAACAACCTGCAGTATCTTTGTAAAAACATTCTGATGAGAGAAGGGATTTCTTTGCTTCTTCCCCATAATTCAAGAGAGTTTCGATATAAGCTCTGTATGGGTATGTATTACTTGAGGATGAAATTATTCGATCGTTTAAACCAATATCAATCTGGGAAAACAAGGAATGAAGAAATAAATTTATTGGTGCGACAGATTCTTTGTCTTGTAGAACATTACCATTAGATTTCACGATCTTCACTTTTACATACAATTGTGTCATTGACAAGTCCATATATTCCTCGCCACCTCCTGAGATGTTGAATTCTATGGGTTCTCCATCTTGAATATTGGCTAAAGGATGAAATTCAATCCACTGCCCTTTCTCAATACTCGTTTGTGTAGGAGGCAATGCAAACAAATCTAATTCAGATTTGAGACATACTGGAGAATTATTGTGAATCAAAGCCATCATTCAAAATAATACAAAGCGAGTTTAAGAATCAACAATATCGCGTGTGTTTCTCTTGAACGTCTTCGAGGAAATGACTGCTTTCTTAGTCAATTTCTTCCTTTTAATGCGTCCACCCAGCACATTTTTCACCCTGTTGGCTGCTTTATCTGTCTATACTTTTCCAGCTTCATAAACTCTATGTTTTGTTGCAGTTTTAACATATTTTCCGTGTATGACGTCTTGTGCTAAATCAACTCCTGATCTCAATACCTGTTTGCCCAACGTTTTAGCACCTTGCTTCAGTAAAGGTACTGCAGCTCTGAATAAGGTGCGAAACAAACTTCCTAAACCATATCCCTTTTGCAATGGAATGCCTTGGTAATATGTTAATCCATTGCCAGTTTCATTGATGTAGTATTCTTCTAATGATTTTACACAACACTGATAGGAACGATATATTTTGATTACAAGTGTTTGAGACGAAAATGAAGTTTAACAATCGCTTTCCCACGTTCAAATGGTACCAACTGACATGTGTGATTTCTTATAACGATTTCAATATTCTGAAAGTTTTTTCGAGATAGGGGCAAATAATGTATCCTATCATATTGTGCGTAAACCATCTCTCCATCAACCCCAGAAACTTTTACAATGCGCAACAATGGAACATGTATGTCTCCGACTAATTAGGGTTCAACTATGTCACTGTAAACATACAACAAAGAAAATGGAGCGTTTAGATCTGCTATGAAATTTCCGTTGACAGTAAGTTCGTTTTCTTTTGCTACAAACAAATTCGGTTCCAATCCTAAAACTTCCGCAAGTCTGGAATGAAGTTTTAACTGGACTCCTGGAACAAGTGTGAATTTAGTCTTTCGTGAAGCTTTATTGAAATGCATGAAAATCTTTTTGTTCAAATGTCGAGATATGGCCTTCACGACATCAGAAATTGACTCATAATAACCCAGAGGTATTTTGCCGGCTTCAGAAGACCTGAACCTGAATCATATTCAAAATGATTGGATTCGGAATTTATATTAAACCAAGTGTGAGGGTATATTAATTCAACTAGTCCAACTTCCCAGTCGCCTGTCAGATCGATTGGCATTGGTAATCGTGTAAAGAAGTGAGATATTTTATTGTCCGAAAACTATCTGAGAGAGCTGTCGCTTGGAAGCGTTAGATAGAAACTCATCTTGAAAGTGAGAGGTAAAGATCGTACTCACATCTTTTATAGTGAGAATAAGTGCTCAGTGGGGATCCATGCGTTGAATTTATTGGGGTAGCCTTTAAATTTCACAAAATACTCAACTTTTCCTTTCCGCCTCAGTTTTTTTAATAATTTTTCAACTATGAAGGAAACTTTTAATTTCACTTTCTGCAATTCCTCCGCATAAAAGGTTCCCTCAAATTCTTCATCCAACAAATCTTTCAATTTATAAACAGGAGGAGATCGATATAAACATTGAGAAACGACAAATATTTCATCTGCCCAGTTTGAGTCATAGCCCTTTTCAAACATCAATTTACTTTTAACAATGGGCACATAATCATCCACTTGAAATTTATATGATGGAATGTTCCATTTGTAATCTTTGTACAAATTGTTCCGTACTTCTTTCTGGTTATTCGCGTTTACATCCATTGGCTTCATTTTAATGCTGCGATGAATACTGTTGTTATAACCTTGAACCAAATCATCAAGTACGTCTATGTATTTAAATGTATTCCTACTTGTAAAAAATCTCCACATGCGAGTTTTTAACGTTCGATTAAACCTTTCTGCTATGCAAGCTTTTGTTTCGTTGTTTGTTGTAAAAAAATGAACGTCATGTTTCTTCAAGAATTTTTGGAACACACTGTTTTTGAATTCAGTTCCTTTATCGGTTTGTAACTTTTGAGATTTTCTATGACTAAATATTTCAGAAAATGCTTTCACTATCTTAGAACCGGACTTTCCTTTTAACGGAACAACCAGTGCAAATTTTGAGAGAAAATCAATACATGTTAATAAATATCGATATCCGTTGTCATATTGTTGCAGACTTGACATGTCCACGAGGTCTGCGTGCCACTGGTCGTCCAATTTCGAAACAAAAACTCTGTTTCTCTGGAATTTTCGCTTGGCGGGTTTGTGAAGAGTGTAAGCATTTTGGTTCTCTAACCATTCTACAAGATCTTTTTTTCTTTATTTTTTTTAAACAGTTTGGTATAAGGCATTGAACCCACCTAGACTGCCTTCTTGTTGGGGGTTGTAATAAATCGGTTTTAAAAGGGTTTCCATTGCAGCAATTGAATATTATGCTTTTGATATTGAATGAAAAATTCATCCTCTCACATATGTGAAGGTTATTCAAATGCAAAGAAATACACCGACTTCGTTTTCTTAAACAGTTGTGTCCCACTTTTGGTGTAATGAAGGTATAATTTAATACATAAACATCTAAAATAAGAGTTCCAACCAATTAGGAAACAGGATGGAATCGCGGCTTTATAGATAACACACTTTAAAACATCCCTTCGCCTACCTCTTCCCCTCCTCTCCTCTCACCCGACGTCAACAGGGGTGGGTGGGGTGTGGAGGGCGAGTGCTGCGGGACCGGTTTCCGCGGTCAACTCCTGGTCTTCTGGTGATGCTTGGTCGCTTCGTGATGCATGGTCACTTCGTGATGTATGCATGCATCACGACCTCCAACCCAAATTTCACATAAAAATTAAAAAAAAATACGTTCCATGCATCACTGAACGTTGAAAATGTATTTTTCCGTGATGTATGAACGACCTCTACATCTTCCAAGCATGCATCACTTCGTGATGTATGCTCGTGATGCATGCAAGCATCATGCATCACGGCGCAGAACTCTCATTTTATCACTACTCACATGACTTGCAGCATTTGTCGTTTCGCTAATTTTCTCTGAACCTCTCGAGCAAGGCGTTCATTTCTTTGTTCGGTGGCTATATTTTGTTCCTCTATAGCATGAACATTTCGCATGCGCTGAGATTCAGCTTCAATATGTTCCGGCGTCATATTAGTACGACGATCAGGCAAACTTCGAATTTTAGAATTTCTTTCAACTTATTTTGTTTCTTTTTTCTGGCATGTTCGGCTTCCGATGGTTAAATATTTGTCTTTCGAATGCAGTGAGCTGTTCGCGCCTTTCTCGATCGTAATCGGCTTTGTGGCGTTTATCTTCAGTCTTTTCATCTAATGTAAGAGGTAAATTCTTTGTTTTTCGCGGGATAGGCGAGGTTTAAAACAACAGTCAACTTCGCGAAGGACACTAACGTTCGTCCTTCCTTACTGAAATGAAAGTGATTCAGGTCGGCGCAAGTACTTATTAAAATTAATTAATTTAATAACTATTAACGACCATTAAATAATTTTAGGAGGAAAATGCATGAAAAAATAATAATCTTGTAAAATACTTTGCACCCAGATCCGCATGCTTTCACTTCAAATGCACTCGAAAAAAAAAAATAACTTCGAATGAAATTAAAAAGATGTAAACAAAGCATTAAATAGGAACGGTTATGAATAACACCGTGTGAGCACCGGGTTTTAAATGTTCGTCTTTTATTGTTAAACAGCGTAATAAAGCATACCAAGAGTATGTACAGGAGAACCAAAATTCCTGACTAGTTTTCTTATTTCTAAAGACTTGACCGTGTGACGTAGGGTATCTCTGACGTCATGTGAGCAAATTTGGATGAGATGACGTTACATCAGCAGCTGTGTTCTTTGTTGCTATGACAACAAAACAAAGTGACATACGCGTGAACTTCGCGCCTGTAGGTGAAGACGTCACCTGCACGAAAACACGAAAAGCCAATCGTGACGTCACAAACATTTGTTTCTCGGTTGTTGCTATGACGACTTAAAAAGTGATCGACGTCTTCGCCAACTTAGGCTTTTATATATTAGGATACGTTACTGGGTAATCATAATCTCCAATAAATACATCCAAAGTGCAAACATAATCAGGACATATTCAGTCCGTCAAGCATGAACCCTCGGTAATGATAAGCCAAAGTTTAAAAGCTGTTATTCCTCGAAATCTAATTATGTGCTCCAGAAGAAATGGAAAAATAAGTTAATGAATGTTTGAAATTCCGTGAATATCTTCCAGTATCCCTGGGAAGATTGCAAAAATGTTAGTTTTGAAATGGGAAATATTGTGACAATCGCTTAGTAACGAAGGCATCATTAGCTTGTTTAAGTTATTTCGGATTTTGGGTCTTAGTTTGAACTTTAGAAAATATGGAGATGTAGTGTTGCCATCTGAGAGCAAAAGGTGAATTGCAGGTTTTCGGTGTAGCAGCTCATGTACCATTAGCTGCGAATTATCCAAAGGAAAACAATTTCCATAATAGTTTCTTCCATTCTGTCTGTTAAATTGTCAGGTGTTTGACCTCGCATTAGAAAGGGTCACACGAACCATAATAGTCACGTATTATCAGAAATGGGATTATTTCTCTTATGGTAATTTGGTGCCTTGCGGAGTTGGTACCATGCAAAAAAGGCTGTTTTCCTGATAACCTTAGACTAACAGAATCGGAATCGACGGTACGCGCACATGTACTTGTGTTGTGAAAACATAATCCAATGAATCCAAGGAAAAAGTTTGTAGCAAAGAAAAGTGAAAGACAATTTTTTATCATCAGTGAGCTACTTCTTTAATAGATAATCAGCTCAAACGTAAAACCCTCATTGCATGAGACTCTGTTCAATTCTCTCGCTCGGAGATTATACTTCCATTACAGTAGAGCACGTACTTCGGATTTTTACAGCTTTGCAAGTATTTTCCAGGGGTTTTTGTACCTGAAGCCTACGTAATTTGGTTTGCACTCAAGAAGCAATGTTTAAAAATGTGAAAGATTTATAACATAATTTTTTCTTCCGATATTACACTCAAAGGAATAAGGACATTCCTGTTCGATTCCTTGGAATCGCCGAACACCTGTGTGGCATCAAATAACTTAAATACATGCACGCTTCTGCAGAGCTAGAGCAAAATGATATGTTCTTCTTTGTACAATAATGTATAATAAATTAGAATTAGGTGTAATGAAAGCTTGTATCCTTTGATATTTCATGATAGCAAATATGAAGTCATCCTCAAGTTACTTTACGACAAATTTGCGAAAGTTCTCAGCTGCTCGTTCCCTACGTGACCCACCATGTATATGAGGTTTCACTGGTGCAGAAGTAGTTCATACCAGAAAGTTGCCAAGACAACGCAAAATCCTTAAAATGTCGCGGGGTCGGTGTTTCTTCTCTGAGCTCCTGTGCCATGATTCCTGATATTTCTGAGAGAAATAAATACCGAGCATTTTTGTGATACAAATAAATAATGCAATAAAGCCATCTTCACGCTGTCGAACTATGACGTGAGGTCGATGAGGTGCTGTATTTGCATCTGTGAAAAGGGAATCTTGGCCTGTCGCATAGTTGACATGATCACAATATTACTGCTGATGTATCGGTATATGCTAGTGTTTATAAGCACTTTTTAAAATCCATGGAGACAGATCCCTTCCTTCCCACACCATTGTTCAGCAGCTATGAAATGTAAACACAAATCAGCACAGGCTCCGACTTTTTATGTTCTGTAGACTCTAAATCAGTACCTATGAGAAATTAAATTATTCTTTATTCACAGCAGAAAAAGAAGTTTTCCAGGTATTCTGCGGTAATATATATGGAAAATCTAGTTTACGAATATCTGGAAAGGTCGAAGCTGACATTAATTTTCTAAGCCACTGAGGTCTTTATCATATACCACCGGAATGTTCTACATGTTACTGAAAGTTTAGTGGTTTACATTAAAACTACAGTCAGTGGAATTTCTTTACCTTGTGGGCTATCACGTGGTGCAATGGTGCACATTTACGATATAGATGTATCACCATTACTGCGACGATGAACTCGTGAAATTCTCGAACATGGTAAACTTACGACAAAGAGCTACTCACATAGGACCTTCACAGAGACCCTATGCTGCAGAATGGCGTCGCTTCACTCCAGATTTCACCGTTGGACTATTTTTCTTTCAAACCACGGCTTCCCATGCCCAGTAAAGTTGCATTAAAGCCAGTTAATTATAGTGCACTCTTCTACGGCAATATATAATTTGCTCTTTCTAGGACCGGCAAAGTTATGACGCTACCGTGTTCATGCAAGACGGTGCACATCCATGACAGTCGGCAGGTGAGGAAATTGCTGAGTAGTTTGATTCAAGAATGAACTAATAATTTTTAGAGGTTTCGTCAATGGTTTCTTATACTTTGTGATTTCTGGCTTCTGTTATACTTGATACGTGAAAGGCATAATGTAGCGGGACGACATATTCTTTTTCTCTCTCTTTATGTCAGATCGTAAAACTAGCATCATACGACATACTAAGAACAGCCGCATCCCTTGCCGATCTTTGTATACTGCATGACATTAACTTCTGATAACAAGTATAATGAGAAGACAAACGTTTTAGCTGTCAGTAAACAGTAATCTTATCGCGTATCTGTGGTTTTTTTTGCAGTTGTAGCCCATTGTTCCATTAGCGACGTAAATGGAAACAAATGACTTCAAGTTCAATCATTATTCATACCCTTAATAAGATTTCTACCAAATTTCGTCGGATATCTCCATTTTTATTTCTTGCAGAGACTGGAGGATAGCAATATAGCGAAGCATTTTTTATAATCTTTTGGTACATACATAGCACTAAGGTGTTCACTGAGATTCTAAGGTTTGCTCCACATAGAAAGATAATTTGCCAGCTTAAAATTCTAGATTTCTATTATTTCTATTTTATTAAAATTCAAAATTATCTATTATTCTTTGGACAAGTATTAACCACCTCAAATATTTTTTTTACCTTACTAACAAAATGTTTCTTCATATTTTCGACCTAGAGCAGACCATCGTGCTTCATACGATCGGAACGTGCCCTCCAACTAACCACCGTAGGTAACTCATGCCTACAGCATAGAAACATTATTATGCCTTTTCTGCCCTGTTTGTACTTTGTGGCCTACTTAAATTTGCTTAAAGAAAATTATTTTAACTTTAGCTTTCACGCAGCCAAAATGTAACACAAAAATGAATTGCGCCGATTATGGCGCAAGACGTTGAGGAAGCTGAACTCGAACTCTAACAGAATGTACTCCTTTCGACGTGCAGAAAAGATGTGTCAAATTATATTTTTTTAAACATTATATTTCTTTTTTAGGCTGCATGCTTAACTTTAACTTTTTCTCAAAACAGTTTCCCCATTATGTACTCAGCGTAGTGACTAGAGGTATTTGGGTTGCGAAAGTAAGCTTTGCTGCTTGTCTACTATTTTGTTAAACGCTTCCTCAGGATTCACACGTCATTTAGTGCATCCGGAGTCTCAGTATTGCCAAATAATTATTGTGAATATTTTAAAATATTATACCACATAAATACATAAAAGTAATACCAACATATACACTGGCGGAAAGTGAAAAAAGAACACCACGAAGGAATTGGCGGACAATCATGGAATTTACATATGTTAATGGGGTCGAGTTTACGTAGGTGTTATGTTAATCTTGGGACCAAACGGTGAGCGTTTACGCCACAGCATGGCATAATATGAAAATTATCGTAGGTGGTATTTAAGGAGTACGGTGAAGTGAATGTAATCAGTAGTGGGTGTACGGACACGAGCGAAGGCCCTGAAGTAGCTGCAATGCGTGGACATGGAAGACGTGTAAGATTTCAGCAGTTATCGGACTTTCAGCGAGGTTGTCTAGTCGAGCTCCGAGAGGCCGGGTGGTCGTATCGTCGTATTGCGGAGCGAATTGGACGGGAAGTATCGGTGGTGGTACGATGGAGGCGTAGATGGTCCGAGGAACATTTCCACATGAGAAGAGGTGGAACCGGGAGTCACAGACTGACTGATGAGCGGACCTATCGACGCATACGAAGAGCGGCGTTGTCAAGCAGATCATCCACTGCGACACAAATCCGAGCTGCCGTTGCACCTGAGGTGATTGTGCGAACAATCCGAAACCGTCCATTGGATGCAGGCTTACGTTAAAGTGTGCATCTGTCATGTGTACCTCTGACTCCAGCCCACCGTCAGGAACGGCTGCAGTGGTATCGCCAACGTCTGCGCTGGAGAACCCAATGGCGATCTGTCATGTTCAGTGATGAAAGCAGATTCAGCTTGGGAGCCTCCGATAGCCGTATGCGTGTTCGCAGACGCACAGGAGATTGTCTCCTCCCATCTTGCATCCGCCAGCACCACACAGGGCCTACACCTGGTTTCCTGGTTTGGGGAGCGATTAGCTATCACTCTCGTACGCAACTAGTGCTTGTACCGGGTACGTTAAACAGCACCTCCTACATCAACAACATCATTCAGCCCGTTGTTGTGCCATTTGTAAGGTCGGTCCATCGTGGTGTTTTCCAGCAAGATAACACATGCACACACACGTCACGTTCAACGCAACATGCACTTCGGGGTGTGAGACAATTTCCATGGCCTGCACGTTCACCGGATTTGTCCCCCATTGAGCACGTGTGGGATTTTATGGGACAACGACTTATCCGGACTCTACGGCCAGCCACGACCATCCCCGATTTACGCGTCCAGGTTGAAGATGCTTGGAACTCAATTATCCAAACTTACATCCAACATCTGTACGCCAGACTCCATGCCAGAATTGCACGTGTGACGCAGTTCGTGGTGGTTCAACCTCGTACTAACCATGTTACATGGAAATGTTATTTTTCAGTTTACCAGCAAATACAGCTGTATTTTGCCATAACGTTTTGATCACGTTATCCTCTGTATTCCGTTATTATGTTGTATAAATATCGTTGGTATCAGACGTCTCCTTCTTGGTGTTCTTTTTTCACTTTCCGCTAGTATATTTTTATGAGAGTTAAAAAGTAAACCACAAATCAAAAGACCTCTTGCTAATCATTTCCCGATCCCTCATTTACTTTTAGGTGCAACAGATGATTATGCAGACTTCGAGATATTTCACTTGATGTATCTAACAAATTATTTGAAGTACTGGGTATACGTTCTATGGTATGAATGGTGTAGCTATTTCGCTAACCCTGCGTACGAGCGTGGAATTTATATATTATACTTCAAGGCCTAGTAAAAGGCGTAATGTTAAATAACTACTGCTATAGATTTTTTCTCCGAATTATTTAAAAAAAGACATTTTACAGTGTGTAAAATGAATACGAAGCGACAAAAAACTGTAGCTCTAATAGAAACACTCTTAATTTAGTCTCCGACCTGCACTTATGATCGGTGAACCAGAATTGTGACCTGTGGTTGCACATCGTATTAACTTAGAAAGCTGCAGTGCTTTAAAATAATATATACAGTTTTTCGAAAAATTTAGTAAATGTATCTTTCACTCCAAACTTACTTTTCATTGCACAATGCTTTTTTTGAGCTCTTTTTCCTGTGTATTCAGCTTTCAGGCTTTCCCCGTTATCGGAGACAAATATTCTATGATAGGCAAGCATACATTATGTGCAGAAAGGTGCCAAATTAATCATGCAATTTGACATGCCAAATAAAACTTGAAAATTACATTGTCCTGGAAAAGGAATCGAAAACGTATCTCCCGATCTACTTTCGAGAAATGCAGGTTTGGAACCTATAAACAACTAAGGATGTGTCTGAGTCCCAATCACGTCTTAGTTGCTTGGCTAGTTCTGGGTGGTTTGAGCATAAAATACTCAAACGTAAATCTAGCTACGCTCATTCGATTTCCGTTTCAGAAGGTTGTAATTTTCAAATATTCTGTACTTGAAAAAGTAGCCACCCTGAAATAGAACTCTATGATTGTTAATTGTGGCCCTACCCCAAAACGCTTATTTTGACGGAAGAGTTCTGTATCATCATGAGTGAGAAGGTGTTTATCTCGCACAATAAATGAATTGATTATGTGATTTAAAAATCATTTTAGTACATGCCAAGTAAGAAGTGCCTGATGATGGGAATCGACACCTCAAGATTTAATTAAATATTTATTTGAATCTGGCATCTCGAAAAACGGGTTGAATTTTGTACACACCTAATACTACTACTAGTAACTCTTAATATAACTACATCATGAAAATTGGGCAGGACTCTTGTTACTCCAAACCGTGTCCTCGTGTTCTAGCGTGGCGGAAGTTAAAAAGCCATAAACGAACAACACATCTATGATATTATCTCGACCTAAGGAGCGGACAAATTTCACTTCTCTTTCGTATTCATAAGCGTTAGGACTTTGCCTTTTAATAATGGACAGCTATAACCAAGCAACAGTTTTTGAGTTTTACGTCACTAAATGGTTACATCATCAGCAGCAAGAAATTTTTACAACTAATACGTATAACACTCGTCTTTGATATATAATTGGCAGCATACTATTTTGTGATGTTTCAAAGAATGCCTAATATGTTAAAAAATATGATTTAGGATTTTTTTTTCTTTTAAATTTTGACACTTCTACATCAACCAGCACATTTCCATCAGTGTTCAATTTAAATTCCTAGCTTTTGAAATTTATTCAAATAAAAATATTCTGCGGTATTTTCCACTGGACAACCAAAATGAACCATTAAACGCAGTGAAGAGTTTGGAGGAAAAACAGACTCGGAAAAAATTGCAGCTTTTACTTCGAAAATATTCTGAAAAAATAAAAAAGCTTTGACCTACTGCTGATTTGCAGATAGGCAGTTCTCCAGTAAAATCGCATAAGACCAACGGAGTTTTTATGGGATATTGAGATACTGATAGGTTTTTACTTTTCTTAAAGGTAAAAATGAAACAATTTGTTTTACAACACATTTTATTTCAAATGTTACTAATAAAGGAATTATAGTTTGATAAAATTAACTACAGAATGTTGTGGCATTCCAGAAATATATAATTTGCTCAATAATTCATCCTGGTCGTAAATTATCAGTAACGAAGAACATGCTGTTGTGCTTTGAGGAATTTTAGGGTATTCTGTTACATATTTTACACCTATGGAATTCCGGAGTGTTTTTCATAGAAAACAAAGCAGCGTTTGTCTAAAGCAATAAAAAAATAATTATTAAATGTACTAATACTATACTTTGTAAGGGCGAATTGGGTGGCTCATGCCCTTTCGTCTTTCTCTCTGACTAATTTTCGACTGAATATAATGTTCACATGTATGTCAACAATTTCGTATTGCACCCAAAGATCTATGGCTAAATAATTTGCGACAACATATACATATACCTAATAATTGAATTACTGAAGATTCCAGTTAATTGCGACACATCGGATCAAGAACATTTGAGACCAATTAAGCGGTTTCCCCAGTTATTATTATTATTTTTATTGGGGGTTTAACGACCACTTTGAGCAACACAATGGGCTGGAAGCAATCGCCCGTCCCTAATTTAGGGCCACTGGTCACAGGGAAGGGAGAGGGCTAGGGCCTCAAGAAAAATACAACATCCATACCTCACCGGAATTGGAACAGGGACACTTGTCAGGCGAATCCTGTTTCCAGTTATGCTAAGAGTTATCCCAAAAGGGTAAAACATCCATACACCTTTCACTTCGACACAATATCATAAAGAGTATATAGAATTACCATTTACTGAATAAAAAGTACCCATGAATATATGTATTTAAATGAATTTCGGCACAAATATTAAGAAATATTATTTTCTAAAAACGATGATAATGTAAATGTAAGTACTTATTTCTCACACAAGCATGTATTACCAAACAATTCATATTTTGGGAAATTTTATCGAGGATATCTTGACGTGCGTTGCTTATACACTGTGAATCAAGTAATCATCTCAGGTATCCAGTGTTCAGGTAAAGAATTGCCTTCATTGCGTTTCTGCATAACGTGGCTTCGTAATTCAGCACTAAATTTCGAGGCTTATTGTTTAGTCACTCGGTCATTTTCAGGTGTAGTGTATTCATCACTACTTTGGTCTTCCGTTCCCTACAGGTGTTCTATAACATTTTGTTCCAGAACTGATTCCAAAAAACTTGCATTTACGTTATGGCACTGAGAAGCCAATGGACGAAAACTGTTCTTAATTTTTCAGGTTTCGCAATATTATTTTGATTTTCAGTGTCGATCATATCTAGCATCCATGGCCAGAATTCTTCGACCCAAACTGTGCAAAGCAGTTCAAAATCGTTTTGTTACTCATATCTCAGAATATGTCTTACAATCTTGCCAGATGTTGGGGACAAATAGCACTGCTTCTGAATGGGTAACCTTTGCACTGATTTTTTTATCTGTTGAAGATGATGCCAGGAGATTTTCATAAATTGCTTTTAGAATGTAATGTACCAATCTTCGGCGATACAATGGCTTCAACATTTTTATGATTCTCCATGTAGAGCGTTTGTAAAACGCATGTGGTGTTAGCAGGAATAAATTCCAGTTCAACATTCTGCAAACAATCTAAATGAGGGTGTACTTCAGAGCTGCTCAAAATCAGCAGAATATTTGGACTTCCTTTGCAGATCCGCATCCACAAATCATTAGACATTTCACAAAAATATTAGAATTCTTCCAAGGATTCTTTTTGACATAATACAGATCTTGCAGACTGTTCATCCTAAGCCATTTGAAGCATCGAGGCTTAGCGCATTTACCAATAATGAACAGCTTCTGTTTCTATATTTCCTCTCATGTTTCAGCAGGAACTCACAGCTTCTGATCGCGACACAATTGCCCATTTGAAAGAAATGGCACCATCTGGCGTGGCACGGTAATTTAGACCTGTTTCCTCAGCACTGTAGATATCACCTACACTAAATATCTGGAGCAAGCCGAGCCTTTTGGGGTACTTTCTTTGGTCAGCATACGCAGCATCAGCAGTGCTCTCCTGTCAGTGTGCTTTCTTATACACTGTTGTGTCGGAATGACTGACCACCCTAGGAATCACAGTATACCCGCACAGATGCATCATAGAGTGAACGTGACAAGGTCGACAACACGGAGGTATAAGCGACCAGGCAGTAGAGATGACCCATAGTGCGTCACGTGAGCACAATGGACAGGCGTAGTGATCTGACGTACGTTCAAAAAGAAATTATGACCGGCTACCGCTCTAAATCTGGAAACATCGCAGAAACAGCAGACTTCATTGGCTCTTTGTGAGGTGCTGTACTAAGGATGCACCCTAAATGGATCGCTAGCACATCGAATATTTTCCGACACACAGGAGGAAAACGTCACCTTGGTAGACTGGTAAAAAGCAATCGACGCGCATTAACACAGCAGTTGAAAGAACAAATGAACTCTGGTGCACTAAGGTACGTGTCCCGGATAACAGTAGAGAGAACCATGGGTTACCGTCAACTCTGGAGACCAATGGGTCTCCGAAATAGTCTCTGCGTGAAAGAGCCCATGTTAACTGAGGTCCATCGGCAACGACGCCTGAAGTTCGTATGGAACTACTGTCATCGGACAGTGGAATAGTGAAAACCTGTTTCCTTATCCGGCCAATAGAGGTTTCTACTCTTACATAAGTGGCGGGCGTTGGTGGATACGGCGTCAGACACTCGAGAACCAACACCCAGACACGCTTGTCTGTCAAGTACAAGCTGTCAGTGGCAGTATGCACGTCTGGATGATGCTCTTCTGGTATCAATTAGGACCGCTGGTACCCATGGATGGGTCCGAGAACGCCTATGGCCACCCGCCTATCCTCGCTGAGCACATGCATCCCTTCACTTTGGACATTTACACTGGTAGTGACGGTGCCTACCAAAAATGCACCCTGCCATAAAGCCGAGGGGTGAGTGGCTGGCTACAGTAACACAACAGCGATGTCTCCATTCTGCTTTAGCCGGCGAAATCGCCTGACCTCAATCCCATAGAGCACTTGTGGGACTATTTGTATCGAGAGATTGGCCGAGTGGACCCACAAGCACTTCATCTTTGGAATCTTTGTGCTCTGCTGCAGTTCGAATGGGCATGTGATGCTTGGGCAAATAGTATGAAAGTCGAAGTTGTCAGCAAAGCTGGATCGCATAAAGTTATATGGATCACTACAGTATATCCCCAAGATTCAGACTCAAAACAGTAAAAATTGTAAGTATTAAGACTTTGCAAAAGTCAATACGCGTAAACAATAGAAATGAAACCGGAAAATACGAAAACGACTTTACCTGTGTTTAAAATAGTCATACAACATAAAACATTCCCAAATAGGATCCTGAGCAAATAAAATGGCGCGCTAAATGTCAGGTCCCAATATGTCACTGAAATTGCAAACGACAAATGATTAAGAACACCAGAATCTCCTCAAAATGACGTACAGTTCTCACCAGAGGAAACACGTGTACAGAAGGTAGGTTTTTCAAAATTCACCGAAAGAACCTGGCTTTAGCAAAAGAAGCCGGTCAAGGTGTTCCCTAAACCGCCTGGAAAATCATGAAGGTGTTCCCTAAACAGCCTGGAAGTTCATAAGTATATATGTATGTATATATATATATATATATATATATATATATATATATATATATATATATATATATGGCAGGTGACATCAGCATCTCCTGCTCATCGCTGAACATACCCAAACCGAACGCAGATGCTAAAGATAAATAGGCTGATGCTGTAATACGCTTTTAAAAATGAAATTTTCGTAAGGAAACGGGGAGGAAGTGCCGATGCAGTACATTGTACAGGAATTATCGTTTTTAACGTACAGTAGCTGTTAGTTTATTATCTGTAAAAATATTTATGGTATGGAACAAGACATTGCTTCGTGCAAAGCACTGCACAAGAACAACACCAAGCTCCATTGTGAATTATTAGAAAAGATCATCTCTCACTTGTGAGTCGGATGTCAGTGAAAACTTAGAGTGTTCAGTGCCAAATTACCCTCACAAAAAATAATAAAATGAAGAAAGACCTTTTTTATCAGCACGTGGTTAAGTTTCTCCAGTAATTTGACGCTTGTGGGTCACAATTCGCGTGGATATCTTTTGTTTTATTCGTAGAGATTGTGTCAATAATCTTGGCAAAAAAGAGAAAAAGCTGCATGGAAAAAATGAAATTCTTGAAGAGAAGTCATTCATTTCTCCGGAAGCTACTTATGTTACACTCATTATTACAGAGAATGAGTGTGTTGGTTTTTATCTACACAATAATTTTCTCTTGGATATGAGTGACCCTGCTAGGATGCGTTAAAAGACATATATAACTTGAAATCATGTTACAATAATCAGTACGATAGGAAAAACCTTTCACTGAATAAAGAGCATCGGTGTTACTTTGCATCGCCGAAATCTGTCATCCACTGACAGCTTCTACCACTACATAAGTTCCCATTGAAGTTTGCTACAAGTTGGTGATTTATCGCAGTGTTCTCACAAGTCATAATATCCTACTGATTGCGTGACTGGATGTGAATGAGACTCTGACTTTACTAACAGGTACGATTCGTTCAGAGGATCCTCAACGCGGGACGTCAAACAGAGGACCAACCCTGGACAGTAGATAGTACAGGTTACTATCTTTGGAGATATATCTCCTGTAATAGGAACTGTTTTCTCACACCTAATTCATCTCGATGACATAACTAGATTATGCATGACAAATTATAGTTATGATATCGGAAATACCGATATTAATGACTTTTTGTCATTTTCTTCGTAATGTGTATTTAGTCACATTCATTACCTTAAAACTCTATGTGCCAGAAATAATCCATCCTTATTGTAACTTTAAAAGTATTTTGAAACTTTGACTTCAATCACTAAACTTTATGTAGAATTAAAGAAATAAAAGTTTTGGTCGAATTGAACTTCATTTCTTGTCCACCATAGTTACGATCCTTGGATTTGTTCCAGCTTCAGCAGGACGAATGATATTTCAATAAACTGTAAATATGTATGTAACAACAAACAATTCTGTCTGATAAAGGTGGCAAAATTAACAGCTAAAGTGAGATAGTCAAGAAAATGAACTGGCCTATGAATAAACGTTTATTTTTTTCGAATTTTACGAACTTCTCAGTATTTATTGTCCAAGATTAACAATTATGATCAAGTTTAATTTTAATGGGTTTCACGGATTCTCCTGGCCAGAGCATTCAAAAAGCAATATGGTTACAAATGCATCACCAAAAATTTGAAAAATTAATGATATCAATATTTCCTTCTGCTTAATTTCTAAGTAGACTGGGGTTATACAGTTTCGTCACATTATTATATTTATTACTTTAAGATTCTTGCGCAATATTAAAAATAACACATGAATAAATTAGAAGACTTTAAGTTACATAAATTAAGTTTTCATTTAGTTAAAAAGTGCATCTTATCTACCAAAGGGAGGCTTTGTCAAGGTAAAATAAGCTAAAGAAATAATCCGTGTGGAATTTAAAATTAAATCCCTCTGGGACCAGTTCGTTTATTCGGCTGTACCGTCATTGTTTCCCTGGATGCTCAGTTTAGGGTATACTTTTTCCCGATAAATGCTTACTCATCTCTTAAATAAATAATGTTGGTAAGTGCTTGTGTATCTGTCCTCTTACCTTTTCCATTCTTTATGTGTAAAATAAAACCTGCATATAAAAACTGTCAGGATTTTGTGTGCAGTGTTAAATAAGAAAAATATATTTTAAATATTTATTAATCATAGAGATTTAGTTATAAAATGTAGCTGAAATGTCGCATTGAGTGAAATTCAACTTACGTTCTATTAAAAGTAGGTTAAGAATGTCAGCAGCAATTCTCTTTGAAGAATAGAATATATTTACAGGCAATTTATTCTTCTGTACTCCACGTAAAGCAATTATTATAAAACAGGATTTAAAATTTTGATTTAGCTTTTTTTACTTTCATCATGCTGTTTGCCATTAATGATGCCTCTTCTATCTCCTCACGTATCAATGTCACATAATTGATGAACAGTCCTCTTCGATAAAGTCAGAGATTTTACGCTCCCTATGTTAACCTAAAGTACTACAAAAATACAAATGGCGAGACAATACAATCCTGAAAGCGGGTTCGGAATATCATTTAGGAAAAAACATAAAAAAAAAAAGGAATTACCGAAGTAATGGTGCTTGACCGGTTTTTTTTTTACAAAATGGTGATTAAAAACAGATGTTTTTTAAGAACAATGTTTCTGGTAGCAATGGTTTGTATATCTCTTTGAAAGAACTCTCAACATAAAGGGATGAGAAAGCAGAAAGAAACTGATTTCCTGCGGTACAAACAATGATTTTGCTTAAATTTAAAGATGTGTTTTGTTACATTTTATGCATCGATCGGGTAAAATAAATAGCTAATGGAAAATAAAAATTCAAGAGATTTTTAATGCTAACTTAGAATGATACATTTGTGTTATACACATCCATTTAGTACAAGATGCCTGAAAATTTTGCTAACAAACTTATTAATTTTTATTCAGACACTGAGTAGAGTTTTCAAACAAATATAACAATAGAAACAAAATTCCTATTAGACACTTTTTACGAGTGGTCTGCCAGGATTTGTTTTTATTGCACTTTTTTTGCATCTTCGCTTGCAATTGACTACTTGCATCACCTCATGCAATTCGATACATATTTTGTAAAGATAAAAGAAATTCAATTCGACACGGTATCTCCGATTAGTCCGAGAAATTGGAAAAATTCCTTTTTATTTGAAAGCATAAATGAGAAGAATTCTTAAAATCTATGGATGCTATGTTTAATATTTGTTACCAAAAGAAAGATATTAAGCTTTGAGTTTCTACTAATATATGAAATTACGTAAGAGTGTTATATTTGAGTATAATGGTAAAACGTCATGCTATAGCAGAGTATCGTAATCATACTTATTAAGATTTTATTTCAAAGTATTATAAGCCTGTAAATATAAGGTAAGTACGCGAACCAATATTGACATTTTAGGATCTGAGACTGCAACTCCAACTGCACTTAAATGTCATGACCGTAGAATTCGGAAGCGTGCATTGGAAGCCCTTGTTAATCTATCTCCAAAGAAGAGGAATATTGGGGGGGGGGGGGGGGGGCGGGGGATTTTGGATATTACACTACAATATTCTGCAGGTATTCAGGTACCACCTTCTATTCCCTTTTTTTTTTGGTAGTAAAATGCATCAAAGGAATGGTGTCATAGAATATTCTGCAATCAGAAAGCTAAGTTTTTATTTATTTCAATTTTTCATTGTTTGTATGAATGCATGCAAATATTTGCAATTTTTTTGATCGCTTTTATATATGCTTATGTGAGAAAGAAAAGTTTTATTTAAGTACATCTGTCATGGGAACATTGTTTTAAAGATCAAATCCGGAACGGAAAAGTTGTAGAATTAATTTAACACAGTATTAGTGGTAAGGAATATACCAACTTATTTGCTAGTCATTAATATAAAAAATTTAAATACATACACCACACACATATACAAGTATATATATCATAATTATTGTCAACCATTATCAATCCACTGCTGGACGAAGGTCTCCCCAAGTTTCTTCCACAACGGTCTGTCTTGTGCCAGTCTCCTCCATGTCACTCCCGCATACTTTCGAATTTTATCCCCTCATCTCCCATGTGGTCTTCTTCTGGATCTTTTCCTGTCACTCGGAATCAAATCTAAAATTTCGGCTGTCCATCGATGGACTGCCTTTCTGGCAATATGTCCAGCCCATTGCCATTTCAGGGATTTTACTCTGATCATGATGTCTTCCACTCTTGTGATTTTTCTGATCCACGAGTTCCTCTTCTTATCACTCCTGGTTGCATCCAGCATGCACCTCTCCATGCTTCTTTGAGTTGTCTGCAGCCTTTGTATGTCTCTTTTAGTTAAGGTCCACGTCTATGCACATACGTAAGCACTAGTAGGATGCATTGATCAAACACTTTTTTTAAAGACATAATGGCATATTGCTCTTGAAAATAATACTGTTTCTTCCAAAAGCTCTCCAGGCAAGTTTTATTTGCCAATTAATTTCTTCATCAATGTGACCCTCACTTGATATCTGCTGTCCAAGATGAACGTAGGTATCAGTTATCTCCAGCTTTTCTCCATCTACCGATAAATCTTCTTTTCTTGTAGAAGCATTGTACATCACTTTTGTCTTCTGAAAGTTCATTTTTAGTCCCACTTCTTTACTCTTGTCAGCAAGTTCCTGGATCATACTCTGCTGCTCTGATGAGCTACTTGCAAAAATGACTACGTCATCAGCAAAACGAAGGTTATATATATATATATAAGCGAAAAAATAAGATGTAAAATTTAATTGAAAAAATGAAAAATTGAAAAGATGAAACATTTTAGTTTTCACCATTCATCATTCCTTCATGGTGCGTATATATATATATTTAGATGGATAGGTAGGAATATTTTTCAAGATGTCATTTTTTAAGTATTCCATACAGCTTCTATACTTCATTTTCAGGGAATTTTTCAACAGTCCTTCATGGTGTGTGTATGCAAATAATAATTTAAAAAGAAAAAACCTAAAAAAAAAAAAAAATATATATATATATATATATATAGAAGAATATCAGAACCCAGTCACCAAGCTATATTGTTCCTTTGATGACGGCAAAAACTAAAAAACAGTAACCCATAAAATTTTGAGTTCATAAAAGGAGCCATGTACAAATTTGTAATGTAAAACATGTTAAGAAAAATCACTTATAGCTTCTTCAGGGTCTAACAGAAATGCTACCTCTCTCATTTCTACAAAGACCTGAGAGTGGGTTTCTGCTATATTATTAAACATCTGCTTAAGTGCACTAAAAACAAATTTTGTTAGTTAATTAAATCCTTGAACATTAAATTCTGCTAAACCTGTTAACTACTAAAACAACCAGCTAGCACATATGCTGGTAGAAAAGGTTAAAAGTGAAAACCACATTCTTAAACTTTGAGCAAAATAGTCTTATTAAACATTACAGGAAAAAAATAATTTTGAAAAAAAAAAGGCATATAATAACACTTAACTCTCTCTTTGTATCTTGGTTTTCTTGCGCATAAATTTGTTTTTAGCCTGCTTATGTGTTATATACATACACACCATAAAGGAATGTTGAAAAATCTTTCAAGTGTGAATGTATGAAGAGAGACAGAATAGTTTTCGTGTTGTTCCTAGTACGGAAGTGATTGATATAGCTGCGAAACGTATTGCCGCCTTTGTTGGCATTTTTTGATGAAGTAAGTTTCAGAATTAATTTAAGTATCAGTGTCTATCCTTAATACTTGTAGCTGTTTTATTTGTAGTGGCTTGGCTACGAATTTCGTTTTTCAGTAAGTATTAAAATGTGAGTTCACATATATGCAAAAAAAATTGGAAATGTTGCGCATCAAGGAAGATAAATGCTTTGAATTTATGAGATTTATTTATGTGTGAGCAGTTTTTTCGCAGTTTTATTTCGTTATTATCATAATAAGTGTGATTATCACGATCGTTTCGTATGCCGTAACCCCACGCCACAGGCCGCCCCGGTGGCGCAGTGGTCTAAGGCGCTGGCCTCTGATCATTCGTCCGTAAGTGGTCCGGGTTCGAATCCCGATCAGGCATGGATGTTGTGCTTGTCTTACGCCACTGGCTCTCTCCCTTCCCTAGAACCAGTGACCCTAAATTAGGGACGGGCGACTGCTTATAGCATATTGAGTTGCTCACGGTGGCCGTTAAACCTCCAATCAAAAAAAAAAAAAAAAAAAGCCACAAGACGCTCAAAGCTGCCATGTTGGCTGCCATGCGTCCAGCGTCCACGCCGACGTCATTTCAGCAGTCAATGAGAGGCTGACATCGTAGCAAGCCCAAACTCATACCATGCGATATATCTAAAGACCTTGACAGAATCGTCAAATTTTGCTCTTCTCTCGGAGGTTTACTCATGGCTCGCCATAAAATATTTCATTTCTACCTTCTGCCTTTAAAAAGATTTCCAGTGGAGTGCGACAGCTTGAAGATTCTGTAGAAATTTATACTTCGCGGCTAAACAGATGTATAGTACCTCTGTAAGCGTTTCTGATTGTCTGAATTTACGTTTGAAAACATACGTATATATGTACATACATACGTTTTTGGACTATTTGCGATTAGAAAACTGACGGTGTGAATATAATAAATTTATTCGTCAAATATACTGAATTTAGATTGTGAGAAATGTTTGCATTACACACACAGCTCTTTCTGATTTTAACATATGTTTTCTTCTCTAAAGAAATTGTCGTACGTTTTGTAGACCATTTACTACAGATAAAAACACCGTATTCTTGGACCGTGATTTACGAGTATTGTATACATTTTATTTGTAATAGATGGAGATGAGGACATCAGGTGCACTTTATGTAGTATCTAAAACTTTTTGATCAGAATACTTCCTTTCATATTTGCACAAATATACTTGAATCCAATAGCTCCTCGCCTTGTTTTATTCGTCAGTTGACCGCGATGAATAATACAAATTTTTTAATGTTTTTGTTATTATTCATTAGACGAACGCAAGTTAATTCAGATTCTGATGTAGTACCCTTCAATTTCAAATTTACATTAATTACAATAGACATAGGTTTAAAAAATACTGAAATCTAATTAATCAGTGATATTTGAAATGTCAATTATTCATCGGAACGGAAAATGTGAAAGCTTGGGATTATAATTTGGTCACGTAAAATATTTTTCTTCTTGATTTTCGTGCACATATGTAGCTTCTGGAATTCATTTAGACTCTAGTCCCAAATGTTCCATACATTACTAGCTGACGGTTTGTTAAATCTAGCGTAACATGAATGCTGTCAGGTTTATGAAAATAATAATGTTTCATAGAATTCACTAGTACGTTTTACCAGACTTTCAACTCGTTGGTATTACTATTGAGATCCTGACACCTAGAATGGTACTTATACACCCAGCATCCTATATACAATATATTGACAAAGTCACCGGACATGCTTTCAAAAAATATGATCGGATCCTCTGCATTGTTAACATGCGCGGTACAGCTACAAACTGTATAAAAAAAGCATGCAGCTGACCGCGATCATATAGCACTGTGAGGTTAAATTAAAATATCGCGGAGGGAGAGAACTGACTTTGAGAAATGAAAGATTATTGGGTGTTATATTAGTGGGTTGTCCATAATAGAAACTGAGAGGTGTTTAAACATACCCAAGTTAACTCTTTTGGATGTCCTGAATAAGTGGAAGACACATGGCGTGCCTGAAGCAGCAAAACGTACCGGCAGGACAAAGAAAATCAGTGATAGAGGACATCTCAGTCTCAGGAGAGTTGTTGCAGTTAGTCTACGGAGTACTGCACAAGACGTCAGTATACAGGTAAATAAAAATGCTGGAACCTCGGTATGTACACATACCATTCGCACAGAACATCATTCCATGAGTTACCGTGATTTTGCGGCTGCTCATAAGCCTTTCAATTCCACTCGGAATGCTACTCGTCGTTTAGCATGGTGTAAAGGATATTTATTGTGGACCGTAGATCAATAGAAAGAGTTCTATGGACTGATGAATTAAGATGCACGATCCATCGGTCTGATGGCCGTGTGTGGGTATGTCGGCAGCCGTGGTATAGTACTTTCCAAAGTGTACCGTTCCTACGGTCAGGTTTGGAGCGGGCAGTGTACTCGTGTAGGGTATTTTTGTCTTATAGTACCATCCAATTGTTTATCGTGGACAAACCTCTTAACCAGCACTTCTACTTCGATATTCTGGACAAATATGCCCTACCAACTCTGTGGCAATACTATGGAACTGAACCTTGTTGATACCCGCTGGATAATGCACTGTGCTATAAAGCAAGGAATGTTACGGCGTGGTTTAACGATAATTCCGTAGCATGTGTGAAATTCGCAGCACAGAGCCCTGATATTAATCCCACAGAGCACTTTGGGATGAATTGGAGAGCCACACAAGAAGTTTGGAACTAAGGCCTATACTAAGTAACAGTTATCGGCAGCATAATGTACTATATGGAAGCGCATACCTATCGCTGTGCTCCAAAACCTTGTCGGAAGCTTGTTTCGAAGGTTCAGTGCATTCATTAAGGCCAAAGGTGGACCAACACCGCACTAATGTACGTCAATAAATGCTTCGTTGTGTTTATGTTCTCGGAGTCCGGTGACTTTTGTCAATATAGTGTACATGAAGCAAGATCATTAGTATAATTATCATCCTGATAGCTGCAGACGATACATGAAATACTGGCTTGTGAATGTTAAATTAGGTGAAGCACAGCAGCTCTTATTCTGCTTTTGGTTCCATACTAAACAAAACCGCAATAACAGCTGCAGAAGAATACGTGTGATTTTCTAATTATTTTATAACTTAATTATCGATTTCTACTAGTATTTGGCACATAATAAATAATGTAAGTTAAGGGAAATTTCCATTTCCTTTTTGAAAGCTTCAAAATGCGAGTAACAGATAAAAACATGAATAAACGCAAGTAATCTAACAATTAGTTTTCCAAAGTAGTACTGCAAGGTAATAAATACATTGGAATAATCCCATTCCCCATCTTTTTTCGTTGTTAGTGAAATTCATCTTAAAAGTTTAAAAGACTGAACTTTTTTCTCAATTGCAATTAAATAAGCAAACAAAAGATTACGTTTAACAAAAAGTTCACTTTCAAACAGATTTGGGAATAAAATATATGTCATTTCAATTTTTACTCCCTAACTTAAGATATTTAAAACACGCTACGTATCTCTAAAACTCTAGAAAATGAAGGGCTATTACGTTCTGTACCTTTGTTTTAAAGCTTAGAAGATAAAAATCTTGGGAACAGTATTTTCAAAAAATTCGCATCGCGACACCAATGGCTATAAAGCCTGAAATCAGTAAGAATATATGAATTTCTCAATATTTGAACAGCTCTGAAAATTAAAAAGGCAAAAAAGAGGTCTACATTTTCTAAACATGCACATCACGAAAACAACGAATGTTATGTATCGTGCGAAGATTACTTTAACGCACATATTTTTTTGCACTACACATGAAAATTACTATTCTTTAATTGGCTTTCTTGAAAGACTCCGGTTTATGATTATTTCATGCAGCCTCATTTAAATTTCTGTGCTAAAAAACAGAAAACAAGAAACTTTCTGTACGAAAGTATAAAACACTTTTTCAACTTGCTCACGTAAACAATGCATATTTAATAGATTTAATACACACAACTGGAAACAGAAAAATGCGTAAATAAGGCCCAATATTTTATTCAAAACGTTCTACACATTATGAAGATTAATTCGATGTTTCATTTCGCAAAGTTTAGTATTGTATACTGATTTAGAAGAACCTTAAAAATTTGCATAGCAAATTAATGTACATAAATATGCATTTATTTCATCCTGCTTAATAGTATAAGTAAAATTAAAAAAGTATCAAGCGACGATTAGTTCAAGAATTATCAGTCGTCCCGATAGTTGAATTGCTAATAGTTTGGCGACCATGCGTCAAAAACAAAGTAAAAATTTGCATATAACACTAAGTAAAATTTGCTTAGTATTTTCGTGCCACGAAAGTATTTCAAACCGATTTTACAAAGTTCCTAATAAACCCCTGTTTCTGTAAACAGAAGTCATCCTTTTGTTAAAAGTATAACATATTTAAACTAAGTTGACCGTTTATCTGGACCTCTTGCGGGTAGTCACTGCCACTACGACTTTTTGCATAAATTTATCTGAATACCGTAAACTCAGAATTTCATGCAACTGTCCACACGTTTTCTAAATTATGTACGTGTTGCAACTGATGAACGCAACATTCAAATGTCAAAAGTCATTTACAGGGTGATTCTAAATTCATAGAATAGAACAAACATTAAGGGCTGGTAGAATGCACTAAAGCTATCATTTTTTGTCAACCAATGTATGTCCGCAACCGAGGACTGTAAGCGCTAGAGGGCGCGGCTTGGCACGCTTGAAAACCGTTCCTCTGTTTAAGCCGGTCAGTCGCAATGCGGATTTCGCAAGTGGCGGAGCAATTCACAAATTCCGAAAAAGTAGACATGCAACTAATATGTGGGCTTCCAATGGAAACAGGTGAGCTGCGAAAAGTTTGTACCGTGAACGCTTCCCCAATAGGCAAGTGCCGGTTCATATAAAAGCTTTTGAGAGTTTACCCCGCGAGCTTTGTGAAACCGGATGATTCCATGTCATCAGATCTTGCGCAATTGCTTCGGAATTTTCTAGTAGCCGTTCGATGACGAATGTGGTTTCAGCACGATGGGGAGCCAGCATATTTCAGCATTGATATGTGTAATTACTTGGATGCCAATTTCGGGGAACGATGAACTGTCTTAGGTGAAACTATTGCTTGGCCACCATTATCGCCCGATTTATCAAGTATCGATTTCTTATTATCAGGACACCTGAAGGGATTCGTGTGCGAGACTCGATTTGACTCAACTGAAGACCTCGTCGCCAGAGTGTCTGTCGCAGCTTCAACAGTTCGAGAAATACCTGTCACCTTCGAAAATGTGCGCCAATCACTGCGTTGAAGCTGTCAGGCTTGTATTACTGTTTGTGGTTGCTACTTTGAGCATTTATTGTAAAATGAGATAAATAAAAAACAAAGTTTCATTTTTTGAGCATTTTCTGTGTTGGCGCTTAAATGCTGCAGTTATGGATGAACAAAAAATGTTTCTTTTAGTGCACCCTACCACCCTTAAAGTTTGTCCTATGAATTTAGAATCACCCTGTTTCATTTAATTAAAGAATTTAGCGTTTTCTGACATTGAGTACACACAAATGCAAGAATTATTACTTGTTTTGTTGTTCAAACACAGATATCGGGGTTTAAATTAATTCTCGCTGTTGCTCAATAGAGCACAGCAGTGGTACGCTGTGACCCGGGCCACACGTGACCTCCCTTGGGCCCCGCACGGGGATAACTGGTTTTCCAGTTATCTGGGGAGCGGCGCCCCCACGGCCCGAGCTGACCTTGTGACTGGTCAACATCTGATGTCATGCCACCGCTTGTTTTTTTATTTTGGTGCTGATGGTGTTTGCAAGGACGGCTGATCATCCAGCTGTTGGGGAGTCGCGGCCCCACGATCCCGAGCTGGTCTTGTGTCTCGCTTCTTTGTTTTTATTTATTTTCTCCACTGGCTAGTTGCCCGTGTTGTATACTTTACCTAATCGCTACCACGTTATGTACTAACACCCCGGTCTTGTGGTTTTGTTACCCTCCACCACTAACTGTTTCATATTAACCGCTCAGTTCGTAGGCTGCTGAGATTCCGTTTAGGTTCCCTTCCAGGATTTGTCTTCTTTGGATTTCTTTTCTCCTTTTAGCTAGTTTGGGTGCTAGACCTACCTGCATGTTTGCCGCGTGCGGAGACCCGTGAGGCGGAAATGGGATGTCTGGCGGCTGAGGTCGCAGGAGACCGGAGAAGTGCCTCCTGTGTACCAACACTCCTCTTCGACCCCGGCTTCGCTGTAAACGGGAGGCTAGAGACTAACCCACCTCTAGTCAGAAGTCATGTACCAAGTTGTGTACAGGGCTTTAGCGGCTTTTTTGTCGTATAGCACGGCAGGGTAAGCCCGGGGGCTGTGGGATCATGCCAAAGCCGTTGGCATGACGGTACCAGGAGGCCGAAGTGTCCGCCGAGTGCGTCTGATCACAGCCAACGGACTATATCTGCAACGTATAAGCTCCAGAACTGTGTCCAGCGTCATTTTCTTGGCTGCGGACCTCCAGTTCTCCCTTGTAGGGCTCGGTGGTGGGGGGAGTAGTTTGCAGACGAATCTTCCTTCTTTTTTTTCGATGGGTAAACCCAAAAACAAAAACTCCAAATTTAAGTCACCTGAGAAAATGATAGTTGCCAACGACTCTCCTTCGTCTTCTCAACCTACCAAGTCTCATACCTTTTAACGATCTTTAGACCATGACCTGGACGAAGAATGTGGAACCTCTTCTTCGTCAGCTGTACCAGTCGCTCCGAAGCGTCGTCTCCCCTCGATTGCTGTGACTACGCATGCTACACACTTACTTGTAGAATCCATCGATCCGAATGAGAGACTGTCCACCAGATCTCCCTTTTTCATTTCTAAAGCTTTGGACGCTGCGGTTGGCCCCTTGAAGTCTGTGAGGAAGCTTCGCTCTGGGGACCTGCTTGTCCAAACTTGCAGTGTTTCTCAGAGTAACACTTTTCTGCACCTCACTAGTCTTCAAGGCATTCCTGTCAAAGTGACACCTCACCCGTTTCTTAACACCTCTCGGGGTGTTATTTCGGAGTTTGATCTCTTGCCATGCAGTAAAGACGAATTGGTGACTGAACTTGCAGAACAAGGTGTTATTGCTGCACGTCGTATGATGTTCCGGCGCGAGGGTTCTTTGCTTAAGTCTAAAAATGTTATCTTGACTTTTAACTCCCCGAAAGTTCCGACCGAAATCAAGGCTGGCTACTTGGTCTGTGGAGTTCGCCCGTACATTCCCAGTCCTCTGCGCTGTTTCAGGTGCCAGAGGTACGGGCATTCACAAAGTTTCTGTAAGAGTTCCGCTCGTTGCGCAAATTGTGGCTCCAGTGAACATGACGGGGAAGGTTGCACTTCTGCGGCCTGCTGTGTTAACTGTGGTGAGGCCCATGCAGCTTACTCCCGCAACTGTATGAAATGGAAGGACGAGATGGCGATCCAGCGCCTCAAGACCCTGGAAGGCCTCTCGTACCCTGCTGCCAAGGCCAAGTTGGGTATACCCACCAACCGACAGCGTACGTTTGCCGCAGTAGTTCAGTCTCTGCCACAACCCGTGCAGCCCTTTGTTCCGCGCCCTGTAGCTCTCGCCGCACTTGCCAAGCGATCTACAGCTGAACAAGCGACACAGGTGGATTTCCCCGAGCTCCAGATTTTTCGAATAGCTGAGTCTGCGCCTTCTCTTTTGAAGACGACCGACTCTTCCAGTTCCCAGCAGAAAGCCTGCACGTGCGGAAGACCCGGACCTCAATCCGCAAAGGTGTGCAGTGTCCATCCAACTGTCGCGGTCCACCTGACCAACATTGCAACTGTCTCCGACTCAGCGAGGTCCCCACCCTCAACCAACATTATAGATTAACATAGGGGAGGAGAGGGACAGTTCGTCCCCAGCCTCAACCAACATTGCAGAGGAACATGGGGGGAGGAGAGTGACAGTTCGTCCCCGCCCTCGGCCAGCATTGCAGAGGAGCGTGGGGGGAGGAGAGTGACAGTTCGTCCCCCTCCTGGTGACTCATCCTTTGTGTAGTTGTGTTCGATTTCGTGATGTGTTTTGTCTTTCTCATTCCTCAGTTTTACTTAGACGGCTTGTTTCTCACCATTGTGCCATGTTTTTCATACTGTTTGTTTCATTGTCTTTTTTGGCCCTTCCTTCGTACTCATGGTTCGATTTTTCTTGGTCAGCCAGACTTGGGGTTTTATGCCCCGTTTTTTAATTCTGTCTGTTTGTCTTGTGTCTGGCGCTCTTTGGCCAACCATGGCCCTTGCGCCAATAAAATCCACTAACCAACCAACCAACCAACCAACCTCTCTTGGGCACGCACGTACCGTCCGTTTTCTGGGCGAAGCAGTGTGTGACACGCGATCGGAGGGCATAGAACACGAATTTGTATCGCATTCATGATGTCGAGTTTCGTACCAAAACAGGAGCATATCCGGGAAGCATTATTATTCTGCTTTCATCTCAAGAAATCTGCAGCGGAAAGTCATCGTTTGCTAGTGCAGGCCTATGGGGAACATGTCCTATCGGAAACAACATGCAGAGAGTGGTTCCGACGCTTCAAAACAAACGAATATGACGTTGGCCGACGTCAATTACTTGATGTTAAACGTGCACTCACGGAGAAAGTGCCGCAATACGTCAAAAGACATGACAAGGTTATTCTTCTCCACGACAACGCTAGACTTCATGTTGCCAAATGCGTGAACAAACTCTTGGAGGCACTTGGCTGGGACGTCTTACTCCACCCGCCTTATTCCCCAGACATTGCTCCCTTGGAATCGGATCCAATTTGTTCCGGTAGCTACAACATAGCCTGTCGGAGCAGTTCTTCCTTTCTGTCGCGGATATTCAAAAATGGCTCGATGAATGCTTCGCTTCGAAAGAACCTGCATTTTTCTACCGAGGAATCCATTTGTTACCCCAACGGTGGGAAAGGGTCGTAGCTGCCAACGGACACTACTTTGAATAGACTATCCTCTACCAATCTGCGGCAACACACAGGTTTGTGTGTGGCAAAAAACAGCGAGAATTATTTCAAACACCTAGATCGAACGAAAATCGATAGAGAGACACTGAGAAAGTCACTTAACGAGATTCATGCTTTTATATTTGAGATTCACGATTTTCTTCTAAGAGAAAATCGTGAATCTCAAGCACGCAATAACTGTGGAATTTCACAAGCAAAAACAAGTATAACGGTAATTGGACTCCTAAAAGTACACATACTAAAAGGGGAAAACTTCAGGAGTGATGATAAAACCTTACTTATTCATACGGTATTTAGAATCAATTTTAATATCGGTACATTGTTCTGCACTCTGCAATGATTTACTTCATGTTGGCTGAAATATACAGTTATGTTAGCCAAACGTACAAATATGCGAAAATTGACATATTGCGTTCTGTTTTAAAAGTAGAATTTCGAGGGGATTTGACATATATGATACAAACAATATCGGAACTAAAAATCCCGTTTTGTACTGTCGTTCATGTGTGTCCCTAATAATAGCTGCTTCCATGATTTGTTTTCATTTTCTCCCAACAGCAGACAAACACAAAGAGAAGGTTTGCCGTGGGGTGTTGATTTTGCTTAATATGCATTGAGAACAACCACATCATTTACAGTTAACCTTAAACATATGAATATGTCTGTTTTTCCGAGCTTTAAATTTTTCCTAGACACGTAAGAGAATGAATGAATACGTTTCCAAAAGTTGCGTTTTATATTTCTCATGAGTATGAGCGTCCTAAACGAATGAAAAAGAAGACATAAATGAATGAATGCATGTATTTCATGGTATATTTTTCGCTTATTGCACTGAACTTCCCATGTTATTTGCTTGCCACATCTGGCAGTATGGAACCTTTTCGTTATATTCGATATTTTGCGGCACCATCCACTGTATATGTACTTGTGTATATTACACAAGTACATATACAGTGGATTTAACGATTGAAAACGTTCGAAGAGTTTTCGATATTTGGTGGTGAAGCAGAAATAGATTTTATCCTCAGAAATTAGATTTTATTTGAAGTGAGTGCTGTTCCTGTGATGCGAGAGTAACAAAGGTGCTTAAAGATAATTTCTATGGTCGAATTGATTTTGTTTCGCTTCCATGAATGCCTGTTATGATTGCAATTGTAATTTAGGATACGGAAATCACAGAACAAGAGGACAACAAACCGTCCTATACGGCGGTTTCATGTTTCAAACTGAGACAGACGGGCATTTAAACATATAAACAATTCCTGTGTCATCAACGAAATGATAAGAGAAATTTTACACCATACGTTTTTCTTTCATTGCAGAGTGCAGCGAATCCTGATAATAAGAAGGAAAATAAATAATTTTGTGCCCAACAGAAGTGAGATTTCACTTCAGAACAGCTGTTCCACACAATACAAAAATTGTTTCCGCAATCTGTTCACAATAATACTGTTAATAAAGTGTTTCCTCGGCTGGTAATTTGCAATGGTCTTTTCCGCATACAGTGCAAAGATTGTGGGCTTTATTAATTCTTAGCACGAAATAAAAAATAAAACTAACAGCAATGCTGAAGTTTTGGACATAGTGCACAAAAGCTGTTATATTTAGAGGTGGAGGTGCTATTGATGGCACTACCGATAGTATCGATAGTTTTGTAAAAATCAATGCATCGATAGTGAAGCGATAGTTTTTGTAACTATCGATAGTTTTACGTTTTCCAATGCTGTAAGTGTAAATCACGATGGTGTAAACTATTCAGCTTCCACCGATGGCTTTGATGACTGGAACGATAATTTTCACCTCATTTATATTAGTGTCGAAATCATTGAGCCCAGCCATATTGATTCATGATGACAATGCGAAACTAAAGATAACTGTAATCAAAAGAGTAAACGGTGAAGTACTGCGGTTTTTGCATCTGTTGCTCTTCACGTCAAGTCAAGCTCATAGCAAAAGTGTACGTTTCAGTCAGATAAAGAGGAAGCCAAACGTGTCGTTCTTGTTGTTTGTACTGGAAGTTTAAAGGTACGTGCTGAAACAGTTATTTATTGAGAGTAAGTAATCAGTAATAATGGGTAAACGTAAAATATCTTTTGTACAACTTTAATTTTCTTTTGGCATGGATAACGTTTACGCAACATATAGCCTTTCCAGAAAGAACTACAAAACGCCAGGCAATACGTCAAATGTCAAATGAATAATTTAAAACAGCATCCAGCTGTTGTCGTTTTAAAGGATCACAGAAAGAAGCAATTGAGGAACAGCCTACTCATAACTTTATTTACAAAATATATCAGGAATTATTACCACGATTTTGCGAAACATTATAGAAATAATTATTTTTGAATACAGAACTGCAGAATTTTCTTCATTAGCTAATGTGAACAGAAAAAAAGAAAAACAACATACAGTACAAGCAGAAAATGAGAATTTAGGAGCGACAAATTTGCTCGTTCTTCAGGCAAAACATTCTTTTCGTGACTTTTTGCTCGCTATATATCGTCAAAACGTAGATTCCCCGGCACGGTGATGCAGTGGTCTAAACGCTGGCTTATGATCGTTCATCCGAGATGGGCCCAGATTCAAATCCCGTGAGGAATAGATGTCGTGGTTGTGTTTGTCTTACAGCACTGTATCCCTTCCTTCCCTTGAGTCACTGACGGGTCATTCCATGTCAGATCACCGAGGCCATGTCACCCACCGACTCGGGTTTTAATGAAACTTGGCAGGTAGATATATCCGATAAAGATGTAAGAAAATCCTAAGTTTCAGTTTTAAAACCTCATAGTTTTTAAAATACAGTGCTCCAAAATTTAGCCGAACACCCACTTTGGCAGCTGTGCAGTAGCATGCCATTATTTACATAACATGCTGTAGTTTGTGTGCTACTGAATGTAGGTAAATGAAACTTTGGAATCCCATGTAAAAGGGTCTTTAGATATTAAAAACACTTTTTATTTAACCTGAAACACCAGTTAAGTGAGTGCCACATAGTGGGGAAGTGAGAAATTACAGCAAAATTTAGGCATTTATGGGAGGCTCTGTAGAATATTGCTCTGGCATGAGGGAGATAATTTTTTTATATTGATATTTAACACATCCTATAACTTACTTGCAAAAGAAAAAAATGGTAGTTATCAGCATATTTTATAAGATGGTTAAAATTATCTGAATTTCATAGAGGGCTCACCTTCGACAGTTTAATCATTTTGTTCTTGAAACCGGAACCACCGTTTTGGATTTTGCTAAAAATTGGCATGCAGGCTTACCTAACAAAGCTGCAAAACACTGAAAATTTTTTATCTTCCACATTTCATAGTTTCCGAGATACATCACTCGAAATTTAGGCCTAACCACACGTTCAACAGCAAACTGATCCTGTTGCAAATGATGAAACATATCATGTGGTGGCTTTTCAATTTAAATGTTTGTACGTGTGTGTGCAGACTTTTTGTGTGCAACCTAAATTTTTTGTATGTATGTTGTGCCACTGTTGGAGTACCTTCAACCAAGCGTGATATTCCAACAGGACGGTGTACCACCACATTGGGAGGGAAAGTTCGGGACGTTTTGAAGACAACATTCCCTGGGAGGTGGATTGGACAGGACGGTCCAATTGCAATGACACCCCGTTCCCCCGACTTCACACTTCTGGACGTTTTCGTATGGGGATATGTGGAGGATATCGTGTATCGGACAAGGATGCAGGACTCAATGACCTGAATTCGAGGATCAACAATGCCATGTTGACCATCACTAAGGACATGCCGCATCAAAAACGGTTGAAACTGGAGTTTTGGCTCCGCGTAAGGAAATTGTGTGCATATTGAGCTTTTGCAATGAGGTAGAAAAAACTTTAGTCTTTGCTCTTACTAATGTGCTCAACCACATTTTTCTATCTCATACAGTGTATCCGTAATAAATGTGCAAATTTGAAAAGATATTTTGTGGACAACCTTTAGTTTTCAGAGAAAAAGGCACTGCTTTAAATCTATCGAAAATTAATTAGGATTTGACAACCTTCATTTTAAAATTCCACGTTCCGAATAAATTTGATTTCGTTGCAAGATATTCTACGCAACTGAAACTCTCTCCGACGCAACACTAATTTTTAAATCGCATAATTCGACGCTTATACGTCTGGAAAATGTGTTACGTTTAAAAAATGTGTTAAATGTGTTACGCTCTAGATGCAAAACTATGCTTTGCAGGGAGAGAGAGTTTTACGCAAAATGATATTCAATCAAAGAAGTTGGTCATGATCAGGGTACTAGTGAAACAAACCAAAACAGAAGATCAAATAAAAACCTCATTGGCTTGTTTGCTGAAACCAAAACTAACTTTGATTGGCAGTTGGAAAAACCTAACCAAAACTAAACATTTATTAGGAGTTGGAAACCAAACCAAAACTAAACATTTATTAGGAGTTGGAAACCAAACCAAAATTAAACATTTATTAGCAGACTTGAAACCAAACCAAAACTACACATTTATTACCAGATTGGAAACCAAACCAAAACTATACATTGATTGGCAGTTGAAACCCAAACCAAAAATAAAAATTGCTTTTCAGTTTAAAATCCTACTCTCACTGACTGGAAGTTAAAGTCCCAAAATAAAACTCCATTGCCTGAAACATATTTCAGAAAGTTCTTATCTTTCAACATTTTCTCTACATACATCTCCTTGTGATGATTAAATCAGCTGATAAAGCAAACTTCTGATATGTTGAAATGTGTTATATGCAATGCTACAAATGGTTACTCCTTTTAATGCTTTGTGCACTGATACTCTAAAATATTTATTTCACATAATGTTTCAAAGTAGTTAAAATTAGTCAGTGTTTAAAAATTTCTATTTGATTTTGTTTCACTTTGTCAATTGTAAAAAAATGGAGGATAAAAACTGCAGATTGAGTGCAAATTATTAGTTATTAAGGATATAGGCATTTCTTTTAACTGTAAGGAATACATTTAAAAATAGTTATCCTCTAAATTTGATTTGGAAATTTTCCAAAACAGGAAAAAATTCTTATAATCATGGTATACAAGAAATTACTTTTTTAGACCTTTTTGCTACCTAGCTAGCAAATTATTAACAAAACTACATATTTGATTATTCTCAAGGGGTGCTACAGGGTAGCAAATTGGAAAGTTGAAATTTTATGTAAAATATGAACAAACTATTTCTTTTCATTTTTACACAGGTTCTTACCCCTCAGCATATAAGAGTAACTATATCTTGTGAACACACACACACACACATAAACGCATGTGTGTGTGTGTGTGTGTGTGTGTGTGTGTGTGTGTGTGTGTGTGTGTGTGTGTTGCACATTTATTACGGATACACTGTATGAGATAGAAAAATGTGGTTGAGCACATTAGTAAGAGCAAAGACTAAAGTTTTTTCTACCTCATTGCAAAAGCTCAATATGCGCGCAATTTCTTACGCCTAGCCAAAACTCAAGTTTCAACCGTTTTTGATGTAGCATGTCCTTAGTCAATATGGCATTGTTGCTCCTCGATTTCAGGTCATCGAGTCCAGCATCCTTGTCCGATACACGACATCCTCCACATGTCCCCATACAAAAACGTCCAGAAGTGTGAAGTCGGGGGAACGGGGTGTCATTGCAATTGGATCGTCCTGTCCAATCCACCTCCCAGGGAATGTTGTCTTCAAAACGTCCCGAACTTTCCCTCCCCAATGTGGTGGCACACCGTCCTGTTGGAATATCACGCTTGGTTGAAGGTACTCCAACAGTGGTACAACATACGTGAAACATACAGGTAAACATCTGCTGTTACTGTTTTCTCACTGAAGAAAATTGGTCCAAGGACTGGGTTATGCATAGCACCACACCACACGTTCCCTTTAGGACTGTCTCTCGCAAGTTCCTTAAAATCAGTTATTTCTGCTCAACTAAATACCCATAAAAGATGTATTTTTTGGGCAGATACTGGTCACTAAAAACCCTTTTAGTATGCTAAAAGTTTCAGAAATGTGCCGCTCGCGGATCAACAATGATTATTTGTTTTCGATATTTGTCCCTGTAAAAGTGCAATTCGAAAATAAAATTGGACACCAGACACCATTTTCTTTGATTTTTATCAAGGTACGGTAGTGCGTCTATATTCCTTTTGTTTATATTTCTTACAGCTTTTCAGATCCTTAAGATCGAATTAAGTTCATTTAGAAGTGTATGCAATTCGAGATATTTTATTCATCGAGCACTACATTTTTCAAATAATGGAAAATTTCAATCTTGGAGGAATGTGGTGAAAATGATATTTTTATTATCTGTACAATTTGAATTTTATTCGCATTTATATTTTACTGAACTGTTAGGAATTATTTTGTTTTTTCTATTTGCTTAGAGGATCTGAAGTAGTCTTCTTCAGTGAATGTTTTCTCTTTTAAATAGTGTTGGTGCTTTTTCAAGCAAACATGGCTGTGATTCAAACGTAGTGTTCGATTTTCTAATGCTGCTTGCTCTCAGCATTTGACTCACCGGCGCTCACTGGATATTGAAATTTCGTAAGCTGGATATTGAAATTTCGTCACCAGTCTTTATATACTTTTAGTACAGAATGGAAAATTTTGTTCTTTTCATCGGGAGTGCCTGCGAAAAAGAAGAAATGTATGATTATTTTTTATCAAAAATAAGAATTGTATGCGTGGTTTACCCATATTGAGGAAATTGCATTAATGATGAAAGAATTGTGGTTTAGATGACTCAGTTGGCTTTATGCAATTCAGTACTTCCAAGAAACATTGTTTTTAAATAAAAGTGTCTGTCTTTATGACTGGGAGGCAGGTTAGATATTAGACTCTATGGTTTATGTTGGTTCGGCTACTTAGGTGTTAAATAATGGCCAGCGGGAAATCATTTTTTCAAAAGATGAGGTTTTGCGTAAATAATTGCCACATTATCGCCTTCAAAACAAACTCAGCACAGCTCATTTGTAAGGTGTGTGATAGTTTATGCATTAGCACTTTATTTGATATTTGAGTGCGATATTTTAACATCTGGATAACTGTTAATTGAAATAAGTTTGTTTTGGGCTTATAAATCGTAGAGTTATAATCGGAATTTCTCTATAGTCTCACTTAAACACATAAAATTAAACAAATAAAATAACAGTAATAGCAAAATTAAAAATAATATTTATGATTCAAATATATACAAATGTCCAAAATTTTAACTTACTGATCAAAATTAAAATGATACCGCAAATGTAACCTAAAATATAATTTGCTAGAGTCCTCCATCATCCGTGCCACTTTTTAAGTCGTCATAGCAACAGCCTAGAAACAAATATTTATGACGTCACGCTTAGATTTTCGTGTAGGTGACGTCATCACCTGCACGCGCACAGTCTACGCGTATTAACTTTGTTTTGTTGTTCTAGCAACAACGAACACAGCTGCTGCTGTGACGCCATGTAATCCAAATCATTCTCACATGACGTCAGAGATGCGTTACGTCACACGGTCAACTCTTTAGAGATTCGAAAATTTTACGTCAGGAAATTTGGTTCTATTTCATATACTTTTGATATGCTTTATTACGTTGTTTAACAGAAAAAGACGAACATTTATATTCGGGTATTCACGCGGTGTTATCCGTAACCGTTCTTGTTTAATGCTTTGTATACACCTTTTTTCCTTCGTTCGAAGTTAGTGTTTTTTTTTTTTGGGGTGTGTGCGTTTCGAAGTCATTTAATTCATACTATGGTTCATTTGTCTCAAAACATCGACTTTGTTTTGCGTGAGTTTCAACAACAACACTGCAAATATTCTCCTAGGCGGAAAAAAATTTGTTGAGGAAATAGTTTTCCAGAATGAATCAGCAAAAAGACGAAAGGCGGAGCAAGAAAGTGCCCGTCGGGAAAGTATGTCTGCTGTGCAAAGATAATTTGATCTGAAACGACACCGAATTGCACACATGACGTCAGAACAAATAGCACAACGTTGCGAACGACATCAGATTGCAAATATGACGTCAGAACCAATTGCACAAGATCGCGAACGACATCAGATTGCAAACATGTCACAATCGCAAATATTACGCCACAGACGTGGTGTTACAATCCGTCGACAAAATCCACGAACAAGAAACCAAGCTGTTTTTGACGCAATTAACGTTGTAGAACAAAATGTACACGCTCATAAATGTGGTTCCATGGACAGTCTTTGCGAATTTTGTCACGCAAAGCATTTTGCAGTAGAACAGCCATCAGACAAACTCTTTACGCAATGCTGTCATAAAAGCAAAGTAAAATTAGATGCTATAAGTTCATCCCCTGTTATTCAGCAGTTCATGAAAGTACAGAATCAACATTCGAAAAATTTCATGGACAACATAAGATCAATAAATAGCGCTTTGGCGTTTGCGTTCATGGGAGCTAACATTGATCCGCCTTCTGGATACGGTCCTTATTGTTTCCTAATTAACGGAGAAATTTACCATCGAGTAGGAGCTTTGCACCGAGCAAATGGAGACCAGCAAAAGTTTGCTCAACTGTAGATATTGGTCCCGGTAGAGCTGGTGATCAAAGAATGAGGATTAGGGAAAACGCCCATGGCAATCCAAGTCTGATGCAAGAGTTAAGACCGTCATGTCTCAAAATAATCCTTTTGCTGACGCAAAGAAAGTGCTTTTTGAAGTTGAACAAGAAAGCATTAATGATGCCGCTCTGCATGACGTTGGGCTGGCAGCAAAAATAGTTCACGGAAAAGAACAGGGGAAAATGATACAGGGTTCACAGTCAGTCTACACGAAAAATGTTGTGTACAAGAAAGTGTTGACGAAATAAGGACCAAAGGTTTTACAAAACACATAACAAACAGAAAGCTCGTCGTATCAAATTCCATAACCGACTTCTTGGGAAATTTTCAGAAAGCTGTGAGCCAACGTCGCCATCTATTGACGTGGAACTCAAAAACTGAATAAATAAATGTCAATAATTTCTGTACCATAATTTTTTTTTCCCCGTTATTGTTGACGGGCTTTCATCAAGTATGATATAAAGTTCACCTCTTCACCATCACACCGCACAACGCGTGATTTACCACACTATCAAATAAATGGTTTTCATATTTGAATCATCAGGCTTAACCAAATTCGACATGTTTTTCCATGATTCATAGATTTACTGAAATAAAGTTCTAACTTAAAGTTTATTATATATATTCTTTTTCTTACACATATAACTGCCACTCTTGACGACATTCAGTTTCGAAAGTAAATATGGGTGAACAACAGAGGGAATTCATAGCAAAATATTTGTATTTCAAATTTTGCATCAGAAATATGTCAGAGATACGCGAATTCATACATCATGAGAATAATTTTGTACCATGCGGAGTGTACGTAAATAACGAATATCTCTACATTTCTAAATAAAATTCAAACAGAATAATGAAATGGTTGGTTAGTGTTGTCCTAAGCACATGCAATTGTTGCTGAGAACAATAAATGGAAAGGTAACGGTCGATGATATACCGCTTTCTTTCCATTAGCTCCCCCCTCTTGTCCACCCATGGCGGGTTGAGTTCCGCAACGACGACTCTGAGCCCTTTGTGGAATACTAGCAAATGAATTCCGCCGGCTAGCTATTCCTCTGCTGCAGTACGAGTAAAGGACAAATTGCGTAATAGGTCCGGCCGACTTCACTGGGAACCATCTATACGCATTCGTGTCCTCAAACTCAGGGAGTCTACGGAAAATCTACCGATTAGATGGCCGGCAGGACCCGGATTCGAACACCGGTCAGAAATATTCGCCTCCCACATGGAACATAGCGACCTAATCAACTGCGTTATCCAAAGGTGTACATCAGTTAATATTACGGAAACACCTTTTCGTATTTTAGTTTTTCACAAATATGTGTGCATGTTGCTTTAGATTTTCTTTAGGAAAGTACGACGAAGGAGTTGAATTATGAAACAAGGTGAAAGGAAATAATACATTTCCTATATTATGTGTAATACCGTTATTAACGGGCATTGCTCATCTTTGGTGTGTGTGTGTTTCAGCTGGTAAGTTCTATCATGAAAATTTTACATACTACAGGTGTGAAATACAAAGTGTGATATTTCCGCATGTCACAAAGGGTTTAACAAAATAGATGTAAATTTATCCCGTGAATATTTTTCATTTTGTATATACAGGATGGTCACAATAAAAGAGGAGGTGTGTCAGAGCTCTCTGTAGAAATAAATATTGGACCAATCGCAACCAAATTTGGTGAACATACATTTCTGAGTATGGTTATGATTTTCGGAAAAAAAAATTCCATCAAACTTTCCCTACAAGGATGAACTTTTGCTCTGCTGTCACCTTAATATGCATATTACGTAGATTACCTAACGAATTTGAAGATCAAATCATATATACGGTTCAATGTGTCCTCCATCTCCATGCTCTAAAAACTGGATTCGCTGAACAACACATTTTACGGCAGAAGACAACTGACCTGAGTGGAGTTTTCTCAGATGTTGTGAAATGCCGTCTTTTAAGATACGCAATAATGGAAATATTGCCTTTGTAAGCGAGGATTTTTTAGTATCTTCATAACTAAAGTAACAGGGTTTCACATCTGGTGATCGTTCCGGTCATGGCAATGGAAATGATCGTTTAATCAAAAAAAAAAAAAAAAAAACTTATGCTGCAGTAAGGCTTGCCTATTTAATCTGATATGAGGGGGTGCCCCAGATTGCATAAAAATTGTGGTGTTCTAGCAGTTTCTCTGTTGAAGTGTTGAAATGACCCGTTCAGGTAAAGTGAGCACCGTGATTATTCGCTTTTCAGAGATTTTTGAAAAACATTTTGCCGCTTCTTTACATACCCGAAATTCGTTAACCTAGGTAATATGCAAATTAAGGAGACAGCAGCGCCAAATTTCACCCTGACGACTGATTGTTTTTTAAAGTGAAATACACAGGAAAGCATGTATACCAAATTTGGTTGACATTTGTCCAATAATCCTTTCTACAGAAGTTCAGAGCACCTCCTTTTAATTCTGATCACCCTGAACATTTTCCATTTCAGACTATAACATTTTGCTTACAGCGGGGTTTTGGGAATAACTGATGTCATAATTTTAACATTTTCATTTGAGATGATGATTAAGATGCTTTCTTACGCGCTATACACAGCAATGCTCCGTGACATACACTAAACAGGCAACTGTGGCCGGACACCCTTTAAAAAGCAAATGAAAGGATCCTCTACGTTGTTAAGATGCGCTGTACGGCTGTAAATGATATAAAAACAAGCCTACAGCTGACCGCGGTCATATTGCATTGTGATTGTGAGTGAAAATGTCCAGGCGGGGAAGAAAATGACGTTGAGATAGGAAAGATTCCTGGGTTTTATATTAGTGGGTTATCCATAAGAGAAACGGAGAGGCATTTAAACATACCCTAGTCAACTGTTTTGGATGTACTGAATAAGTGGAAGACACATGACGTGCCTGAAGCAGGAAAACGATAGGGCAGACCGAAAAATAAAAAAATTCAATGGTAGAGGACGTCGAAACTCAGGAGAATCATTACAGCTAATCGACGGAGTACTGCACAAGATATCAATATGCAGGTGAGTAAAAGTGCTGTAACCTCGGTACGTACTCATACCATTCGCAGAGAACTGCATTCCATGTGTTACCGCGGTCGAGCCGCTGCTCATAAACCTTTCATCTCCACTCGGAAAGCTACTCGTCTTTTAGCAGGCGGAAAGAACACTTTTCGTGTACAGTAGATCAATGGAAACTGGTCCTACGGACTGATGAATCCAGATACACGATACATCAGTCTTATAGCCGTGTGTGTTTAGGAGGCAGCCGGGTGAACGCTATTTACCACAGTGCACGGTTCCTACGGTCAAGTTTGGAGCTAGCAGTGTACTCGTGTGCGGGTGTTTTTCGTGGTATGGTCCCTGCCCATTGGTTATCGTGGACAAACCTGTTAACCAGCACGTCTATCTTGATATTCTGGACAATTATGGCTACCAACTCTGTGGCAATACTATGGAACCGATCCCTGTTGGTGCCAGCAGGATAATTCACCACCGTAAAACAAGGATTGTTACGGCTTGGGGTGACAATACTTCCGTATCGTGTGTGGACTGGCCAGCACAAAACCCTTATCTTAATCCCATAGAGCTCCCATGGGATGAATCACAGCGCCGCATAAGAAGTTTCGAACCAAGGTCTATTACTAAGCAACTGTTAGTGGCATCATTATGTACTGAATGGAAGCACATACCTATCGCTGTGTTCCAAAACCATGTCGAAATTGTGTCTCGAAGAGCCAGTGCATGCATTAAGGCCAAAAGTGGATCGACACCGTAAAAAAGTATGTCAATAAATGCTATGTTGTGTTTCTTTTCTACGTGTCCGGTGACTTTTTTATATGGTTCACTCTAACAAGTACACCATGTAGCCGCCGATCAGGTTGTACATTTGATAGACCAGCTTGTCCTGCAACGGTTAGATATTGTTGGAGGATCAAAATGGGGGAAACGAGTGATACAAATGTCATGTCAAATACATTGTGCGCTACCTCTTAAAAACGAATATACTGTATTTCACAGCATACCTTTACAGGTCTTCGAAGTTTTCTCCATATTTCTTTATAACAGCGGCCCAACCTATGAGCAAGTCTTGTATTCAAGTTAGGATACCTCCATTGTTCTGGCATCGGATTGCTCGGTTCACCCCATAAGACACATCCTTAATCGTACTGAATCGTTTCCCGCGGAGTGGCTTATTCAGTTTTGAAAACAAATCATAATCCGGTGGGCTCATGTCATGGCGCGTGGGGAAGCAATTCCATTCCATATTTTTCCAGAATGTCTCTTATTGTACGGGCAACATATGTTCTTGCGTTTTCGTGTAAGATGATGAGAGTAGCTTCGAGCATTTTGCGCCTTCTTCGGGGAATCGTTGGGCGCAAAACATTTTAAAGATACCTTCTGCAGTATTCCTCTATTTTGCTATCACTCCAACCTTGTCATAGGCTATAAACATCATCAGCTTAGCCTTCGATTGTTCGCAGCAGAATTTTTCTGGCAAGGTGGTGTAGGATTTTTCCACTGAGTGGACTGAGTTTTCAATTCTGGTTCAAAATCTCGTATCCAGGTATTCTATAGCAATAATTCTGTCCAAAAACTGCTCGCCTTCTGTCTCGTACAGCTGAAGCAATTCTTCTGCGATCGCTTTGCAAACTACTAGCTGCTCTTCACGCAGATTATGCGGAACCCATTGGGAGGGACGTTTCTCTTCTGTAATTTTTCAGGCAGGATTCTGAAAACTGAATCGGTAAACAATTTTGCTTCGTCCGTTGCATCTGATGGCCGACCTGTTCTCGGGTCGCCTTCGATGTTTTCCCGACTTTGACGGAAACGAGAAGCCTACCGTGACATTGTGCTACGCTCCACTACACTAACCCCATTAATTTCACACAAATCTTTAGAAACTTCGGTAGGGTTCTCTCTCGCAAAGTTTCAATTTCAATGTAAAATGGCTGGTTGCTACGCGAGATCTGACCTGACTCAATTTTTCCTCCATTTCAAGCAGACATTTTCGAAACAGGAACAAATTAGCCAGCAAACGAAGACACACCTATATACACTCAAGTCTGACTCACAACTGGCATAGATATTAGAGCGATTCCATCATACTACTGACTGCGCCTGCGCTGTTTGCAAAACTTTCGAAATGACCTGAGTAATACTTCTTGGTAAATATTATGCACTCTTTTGTAACAGAAGTCTTATACAAATAAATTATTTGAACAAGATTCACTTCGGGGCTTTGTGCTTGCCCATCAAGATTCACTTCGGGGCTTTGTGCTTGCGCAGTGCACAAAAACACTGCATAAATGAACCTGAAGATAAAGATCATGTTCAATATTTCTTGTTTCAACACCTAAGGATTGTTAACTAACTAAGAATGCAGGCCGGAACTTATGAATATCAAGGAGCTGATTCTACACGATAGTGCTTGTCTGGTTTATACGTCAGAATGAACGCAAGTGCACTTGCAGTAACGTAAATCGCACAGGATTGTTCGACAACTTTCCAAGAACATAACTCCACTTCTCAGAAACGTTTTGTCAAACTATAGCTGCGCAAGATGAAAACTGTGATTCAATGAAAGAAGTGGGGGGAATCAGACATCTTTATATGAAATATGGGAAAACATAGAGTACACGTCATTTAAAGTTCAAATTCCGCACAGAACAAGGCAAAGGGGAGAATCAATCACCTTTTATGCAAAATATGCAAAGAGCGCTTTGCAAGAATGTAATAAATTAATTATCACAAAAACATTTGAAGTAGAATTGACGAAATGTCGCTAGCATTTACGAGTGAGCCTGATATTCAGAAGAAAGCAACAGTTGTCATTTATTATATTCTGTATCGGGGGCATCTCTAAATTACGTGTTGTTGCCATATTGAAAAGGAAGGCCAATGCATCATTCTCCAACTCAGAAGCCCAATTCAATTATTCAACCGTTAATAATAGTTATTTTAAACTACAGCGTACGGTTAAATTAATGGCACTTTCATATACTCACTGTTGCGTTCTGGCGATTTGCAAGCACTCAAAGCTCACTACAACCTTCACTCACACAAGATGAAACTTAAGAAAGGTCGCAGTCACACTGAAAGAAAAATATCCAATAATAATAAAAAATAGTAAAATATCATATACACGCATGAGACGCATAAAGCGTATTAAATCCGTTTATTTTTGTAGCCTAGTAAGCACAAAGATTCTCCAAACGTTCACATTCCACTGGGATCCTTTATCAAGGCAATGGTAGACTTAAAAAATATGTCTAGCATATTTATGTCTACCAATTTATCTCTACCCCTGCTTTATGTCATTTATATGTCCTTGTGTAATTTAATTCTACCATTTATGTCTACCAATTTATGCAGTCTTATGTCATTTATATGTCCATATGTCATTTATCTATTGCCTTATGTTATTCATATGTCCTTACGTCATTTATGTCTACCATTTATGTCTACCATTGCTTTGATAAAGCCTCCCAATGGAGTGCTAAAGCTTGACGAATATTTGTGCTTACTACGCCTCAAAAATAAGTGAATTTAATTCGCTATATCCGTCTCTTGAGTGTTCACAGTGTGGCGTATTCATAAGTACGTTAGCTCATACATGTCCGAACAATTGTCTGAAACACCATGCTCTTTACAACAAACACTTCATGGTTATAGAAAATAACTCATTGGAGTTAGTAAGGCAACACCAAGGTTTAGCCATTGTTAATTCGTTTTCACATTATTATCCTATATACTTGTGTAGTATGGTCGTGAGAGTACTTCATTCTGCTCAAAGTATGTTAGTGCTGCAACAAATGTCGATAAAACTAATGTATGTCAGTACAGTTATGAACTCCGTCAGGACCCCGCGGTTTTTCTGGATGTGACGTCCAATATTCTCATGTGCAAAACTTAAGGACAAGCCAGGTTTTGACCTGCAGCATAACACAGGAGGGTCCTAGATATGTGTAATTCAAACTGTAGGAACTCCATTACTTACTGAAATAATGACGGAAACTACACCTACACAACTGCAGATACTAAAGGATATAATGAACTACACTCAGAATTGGCTACATTAAACTGTGCGTCATGATTCAGATTCATCACTGTCAAAGACAGTACAAAGGGTAAGGAAAGTCCTTAGTTGGGGACATGATCCCCCCTAACGTTGATGGACGGTTTGCATCATCTGTCCATATTTCGCACTAGGTTTTTGATGATTTCTTGAGGTAACAGGTACTGTGTGTCTTGTGCTCATGGCCAGATGTTTTGCGAGGTTAATTATATGTCTGGTGTCGATCCCTCTTGGCATGTGGGAGCAAATAACGGTCCTTACAAGGATGGATTTTGGTGGATAATTATTGCCGGCCTTTTGCACAGCTGTACCTGTAATCCTGAATTACGACCACGCGCGCTATACGATGCTAAATGAAATTCCGCATGAGTTTTGCTCTTGGGCCACACTCACACAGCTGGTCATTCTCAAGCCTTCAATTTATTTGACTTCTGGTAAAATCATCAGGATGTTCCCGACGGGTTATTTCGTCTTCTCTAGCACACAACAAACACAATCCAGCAGACGTTAGATTGTGGGAATACCAAGGTTTAGTCATTGTTCTGTAACACTTGTGCTCTCCATCCGGTGAAGTTAAGGCCCATAATTGACTTTTCCCTTCATTTTTATCTGCAGCGAAAGTCGTACCAAGGCGTCTTCCATAGTTTTATTAGTTAATAAAAAATACTTAAGAGTCCAAAATGAAAATCTGAAACCAGAGAACTCTTTATTTATCATATATCTTGTGTTAGCCACAAACGGTGTTCCAAAATGTTCAAAAAAAAAAAAAAAATTGCCCGAGCAATTTGTGAAATACGCTTGCCCGTTGGTTAACAAGAGAAGGCACAATACAAGATGGCGGGTCTCGTAGAGCCTTAAGCTGATGCGCTTAATGACTGCGTGAGCAAATTTTTTTATCTCACGACACACCTTATGCACCATTATTGTGCATATGCCGTTGATCCTGGTCCCAGGCACGGTCCCTTAGTTAAGTTTTGTTTGGATGCTGATCTTGATGTCTAAGGTGTTTTATAACTTTATCCTTTTCAGTACTGAGGTTTTTCACACCAGTGTATTTCTTTGAATATACAGTACATTCTGAATTGTGTGCGCTGTCCTAAATTTAAAGTGTAGAATCGATAGAAAAGAAACATCAAAACTTCAGTGCCCCATGTAAAGCATATTCTCTCTTTGATCATTATTTTGCAAAAGTGTTTCCTGTTCCGAAAAATTTATAAACTTTAGATGAGTTGCATTCCTTTACGTGTGCACGATATCCCACATAAAGGAATTCAAATTTATTAATTTAGGGAAACGTGCGAGTGAAGCACACGGTTCAATATGTCAGGTGTATGGCGAAACGGTTATGGGTGAGCGGACGTGCCAGGAATGATTTGCCAAGTTTAAGAAAGGTGATCAAAGCTTGGAAGACAAGCCACGTGCAGGTAGACGGCAGGAACTAGCAGACGAGGAGCTAGAATCGCTGTTGCAATCAGATGCCACACAATCAAATACGCAACTGTCGAATCATTTGAAAGTGGATCAATCGACGGTGGTACGGCGTCTCCAGGCGTTGAGGAAGATCCAGAAGCTTCTAAGTGGTTCCGCATATTTCGACGGAGCGTAATATTGGTCAACGATTAGGCATCTGCATGTTGTTTCTGAAGAGGTTTCAAGAGAAAAATGTCTTGTGGAAGTTTGTCAGCGAGGAAGAAAAATGGGTCTATTGTGACAACCCCATACGCAAGCGATCCAGGGTCGACTCAGGCCAGCCATCAACATTTACTGCAAATAGGATATCCACGGAAAAGACTGACCATATGTCGGTGGCACCAAGAACTCAACCCTTGGGCAGTTACACTGAGAGGTTTTACCGCACCCGGCTTACTACTCTGACCTTGCAATCTCAGACTTTCATTTGTTTCGCGGTATGCAACATTCCGTAGCTCAACGGTGGTTCACCACAGTTCCAGAGGTGGAAAATTTCGTCATTGCGTTCTTCATCTCAAACCTCGAGTCATTCTATCAGTGGGGCATGCATATATGTATATTGTTTTTATATTTTCGATTTCTTCTCGCAGATCATTACCACTGATTATTTCCTCTGAACCTGTTCAATATAATATATTTTGATGTTGAACTTCGTCTTTATTTGCTCTAGTTAGGGCATAACATCGAGAGCACGAATGCAACGAAAACATGTTACACTTTTGAAAGCTTATATATTCGAAACTAATATCGTAGACTAATATATAATTCATCATTAGAAGGTTAATAGATACCCATTTGTAACAAAGAAATTTTCAAGTTTTTGCACTTTTACCCTTCGATACAGTCGTGCAAAAAATTAAGTTACATTTAGCAAAATTCTGTTCCGCTGTAAGCCATTTGAAGGTTGATAACTAGTGAACATATAATGATAGCGATGAACTCATCCACGCATTCCTAATCTGACGGTCAGAGTTAATGGACGTATGTGTTAAACCGAAATAAAGTGGATTTAAAATTTATTCATTTTTTAGAAAAATAAAATTTGTTGGTGACGAAATTTAGAAATGCTGTGAAAATTCAGGGAAAATTACTTTAAGAACCGACGATAGTTGAAGAAACAGCTGGACGATAACGATAGGAGTACGAAAGGGCCCAATGAGTCATCAACCGAAGGGTCACGGGAATCTAGGGAGCATCAAAAGTGCTCACCAGGATGTGTTTCATCCGAGTTCGAATCTAGAGCCACAACCTTCCACTTCAACCGCACAAATTGAGCCTGAACAGCAAGAAGAGATAGAGACTGACGTCAACGATCTAGATTTTCAAATTTTCACACCGAATGTGGAATACCAATGTATATCGCCAGTCTTCTCAACTTCGCTGGATAATGAATGTAGTGCGTTTTAAACCTTTACACCGCTTATACATTTTAAATCTAGACAAGAACAGGAGCAACAAGACGAAGATTACATTAGACCCGACACGTATCGCCAAATTTACAGCAAGGCAAATAAGGATTATAATTTTTTTCTGAAGAACGGTTTCTTCAGAGTTTTTAAGTTTGTTTTCTGAAGAACGATATCGACGATACTACGACTTCTACTTCTACTAACATTAAATTGTAATCAGCGTAAATTACTATGAATTGTAATTAATATAAGTCGTTTTTAAGTAAACAAAGTAAAACATTTCTTTCGTTCCATTTCTTAAAACTGTTATATCTAAAAAAATTAAAGTGGCACAATAACAACCCTGCCGCAACCTGTAACGTAGGTCAATGTCAACTGTCCTTCGCTGAATGATTTAAGGACACCGAACTAGGGAGATATTCATGTAATAGTGACAGTTGACACAGTTCTACGGTGTATGTTGTGGTGTAGTTGCTACTGTACTTCTCTGAGTTCGTTGGTTATTATTTAAGTGTATCAAGCAGAAACAAAAAAATATTTTCTAAAAAAATGCAGTTTACCTTTTATTAAAGTTCGTCGTAGATAACCATTTTAAATAAAAACTGATTGTGTCTTATAAAACCACATAGTATAACTATATAATATAACCACAATATATACAGTATATACAACATCTTTTTATTTGCAGCTGCCATAAAACGGTCGTTCTTTTATAAAGTTCAACATGTGCTTGGTTTAACATTACCTAGATTCGGAAAATGTATGAACTCGATTTTTAATAGTACGGTTTTACCATTATTATAACTCTGATCTCCCGAAAGTATGATAAATAACAGCTTCTTATGATATCTCTTATTGTACAATTGCAAGTGCTTGATTACAAGTTGTTGCCTTAAGATAGTTATTACTCCTTACATCTGGCATTTTGACTTAAAGAGTAAACCAGATTAATCAGCACCTCCCAAGAAGACTCCAAATGAAAAACAATTATTTGGATCCTTAGTTTTCAGCTCCCTTGTTTCTTTTGTTTGGAAGAACTTGAAATATGTATTACGGAAGTCATTTCACTGAAAGTCAATTTTAAGAAAAAAGTTTTTAGAATTCACTGAATGTAAACAAGCATTTCCTGTTTAGAATGCTTATAGGTATGACTTTTGAAAAATTATTATTTCCATATGTTTTTAATATCGCACAGCGAATTATTATATTCACTCATCGTCAAAAAAGTAGTTGCACCCAGAAGGAAACAACCGACAGTGATGAAACTTGGTGGGTAGGTTTGACATCGTGAGACATGTCAATGATTCAAGTATCACGCCCGGCCTCCCATGTGACGCCAGCAAGGAGGGGTGATAGCGCTGTGTCTGACCGGCTATACAAGGACTTTCCGTGGCGCGTGCTTGCCATTCTGACTCGTGCTAATGTGTTCGTTGCATCCTTTGCAAGTGGCATATGCATCCGAGAAAAGTTTGGAAGCAATGCGCGCAGCTGTGGGCGTTCGAGATGGGTGGCATCTTCGGGTTCCGGGAAGTGGCCTGATCTTATTGTCGTATTGAGCGCCATACCAGTCGTGCTGATATCACCGTTGCACACTGTGGCGGCAGTGTTTAAAATAAGGCACTCAGCAGCGACAGAAAGTGTCTGGGCGACCTAGACGAAACACGGAGAGAGAAGACCGACGGGTTGTCCGACATGCGCGGAGTGACCCAACAGCCACGATTGCGGATATTCAACAAGCAGTGGTGCCCTCCATGCACTGTCAGATTTCTGCCAACCCATTGGCAGACTGCAGCACGGCGTAGGACTGCACTCAAGCAGACTGTTACCACGCCTGCCCTTTAAACCATTGCATCGTCGCCAAAGACTGCAATAGTGTCGTGCTAGACTGTCATGTAAGCACGCAGAATGTTAGAGGGTGATCTTCAATGACAAGTCACGCTTTTGTCTTGGAGGAAACAACCACTGAATCCGTGTGTGGAGGTACCGTGTTCAGCGCCAAGATGAACGGTTTCTTTTCAAGCGTCACACGTCCAGAAGTCCTAGTGTCATGGTGTAGGGTGATACGCCAGATCACCTTTGGTGTTCATTACAGGCACTTTGGCAGTCCAACGTTAGGTTAAATCCGGTGTGATTTTTCATCAGTACAACGCTTGTCTGCATACTGCTCCTGGCTCGGGAGCTTGCCTTCAAGGCACTGACACTCTGTCATGGCCAGCCGCATCACCAAACCTATCGCCCATTGAAAATGTGTGGGATTATATTGGACGCGTTATTCACAATCCACTTCTACCGCACAATCTTCGGGAACTGCGGGAGGAGATTCAAGGTGCATATGATGGCTTATCGGAGTACACCATTAGTAAGTTGTGAAACTCTAGGCCGAGACATCTGGCATGCTGTGTGAGCAAACATGGCGGCCCGACGACATATTGGGAGACACTAATTATTGGTGTGTAGCTCAATAAATATTGCCCGTATATGTCTGAAGGTTTAGCCATTTATTGTTCGTGGTAACGTTTACGTTTCTCCCTAAAATAATTGAAATACAACACGTCTTTTTGGATGCAACTATTTTCTTGGCGATGGGTGTATATATATACACTGGAATGAAAATTTAAATCTTTACAGTCCTAAGATCCCGAATCACCTCGAGAAATTCAATTCAGATGTTATACATCTGTAAGTTGATCACAACACGAGATTGTGTTTCCCAAAACGTTTACTTAAAGAAACGCTGCTCAAGCTTTTGAATATGTTTCTAACAGTGTTAGCTTTACTGAAGCTTATTCACTTTCGAATAATTAAGAAAAATGTGTGTTTAAATACTTCAAACTATTTCTTCTACGCAAAAAAAAATATTGAATTTTACACCTACCGCCAATATGTTAGTTAATGAATTAGAGAAAACTATATCCAAGCATCTGTGCTGTACAGTCTTGACTTTGATGGTTGTTCATAATTAGAAACTTTTGCAAGACGCTACATTTTGGACTTTCTGTACCATTATGATCAAATTGAATTTCCGTGCAAAAGGTTTTTCTTACAATTATAATGCGTCTGTTCGTAAGAGAGACGTATTCCATTTCCTCTTACTTTATTTTACCCTAGCATGTGTTCTATCTTGGGCTGCTGCGATGTTAAATAGCATTTGTGATGTGAATCCATACTCGTTTCCTTGTCTTAGGGTAGGATTTGACAAATTGTTCTTGAACGGTTTACAGAGGATCTTACTGACTAATGAGCGCAATGCGGAAAATATTAACTTGCGGGTCTTAATTTGTCTGTAGGAGTAAATTGATGTAGCGACATTTGTCAGGACAGGAACTTATGTAATACTAGCTGATGACTTTACCTGCACCGTCAAAGTGTTGTCTTCGCAGGGAAACGTTGAACTCTCTCGAAAGTTTTGGGATTCATAGGAACCCTGACGGCGCTGCAATAGCTAGCCCGTCAGTCACCGGAAACCACAGTCTTCCACTCGGACACATTCGGTGTAAAGACCTGTGGGGATCTGCCTCCCACGGGACCGGTACCTTACACCCTTCTGTCACAACCCGTGTGTGCGACGTGCTACGGGCAGTTGGGGCAAGCGACTTTTTCAAAAATATCCCATCTCGTGGCCGGGAGATCGCCCGCCAATGCGCGTTTTTTTGGGACAAATGTCCTTTATTAGGTATCTGAGTAGATTACAAAACACATGCACATTTCACTATGAGGGTCTCATGCACCCCTCTCACAATATTCAAACACTGAAAAAATATTAAAAACGAATCACAACATTGTCCACAGCGCTAGGGCCAGTGCTGTGGTGATGACCCCGGGCCAGGGTCTTCAAAAATACCTAGGTCAATAGACCCAAAAGCTCAATATCGAGAGCGACGTACCTCCGAGGGTACTTTCATCTGTCAAATATAGTTGACCCGGCTTTTCCTTTGCTCAAGCTCCCTGATAAGACTAGGACATGTCTTACTGAAGCTGGAGTGAGCGACGTCTAACTTCAGGCGGAACTTGGCATTCGCAACTTTGCAGTTGCTGCACTTTGGTGCGGCTGCACACTGGTGGTGCTGGTGCCCAACTTCACCGCAATTGCCGCACCTTGCTTCTGACTTGTTGTAGCTGCCTCGGAAATGACCGAAGCCATTACACCAAAAGCACCTGACCTCCTCAAAAATTCCTTTAGACGGAGCACTGACCAACCCAAGTTCAGTGTCTTCCGCCTCACCAAGTGCTTGAAGGCCTTGGGCTCCACGTCTGCTACCCAGTCAGTGGACCCTACCTCCCTTGCCCTTGATGAGGAAACAGGCTTTGAACCCGTTCTCGAGCTCTGGGTTCTGCCCGCAAACCGGCTGCTCGAACTCTTTCCCTGAGAGATCCCCGTCGACCCCATACACTATCAACCGGGGGTGTCTCTTTCGTGGGGCCGTGGAGAGTGTGCAATCCTTGGTCAGCGGATTGCTTCTCAACTCCTGGGCACGGCGGTCGAGCTCCCCGTGATGGGAACACCCCACCGAGACCCTCATTTCCTTATGCTCCGAAACCTCTTGACCCCTATCTGCAGTTTAATTGGGTTGACTGCAGTTTTCAGGGTCTTCTTCGTGTCCCCTGAGGATGCACTCTCGACTGTCGGATAAATAAGAAGCACGTGTCTTTTGTCTCCCGATTTTTCCTTCTTCTTCTTCTTTTTAATCTCAAGCGGGGCGGGCGAAGACCCTTTCGCCGTACTAGCCCCTTTCCTAGCCACTTCGGCGTAGGAAACCACTTTCACGTCGGCTTCGCAGCCCGACTCATACCGAACGGACAGCCTGCCTTCGACATAGGCTACCTGTTCAAGTTGCTCGTAACAAGCCTTCTTAATACTGCTCAGGGCCACTTTCACCATTTCTCTCCTTGAGGAAGTGACCCGCGAGTCCAAGAGAACAGACTCAACTTCCCAAGTCAGGTTGAAAATGTGGCTCATGAAAGCCTCAGGTGTAAGCACCGGGGTTGTCCCGGGATACGTACTTCCCACCAAAGATACCTCTGGGCAACCCGCGGACGACCCCTCAGGAGCCCGAGAGGGTTCGGGCTGGGGGGTGTTTTACCCTTCCTTGCCATGGGCGGAACTGGCAAGGGGGTGCTTACACCGCTAGCTGACTGAGACTGCTCAGTCGAGGCTCCCTTCGTGGGTGTAGCGGCTTTAGAGCCCTTAGCTGGGGGAAGCGTCTTTAACGGTTTCCCCCTGGCATTGGGCTCTACCTTCCGGCTGTTCTCGGAAGAGGTGCTAACCCCTTTAGCAGTGCCGACAGGGCTTGGTAGTGCTTCTGCCGCTACCTTCTGCGTCCGGGTTGACCCGGACGATTTGGGGCTGACCCCTTGAGTTTCGCTTTACCCTTCTGGGTAGTTGACATCTCTGTGGGAGAGATGAAAAACACAATTTTCTTCTAAGTACTGAGTGGGCATCCTGAGGTTCTCCCACTCTAGTCAAACCTTAGAAGCCGGGAGCTCGGGCTTTGGGCGGACGAGGAATCAAAGGGCCCCTTCGTCCGCAGGACCAGAACCGCGACGACGTACCTGAAACTGATACCAGAGTCTCTACGCTGGCTGAACGGGACTTCGCCCTCACAAGGGCGTTTTTACTAAGTCCCGTCACTGCTCCAATTGATAGGCTACGTGGAGGTCACCTATTCTTTAAAGAAAAAATTCGCGAGATCGGGATGGAACCCGTCTCGCTGTTGAAATCGTCAGTTCTGCTTGACAGTGCAGTATTGCTCAACCAAGTCACACACAGAGAACTCTCACCCGGTCGGTATCAGAGTGACCGGTCAGGAACTTATGTAAAAGATAAGTTGAAATATACCGTCACTATTGCAGAATTGAGACCTGCAGCATAGAAGATATTTTTTTCACTGGTAAACCAATCCTGCAATGTATTTTGCCTAAGCTGATGATTTTGTTTTACTGTACAGTTTTAGATGGAATAATGCTGTATTCACGGAAAGAGTAAACTCGTTGATTGGGGATATTGTTTTAATTCGCAGAAAAATAGTGTCCTGCAGTTGTTCCTCACATCTGCAACAAGGGCACAACAATGTGTTTTGCTTATAAAGGAATATTTATTCGGTCAGTGCGTACTGCCTATATTCAAACGTCTGTTTTGCACTGCATTATTCATTGCAAATCCTAGCCTGAATAGAATAGCAAGAAGTAATTTGTAGTTTCAATTTTGTTTCTGGTATATTTTTGGAATATTTATATATAACAAAATTGAACGGACAATGTAATTAAAATCTCGATTTTGTGCGTTTAATATTAGAAATGGAACTAAACGTTCCTTAAATAGGGGACAAGAAGCATTCACTGTAAATTTTATTATCTTTGAACAAAACTTTTGTGATACGTATGAAAAGTTTACATTTTTCTTCAATAATGGCTGCTGATGCAGTTAATAGAACTTCACTTTGGAAAAACGGAAAACTATGTTTATCTCACATTGCCATTTATTATGTTATTGATAACAATAATTGCAAAATGCATATGCAATTACAATAGAATTAGCTGAAATATTTTAAATCTAGATTTAGAAATGAATTAGTTTGTTGTCATCAGAAAGGTTTACCTTCGACATGCAGATATGATATTTCAAAAAATCCCTTTATACCAAAAGCTCTTTGGTTTCTTTCTTTCGGGATTTCAAAAGGATAGTATTCTAATTAATAACAATGAACTGTAGACCAATTATACTTAACAATATTATAAATATATTAGTAATCCGAATTTCTTGGCGTAGAATATAAATCAAAATTTCCAAGCTTTCGCACATCAACCAGATGGATTTTCCAAGGAAGGTAGACAGCTAATTGCAAACTGGATTACAAACTGGTTTGCAATTAGATACCTTCCAAAATGTCATCCAAAATGTCATCTGGTTGATGTACGAAAGCCTGCGAACTTTGATTTATATTCTACCTCAAGAAATTCGGATTACTAGTATAGTTATACTATTTTAAATATATTTCTTCTTTTTCCGAAAACAGTTTAAGATTGTATATCACCAGAAACGTAGGCTGTTTGAGTGATTGTTTAAAAAATCAAGATATGTAAAAGATTGTTTTACATTTGACTGACCCGCCTTTCCCCCAGGAAGAATACATGTACATTGCACATAGGGATTTTTATCTCGATTGAATAATTCCTTCTGGATGCTTGGGTTTTTTTTAGGAGTGCATAAAACTCACTAATATGGAACGGATCTTTTGCTTTGAAATTCAAATCAAAACCTGACCTCATTGAACTTCAAGCTGAAGTGTCATTGGAATAGTTGAATCATATATATTCACGTATTTTGTGATAATTAATGGTAATTTGTTAAAAGTCACTTAACAGTTTCTTAGCCATTTTGTGTACACGATTATCTAACAGCGACCATTACACACAATATTCCATTGTTCATAAACTGTGTCGCATATTCATTTCAAATATATAGTACAGTGGATTCTCTCTTAACTGGCCCTCGTTTAACCGGATCTTTCCGTACATCTGCTTTTTCCAAAAAAAAAAAAAAAAATCCTTTTTAATATTATTTTGACTTGATGGCGTATTTTGTTCAGTTGCCTCATGATCTATTTCTAGAACACGTTTGAGGTATTTCCCGTTTCCTATCTAAAACATGTGTCTGAGGGGAAGGGGGGTGGTGGTGTTACGATTTTAAAAATGCCTTCCCTTTACCCAAATGCAGGGAATGTTATTTTTCTGTTTTTCGTGATGCTTAGTTCATCTTAAATGAGAGCGCGGGACCTTGGCAAGCTCTGATGCATGGGGAGATTGCTCACGTAGGCAATCTCGCATTACCTGGGAGAGATTGCTGTGTATCACACGGTTGAAGCATCCTGTTCTTCATTCTTTATTTACCTGTGCCATAACTACAGTAACGTATAAAACTGAGACTGTTAAAAGAAAGCGCTTTGTCGTATCTGGGGAGAAAAGACATTTTGCTTTAAAGAGAATGGATAAAGGCGACAATTAAAATAAAAATCGTTTTAGATTTGGTTGCCAGAGAGTACCTTTAGTAACTGGAAGAAAAGGCGGAGCGAGATACAGGCATTTTGCAGCAGTCTAGATTCAAAGAATGCTGTAGAGTCTTGTTTAATATTAAAGAAGCCAAAATTAAATATGTAGACGAGGCATTACTGATTTGGTTTAACGAAGAACGAGCTAAACGAACACCCATCGGCGGTTCTTTTTGAAAGAAACAGCATTCATTCTACATGAAAGATTTGGAGGAGATCAAGCTTTTTATTGTAATGAAGGTTGGCTACACAAATAGAAGAAGAGGCATAGTGTCCATCAGCTAATCATTTCCGGAGAAAAATTGTCTCCTGATCCAAAGGGCACAAAATGTTTCAGGTTAAATTACAGGAAATTATTGCGACAGAAGACTTATCGCCAGAGCAGTTGAACAACGTCCACGAAACTGGGCTGTACTACGAATGCTACCTTTCAAATCTTTAGCCTGTAAAAAAGAAGCAGCTGCCACTTGTTATAAAACAAACAAGGATAGGATAACTTTAGCATTGTGTAGCAATTTTACTGGCACTCATAAGTCACGTATTATGTTTATAGGGAAATCAAAGAAGCACACGGCATTGAAGCACATTAACACGGCTTTCCAACCAGTGCATTATATAGTTGAAAATCCCACTCGGATGACCACGTTCTTGTTTAAAGAATGGTATGAATCACAGTTTGTCCCTGCAGTTAAGAAACATTTAGAATAAAAAAACATGCCAGTAAAGGCAATTTTGCTTCTAGGTAATTCTCCATCACATCCAAATGAATGAGATTTTAAGGTCGGAAATGTCAAAGCGGGTTTTCTTGCACCCTGTGTTTCTTCACTTTTATAACGGATAGACCAAGGGGTGATTTAAAGTTTTAAAAGAAGATTCCGTCGGCAAGTATTGCCAGAAATGTTAGAAAATGATTGTGTGAATGTAAGCCTCGGTGAATCGATAAAGTCTATTAATATCAAGGATGTAGTGTAAATGGCTGCCTCATCATATACAGAAATAACAATATCAAGGATGTAGTGTAAATGGCTGCCTCATCATATACAGAAATAACAACTTTAACGTTACAGAAATCCTGGCGGAAACTAATTCCTCCCAAACCGCAAGAACTCAACGAAAACAAATCCTCTGAATCACGGTTCTTCAAAACGTTTAAATAACTTCAGGGATGCATCGACATAACAGAAGAAGATGCGGAAGACTGGATGACAGTTGGCAATGAACTGGGTTTCGAAATGCAGTCTGATGATGACATAATCACAGCTGTCTCTGGCTCAGCTCAAGATGACGCCGAAGATTCGGATGAGACGAATTTACCTGTAGATTCAGGGGTTTCCAATGCCGACGAAGTAAAAACATTAGAAGTAGCTCGTCGCTATGCAGAACAATAATCAATTTCTACACCAATAGATGTGATGCTGTTAAAGAAATTGCGAGACTTTGCAGAAAAAGCTGCTCTTCATGTTTGCAACAAACAAAAGTAACAGAAATGTTTAGGAATACTTTATGTAAGTGATCTTATTAACAGTACATAATGTATGTATGCATACGTCTAGCTCTTTTCAAATGGCAAGTCCCTATTTGCTCAAAAAAAAAATAATCCCGTAATTTTTATTTGTAATTTATTTGCCCAAACTTTAAATACAGTACGATTGTACTGCAATATTTCAGTCTAAAGTACCTGACAGATTCAATACAAAACACAAACGTAATTAAATTTGCACTGGTTTCAATCTCAATCGTTTCACAGGATTTTATCTCAATCGGCTTACCCTAGGTCCCAGTTAGACCGGTTAAGAGAGGTTCTCCTGTAGTTGGTATTGAAATCCTACTCAAAATGGAATTGGAATATGAAATTACGATACCAAATTAAAAAATAGTTTTATAAATTACATTTTATGAAAAATTAACCAAAACTTGTATTTAAGGAATTAAGTTTCTGGTTATACTGTATAAAAAATATAATTGCCCGAGATACCATGGAGTTTACAATTATTAAAGACAATGAGTCATTAAAAGATGAGCTTTCAAATGATGCCTAAGTTTGGAAATCTTATTTTGTCGTTATTCTTAGCTGGGATAGTGCCGAAGAAAAAAATTAAACTTTCCCTAAATTTTGGTGTGTAGTTTGTTTGCAAAATTCCCTCTTTCCCACATGTCCAATATTTAACCGATAAATACCCTACGCTGGGGAAAATCCCACGGGTATTGCATTTCTGGGTACAAGAAAGAATGTGGAAAAATGTATATATGTTTTATTTTTGAAATGGGAAACCTAAAGCTGTTAAATGCATTTATTTGTTGTATGACTAACATTCGGTTAGAAAATTTATAATTCACGAACTCATTTTTATATGTTAATACTGTATATGTATGTGTTTGAATAAATATCCTGCACAAAAGAGGATTTGCTTTTGCAGGTATCTTTGGTTTTTAATTTAGCATTCTTTCTAAGTGATATTTCTCTGTTATGGATGCCAGTACAACAATTTGAAGCTCTTCGAAATTTTACCAAATTGCTAGTTTAAAGCACAAATGTCAAATGCCGTGTTTAACCCTTTAACGACCATAACGCCCAAAACGCCTGCATGTACAGATTTCTTATCCTTACTGATTCTTCAAATTTCTCGACCTATGGGAGATCAGCAGGAGTCTCACCCTCAGTCACTGTTGTTGTTATTAAAAAAGAAGTGAAACAACAGACACTTTCGGGCCTTATGTTATTTAGAGTGATGCAACTTTTTGCGGCATGGTCGTTAAAGGGTTAAACCAGTCATTAAGGTGCAGCGGATTAATTTTACCTTGTGCTATTACCTTAAGAGATTTATTAGTATACTAGGTCAAACCTGTCAATAATGACAGTCAAAATCATATATGTACAGTAATATTTTAATAACCAGATGCACTTTTAGTTTCTGATGTCCAAATGTCAAAGTATGTTTTATGAATGTTACAAAAATGTACACTAAAATAATGTAAAAAGTTATATTGTTAAGGAGGTAACTCGACAATTCATTCAGGGAGCTTTCTTTCCATATTGTCACCAAACCAGAATTTATATTTGAAGTAAAGGTATATTATGAAAGAAATACTCGATTACGGCATGTAATACGAATTTTGAAGATCAAAATCCGATTTTTGGCGTAAATGTGACAAAGATGGTAAGACAGATAATATCCGAAAACTTGAAAATTTTCATCGTCCTGGAGCGGGACTCGAATCCGCTTCCCCTAGAAAACGCCCGGATATGCTAACCACTACACCACCCAGAACGACCAAGTTTCAAGTTTCCGATCAGTTTGAGTATAACCATCACAGGATTCGCTAATCGAAGCAACCGGCATTCATGTTTAGCGAAACCGGAGGTTAAGAATCTTATCTCGTGTTTGCCCGGGAAGCAGATAAATCATGAAAGAAATACGGGATTACGCCATATAATACAAATTTTGAAGATGACAATCCGATTTTTGGCGTATATGTGACAAGGATGGTAAGTCAGATAATATCCGAAAACTTGAAAAAAATTTTTTGAAAATTTTCATCGTCCTGGAGCGGGACTCGAACCCGCGTTTCCCAGAAAACGCCCGGGTATGCTAACCACATCACCATCCAGAACGACCAAATTTCAAGTTTCCGATCAATTTGAAAATAACCATCACAGGATTGCTTCTAAGGGCAAACACGGGATAAGATTCTTAACCTCCGGATTAGCTAAACATGAATGCCGGTTGCTTCGACTAGCGAATCCTGTGATTGCTTCTAAGGGCAAACACGGGATAAGATTCTTAACCTCCCAATTCGCTAAACATAAATGCCGGTTGCTTCGACTAGCGAATCATGTGATGGTTATATTCAAATTGTTCGGAAACTTGGTCGTTCTGGGTGGTGTAGTAGATAGCATACCCGGCCGATTTCTGGGAGACGCGGGTCCGAGTCCCGCTCCAGGACGATGAAAATTTTCAGGTTTTCGGATATTATCTGACTTACCATCCTTGTCACATTTACGCCAAAAATCGGATTGTCATCTTCAAAATTTGTATTATATGGCGTAATCCCGTGTTTCTTTCATGATTTATCTCCTTCTGCGGGCAAACACAGGATGAGATTCTTAACCTCCGGATTCGCTAAACATGAATGCCGGTTGCTTCGACTAACGAATCCTGTGATGGTTATATTCAAATTGATCGGAAACTTGAAACTTGGTCGTTCTGGGTAGTGTAGTGGTTAGCATACCCGGGCGTTTTCTGGGAGAAGCGGGTTCAAGTCCCGCTCCAGGACCATGGAAATTTTCAGCTGTTCGGATATTATCTGGCTTACCTTCCTTATCACATTTACGCCAAAAATTGGATTGTCATCTTCAAAATTTGTAAGGTATATTATTTGTGACTGATTTAAAAGTTTTCACTTTATTATCCAAATAATAATTTTATTGTAAACAGATTAACTTTTTGAAATTTAAGGAAGTGGCCTTTTGCAATTTAATTAATACCTTTAAATAAGCAATGACTTTCATAGAGGTATGTAACACTGTGTTGTCAGCTTACATGGCCGTCACATTGTCTGGTGCGCTCAGTTACGGGTTAGTTCAGAAATTCCACTCATACTGTTTGAGATTCAGCAATGGAATTTTTCTTCATGTAGCAAGATTTACATCTAAAGCCGTGTGAGCCTTTCCAGTGGTTAATAATTCGTCCTGGCTTTTGAGTTCCGAAAAAGGGTTTTTGGTTTTGGTGATTTAACGATCACCGTGAGCAACTTAATGGGCTATAAAGCAGTCGCCCGTCGCTAATTTAGGGCCACTGACTTCAGGAAAGAGGAAGAGACAGTGTCGTAAGACAAACACAAAATCCATGCCTCACCGGGATTTCAACCCGGAATCTTCTCGGACGAATGGTCAGAAGCCAGCGCTTCAACCACTACGCCACAGGGGCGGCGCAAAAAGGTTGGTGCCAACATACATAAATTTTTTGGTATTTGCCTATCAAATGCTATTTTCTCGAGGAGTTGTGATTAAGTAGAAGCAATAGTTTCTGAACCCTTATGTATTGGTGACTTGTACAGTTCTTGTGGTCCTAAAACTGATATTTTTGGAATAAGAATAATTATGTACTCCATCCTTTCATTTCCGAAAATCCTGTGATGTAAACAGTTTCTGAACATTACATTCTCTTTAATGCACATTCGTGAGTTTTTAGTTATTCTCATATTTTGAAACCTTTCTTGTTTTGGGGTTTAATGACTGTTGGAGCTTCTTTACTGGGTTACAAGCAATCACATGTGCCTACCTTTCGGCAGATGGTTCCCGGGAAGGGAAAGTGCCAGTGCTGTGAAACAAACAGAACATTCATGCCTCTTCAGGGTTAAAACTTGGACCTACTTCGATCAAAGTTCATTAACTGGCTTTCACACCAATATGGCATCGGAAACCTATTTTACCGACGATCAGTTCATATTTTATAAATTCAGTACATTTAATATCTCATTTTCAAAATGAATGGCTTTTAGTTGATTTCAGACTTATCGATATTTCCCACTATGTCCTTGGAAATAAAAGTACGTTTTTAAAAATTATTTTCAGTTGTACTGTTTCAACTCAACTTATTACCATGTATTTATCAACTTATGTCATGAAAAATATCTTAATACGCCAAATAATGCATGCCTTTTTTGTTACATTATTTATTTCTTCGATATGAAGAAACAAAACGTTAATAAATAAAATAAGGTAAAAATGAAATTAAGAAAATAGAACGCAATATCAACTTTTTTTGAGCATTTTTTCGAAATTTGCAAGTCTTTCATTGTGCAATTCAATGTTATTTTTCGAAGTATAAAAAACAATACGAAAATCAATTTTATTTGTCCTGAACAAAAACAAAATGTCGAATTTAAAAATTTCCCTCTTTTAACATAGGTTTCCTTTTGATTAATACTGTTGGCATATCATGTATTTTTGTGCAAAATTCTTCCGATAGGGTACGTAAAGTTATATTACGTTTTCCTCAATATGTTCTTTGACTCCTCGATTTGAAAATTCCATTGTCTCTGACATCTTTCTTCAGCTGTGAGAAACTTTTTGGGACTAAATTGTCAAGTTTTGAAACGTTCTTTTAAGTCAGTTGACAGGGAAAGTAACTATTTTGTATGTTTTTCAAACTGCAGGGACCCGTTTGATTTTGATTTCCTTTGTCACTGGTCACATTAATTATTAATAATTCGGAAAATTTTTACTGATGTCGGAAGCGATTCAGAAGACATGGTCCTTACAACCGAAAAATCAGTGTCATCTTTCTACTTGAATGTTTTGTTGAAACATTTGTAGAAAACTGAGCATCTACATTTTAAAATGAAATGGGTAAGAGGACACGTATATTATTCATCATTCGTGCACACGTACTTACCTAGTTCAAACAATATTTCTTAGGTATAAAAATGTAATGTTTATAGTTATTATATAACACGTACCCGGATCCAGCATTGCCGAAATTACTGGTAAAAGCACTATATTAACTGGATAAAGAATATTCTTGAATATCCAAAGATTTCATTCTAGGATTGGGAATTTTATTAAATTACCCTATAGGAATATGTAATTCTTAAATATTTCTCTCTCATTTTTCGCCAAAATTTTGTTTTACTATATAAAATAGATATATTTTTTTATAAATGAAATTATATCATTCTTATGAAATGCATATTACTAAAAACAGTGTGCAGCATAAAACCCAGAAAAATATATAAATACAATTCTTTTGGAATTTGAAGTTTCCTGGATTTTATTTGTGATGAAATTTCTTAGTAGGGAAGCGGATTCACATCTGAAAAAAAGATAAATCAATAAACAAACGGATTCCCATCAAAAAACAAACGTTCCACAAATGAGTAAAATTAGTTCGGGAGTTTACGACTTTTAATTTCTCAATTGTAAAGCAAAGATAGATTAATGCTGTTTTTCATAAATGCTGGAAATAGTTACTGAATAAATATTAGCTCACGGATAATTTGCAATCTCATCTCCAGAAGGAAATGTAGATTACACAAACACACAACACACAAACACACACACACACACACACACACACAAATAAACAGGGTCCAAACATGAAATAAAAGTGATAAATCTTTGTGTGTGCGTTTGGAACCTGATGCCTCTCTGTTTCTTATTCAGCAAAAAGCCCGGTTTAAGGACACCGCTTAACAAAGGTAAGTTTTGATTAACAATAAAGTATCCACGTTTATTCACAATTTAATGTTTCATTAACGCCGACTATATTTTTGCAGAGCGTATGCTCGGCGTCAGTACTGCTTGATTCCGAGAGAAACGCTCTGACAAACTATAGTCGATGATGTGATTTTGCCCACGGCGCCAGAGGTGTAAACCTTCCCACGAAACACGAAAAAAAAGTAGAAAAATTAAGCGAATTCCACAAAATCCGTAATTCTTAAGCACCTGAATTAACATCATCCAAATCTTCAAAGTAAATCTTGGGCCCCGTTTGAGGCTTTTCTTAAAGGGACTTTTTGTAGTTACTTCTTAATGCTTTCTTATATATTTGTAAAAGTAAATAATTTTGCAGAAATTAAACTAAATATATTAAGAGAAATATTTTCAATTAATAATCAATTATTTGGTAAGTAAGCAAAGCACATAAATTGATAATCAATGATTTACGAGGAAAAATAAGGAAAATTGTTCGATAAGAAACATTTCGGCTCCAAAAAAAATTTTTCACATCAATCGCCAGGAAAAGAAATAAAAATTCAATGCTAATAAATATAGTTATTTCGTGTAATTAAGTTCGAGTTGACAAATAGATTATTTTACAATAGCGAAATATTAGTAATCCAAAAGAAACACTAAGCGCAGTTACTGCAATCTACGTAAATATACACAGGAAACACGTTGAAGATAACGAAAATAAAAGAAGAAACTTGGAATTCTATTTGGTGTTAATAAAATCGGATAATAACTATAGATTTAGCATTTTAAGTATAACTGTTGTAAAGTTTCTAATCAGAAGGAAGTATATACATATTTTATAATTAGCATAATAAATACATAAATATGCATGAGGACTCGTTTCTTCGGCGCGAGTTTACGGATGACGTCTTCACTTAGAGCTAGGGGAAGGGACCCAGAAATTTTCTCGTACTAGCCAAGAATTAGGTCACACATGGATAGGAGCTGGAGAAACAATGTAAAATTTTCTTCAAATTATTGTGGCAGGTGACGAGACATTGTGTTTTCGTCATAATCCTGAAACGAAACGTTACAATGCTCAGAGGAATAGATCACCAAAAGGAAATAAGTTCAAGTTAGAGAAATCCGAAATGAAGACAATTTTTTTTGCTCTTACCACAACAATGTAATTCTGCATCACGAGTTCATTCCTGAAAGTGCAGCTGTCAGTGTCAACATACTCATGGATTTTGGAATATTTGTGGAAGAGGATTGAAAATGTCAGGCGTGATTAAGACTACCGGCAATTGTTTGTTGTTTACGATAATGTATTGGCACCCAGAGCAGTCAGTGTACAGTAATTTCTGTACTGAATCATCTCCCATATTCTTCAGAAAATATTAATAAGTGACTTGAAATTTCTAGTACATTCCAGTTTGGGAAATTTTCCTACGAATTCCTTAGTCACCAGGTATCTAAAAATACAAATTATACAGAGTAGTTGTGCAAGTGTAATATTTCTCAGAAGTTCACTCACATTTTTGAACATTCGCGGGGCTCAGCCTCGGATTTTTTTATAATTTTATATTGAAAGATTTCATATCGCTATCTTATAATCAGCTGATGTCTTCTGTTCCAGTCATCAGCGTCAATCACGTTTCTTCAGGGAAGGCATTTCTTTTTTTACTGCTTTGCATTAGTACAAGAAGTGATTGGTGTGCGATGACACATTAATTTGACTAGCATATCGCAAAAGACAGCAGAATACATGGCACGGAAATGTTAGCGGTTCGTAATGAATTTATGTCAATATACTCAACCTTTGATTTATATCGTCACCTTTCACGCTTTAACTCCTAAGCATATGTGTAACAACTGCAGTAACTGAAGTTCACCCATTTCTTACTTGCTTAGGTCATTTTGATCACCAGGGATGCAGATTATTAATTTAGAATTACTAATTAAAAATATCCTCGGTATACTTTTTATGGAATAAATCTTCTCTTTGCTTAGCCGTAATACTACTGAAGGGGATAACATGATTGCATAAGACAAAACTAATTGTTTTCTAAAAACTGTATCAGCTACTGGAAATATAATAACACAGTGAATAATTGCATTGAAAATGAGCGATAAAGTGTTGAAGGATATTACTCTCAATCTTGCATTCCTGCGTAACATAAACTCACAGACAGAAAAAAAGGAATATTGTTTAACCGTTAAATGACAATTCGTCCTATCTACTGCACACATTTTCATACTAATTACAAGTATATCACCAGGTGAAACTGTCGGAGCACGATCTAGAAGTATCAGACGTAAAAACACACGTGTATACTCCAACTCAAAGAAATACATGGAAATGTATTCTACGTTAAAATATACACAGGTTAAAAGTCCTACAAGGTTTTCGGGTGCACCATCCACTCATCTTCAGGTAGTACAATCTAAATGAGACATGAGAACGGTGTTGTTCTTTATATATACATCGTCAAGATAACAATGATTGGATACTGCGCAATCTCATCGACCCAGTGTGCTAGTTCGTATAAAGTGTACGCATTTACTCTATTACATCAAGTATTATATTGTTACCATCTGGCATATCCTGAGTTTAAGACTGTATAAGTGTTTTCCATACCGTAGGAAGAACGTATGGCATGTCGTCGTTGCAGAATTGGTCTGCATGATTACAAATATACAGAGTTTCAGCATTAAGAGTCTGTCTTTTGGTTCTAAGGTTTACTAAGACACACGCTTCATCCCATGATTGATATAGTGTTCAAGAGTCGACAAGTCTGGCTAATGCGGTATTAGTTGAGCAACATCTGACACCATACTTGCGCTCAGACAATCTTACCCCTAAAGATCGGGTGATGGAACCGATATACACTGAAATGCAATAGATTTAGAGACAGCTGGAGTTATGCAAATGTGGCGCTGTGAGCGGCCCTGTTAACGGAAACGATATGACGTATGTAGCGATCCGACAATATAAGGGGTGATGCAACAGGAATCATTAAGGGTCGGAAGCAGTAGGGGTAAGACGAAGGATCTAAGCGCATCTGATCGTGGGCAAATTCTCGGAGCCCGACGAATGGGTCACTCAATCTCGGAAGTCGTGCAGCAACTGATATTTTCACGAGCCACTGTGTCAAGGGTGCACCGTGAGTTCTTCGAATCCGATAAAACCATCCCTGCAAGGGCCAAATCCCGTGGACAACAGCGTATGGATGAGCGGGGTCATCGTCTGCTTGCTCGCATTGTAACATCGGATAGGCGGGCCACAGTGCAAGAAATCACTCGGCAATTTAACGCTGGTGCACGAAAACGTGTAAGCAGCCACACCATCCAGAACCATCTCCTCGCTATGGGGTACAGAAGCCATCGTCACACGAGGGTACAGCTGCTGACCGCACATTAGAGGGGGCAAATATTAGCATGAGCGCTGGATAATCGCCACTGTACCCTAGACGTGGAAAAATGTTGCCTGAGCTGATGAGTCGAGATTCACGTTGGTACATGGGGATGGCAGGATACGAGTACGGTGCAAACCACATGAAGCGATGGATCCTTCTTGCCAGGATTGTACTCTTCAAGCTGATGGGGGTGGCATTCTCGTCTGGGGACTGTTTACGTGGACTGAAATTGTACCTGTGGTACGTATGACATCGTCCCTCACAGGTCAACTTCACTGGAATATCCTGGACGACCATTTGCTCCCTTTTGTGTGTCTTCAACAACCCTCTGGGGACCTCATCCTGCAACAAAACAATGCACCGTGCCATCGCTCCCGAGTTGTATCCTAATGGTTGGATGAACACTCCATCGACGTGACCTCGTTTCCTTGGCCAGCTAGGTCACATGACCTCAATCTCATCGAGCACATCTGGGATATCATTGAGAGAGATGCTCGAGGCTCTGACCGCTCTCCATCAAATATTCGTGAACTGTGGAAGCTAGTTCAGTAATCGTAGATCCGTATGGCTTCCCAACGCTTCCGGTGTCTTGTCGAGTCCATGCAGAGAAGAATCACTGCCGTCATCAGGGCGAAAGGGGGTGCTACGCGTGACTAGACAGGTATATCTAATTCAATTGCTCTTCAGTGTATACTTTGTTTTTAATAGCTGGGTCATGGCTTATCATAGGAATGGCATATACTCCACTCCTCCTGTCCTTGGGGACCGAATCTCTATCTAGCTTAACAATTGCCAATAAAGTACGAGCACTGTCACCAATACCCAAATTATGCCTTTCGCAGACATTCTTCAAGATAGAGGATAGAATGGGGGAATAAAAGGCGTACAACCAATATATTTAATTGGTCGTGATTCCTTAAATAATGTTGTTTATGCAGTTTCACGAAATTGTCTGTGCATTTCGTCGACACACTGGGTAGTATATCCATATCCCTGTGCGACATTCTTAATTTTCTTTATCTTTTTTTGACGTGTATGCTTCGTTGTTGAATAAGAATATGCCCTACGAACTAGGTAGTTAATTGCTACTAATTTGTGCCGTTTGAGTTGCGAGGAATGCCGTGGTATTAAAGCTGGAGTAAAAGTTGGTTTTCGATAAACTTCAAACGTAAGTTCCAATTTGTCCGTATTGTGCTGTATAATGAAGTCTAGGAAAGGCAAACTATGTGTAGTTTCAGCTTCAATGGTGAAATTCAGGCTGAGGAATTGTGCTGCCATATTATTGGTAAATAATGTTAAGTCTTCATCAATATGTGGCCAGAACATGAGAATATCGGTTTTATATCTCAAGCAGAACAAGGGTTTCTATCCGTTAGTGCGCATACCCGATTTTCTAGTGTTTGCATAGCAATTTCAGCCAAAACAGCCGAAAGCGGGGAACCCATAGGCGTTCATTCCGCCTTCTTGTCGATATATAACGTCACAGAATTTAAAATATGTTCGACGTGCTATTATTCGAAGGGCTTCTGTTATCGCATGAATTCCAATTTGGGCATAAGTACGCATTTTTTTAGTTGTTTCTCAATGACTTCCTGGACCTCTTGCACTGGGACATTTGTATACAAAGATACGACGTCCAGAGATACCATTACGAAAGGCACTCCCTGAGCTGAGAAGGCTTTAAGTCGGTCTAACGCTTGCAACAATCTTGATATTGAGAACCAGGAATTATGTGTTAAAGGAGTAAGAAAACGTGCTAATGCTCCCTCGAGTGGCCTTTTGGGGGAGGCATGGCTTATCTTTCTGAAAAGCTCAGAAACCCTCCACAAACCTCCTTTGAATGGCATATACTCCAATCCTCCTGTCCCCGAGGACAGGAGGATTGGAGTATATGCCATCCCTATGATGAGCCATGACCCAGTTATTAAAGACAAAGTATAAATTGGCTCCACCACCCGATCTTTGGGAGTCAGGTTGTCTGAGCACAAGTATTATGTCAGATGTTGGTCAACTAATACAGCATTAGCCAGACGTTTCGCCGCTGGGACACATTATCCATCATGGGATAAAGCGCGTTTCTTAATAAACCTTAGAACAAAAAGACAGACTCTTATTGCTGAAACTCTGTATATTTGCAAATATGCTGACCAATGCTGTAACGTTGACATGCCATAGTTTCTTCCTACGGTATGGATATCACTTATACAGTCATCAACCCAGGATATGCCAGATAGTAGCAATATAATACTTGATGTGAGAGAGTAAATGCGAACCCCTTAAACGAACTAGCACATTGGGTCGATAAGATTGCGCAGTATCCATGCCTTGTCTCTCGTCATATATTGTTAACTTGACGATGTATATATACAACATCGTTCTTATGTGTCATTTAGCATGTACTACCTGAAGATGGGTGGATGGTCTACCTATAAGTACTTGTAAAACTTTTAATCTGTTTATATTTTAACGTAGAATAAATGTTAATGTATTTTTATGAGTTGGAGTATACACGTGTATTTTTTCCGTTATTTTCTTCAAGATCGTGCTTTAACAGCTTTACCTGGAGATATAGTTTTTATTAGCACAAATGCTTTCACTTGTTAATTACAAGTATAACAGGAAACAGAGAGCATGAGTTATAAACCAGTGTATCTCTGAGTAACATCTTATATTAATGGAAATACGTATTTATAAAAGCAATTAACATCTAACAAAACGAATTTAAAATACAAAATCATATTTTGTATTTAAAATTCGGTAACTTATTCTTGATTTAGGATACTCAAGATACGCATATAGCGTATTATATCCGTTTATTTTTGTAAATTTAATACGATATATTCGTCTCTTGGGTGTTCACAGTGCGGTGTATTTACATTATGTCGATTTGGTATTTTGGAGAACATTTCATTTTTCCGAAAAACAATTTTTCGGTTGCTATGTGTTTCTGGAACGTGGAAAGAGCGTTGTATTTATTTATTTACTGACGCCACGTATTTGTAGGATTTTCACCTTGGATCTCGCCCTTTGGATTTAACTGAGCAGCGTGTTGTTGCTCCGCGATTTTCCTGTGATTTGGGTGTGTTATTGGACTCTTCGCTCCTTAATTTCACGTTCACCTTAAGTATAAAGGTATCGTCTTTCATTTTGCTTCGTTTCGAGCGCGGTGAGTGCCTATTTTGTTGTATTTTATCTTATTTACGTTTGGCCGAACTGGCCAAGCTCGCTACTAGGCGCCGCCATTAAAGATGGCGACTTCCGGTAGGGATAGTGATAGCCCTAATCTCTCTTCCTTTTCTGATGCCCCAGATGGAGGTGTTGCCACGTAAGTGTCCGCTCGTGGCGTTGCCAATTTGCCTTCTCCAGCTACGTCACAGCTCCCGGCTTCCGCTATCGATGATCACGCACTGGACATCACTGGAAATGCAGCCTCTTCTAGCACTGCCGAGCCCAACGTGTCATTACCTTCGTTTTCTTCTGTTGCAGCCTCCAAAGTCTCTCGTCCAGCATCCAAGAATAACTATGTGGCGGTGAAAAGCTGAAATCTTTCATTTCCCAAGCTGGCAATAATATCGTGCTTAATATCCCAGCCAGCTCTCTAGCTGGCACGGCTTTTACTGAGAATCTTGCAAAAGGCGTCCATTTCGAAGCCCTTCCAGACACTCCTTTGCGAGTATATGCAGATGTCATTGCACAGCGGTTCCCATCTGATTCTATTCCGCAAATGTATCGTAGAGGACGACTTGTGGTCGTTTATCTGGCCACGGCTGAAATGGCAGAAATCTCTCCTAACATCTGGCCTCACCATTGGTGATAGACATCTTTCTGCAGAACCGGTGGGCCAAAGACCCATTAACGTTTCTTTCTACTCGGTTCCGTTGGAAGTGACAGATCTCATGCTGTATGCTGTCTTATCTTCGGTTGGTCGGGTAGTTGGAGGCATACAAACGCATCTTGCTGCCCGAAACGACCCATTCCGTGATCCACGACATGCGTCGATCCAAGGTGCTCGCCGTGTTGCGAGGGTCATATTTCCATCACAAGAAGCAATCGAACGGCTTCCAACACACTTCACTGTTCGGTGCGAGGATCACGTCAGGCAAATAAACTTCCTGACGGAATTCCATTGTAGTCAATGTCACCAGGTTGGTCACTACTACAAGCTGTGTCCAGTTGCTCCACCAAAGTCTGTTTCGCCCGTCTATCAAGATCCAACGCCTTCTCATCAAGATCCTAGTAGCGCTCCGTTACCGACGGTGGATCCTGCGAACAACCTAACTTCGGTGGCAACCTCTACGCCAATTGTTGTCCCACCTACTCTCTCCGAGGAACACTACCCAGTTTTACAATCTTCAACATCTTTTCGTGTTCCTGCGGACCCTACAGGAGTTGCTGAGTCCGTTGCGACTGACCAGTCTGACACCGAGACCTCGAACGCTGATGACACAGCCTATCACAGCGTCAGTGACCAAGAGATGAGTGATGGGACGGAGGGCTACCTCCGGACCCGTCCTGACAATAGGGATGCCAAACCTGCTCGCGGCTCTACGAAACGACGGCGACAATCAGGCAACTCTACTCAAACCTCTCCAACTAAGGCTGCTGGATCACCTGCTCCGGGTCACCCTGTCAAGTCATCCAAGCCAGTTATCAACCTCCTGCCTCTTGAGGAATTTTCCGCACACCTACACATGAATGCGTTTCCGGACACTCCTCTCCCTTATAACGAATTGCACGACTTTGCTTGTGCCAAGACTCTTCTTCCTAATTTACCCACCTATGTCAACCGATTTGAAGGTCGCTACCCAGCAGTTGAGAATCAACTGGCACAACTGTTAACTCTTTACAATACTATCAAGAGTCCATCTGCCGAGGATGCTGCCACTCAGAAATGCATCCAACGGCGGTCCAACAACTTCCGTTCCCATTTGGAAAAGATTGTCACTGCCACTAGAGACATGGCACTTTCACTGCGACTTCCTTGAATTGTCGCCGGTTCGCGACACCAGTGTTGAACTCCCTCGTTTATGAGGACATTTCTGCCGCTGGTGGAGATGTTCTCCTTCTCCATTAAACTCACTGCTCTGCTGACACTCCCACTCACCTATGGAGACGCTGGCCGTACACCACTTACCACTCGTATCGCCTCTCGCGGTATGGTGGAATAGCTGTAAGTGTGCGCCAGGGGTTTTTGACTCAGCTGACTTCTATTTCTGTGAAAAAATTTACACCTTGATTTTCTTCAGTGTTTTACCTTTTGTGTGCATAATGTTACTTTTCATATCTTTAATGTATATATTCCCACTGATGAAATATATGTTGCTCATCTTTTCAGTAATATTCGTGCAGCGATTGCAGCGATTCCTCCTGGGGATTATTTCGTTCTTGGGGGATGGGGGGGGATTTTAACTGTACGCTGCAGCCTTCTCTTGACAGAAATTCGTCTTTTGGCGAATACCGCATGAATTTAGTTTCACAGCTGACTCAGCTCCTTGATGATTTTCATCTTGTCGATTCCTTCAGACGGCTAAATCCTGATTCCATTTCCTTTTCGTGGTGTAATCCGCCGAAGTTCGGTTCTACTGCTGCGCGGTTGGACCGAATGTATGTTTCTGCTTCCTTCCTCCCTGCTATCACTGCTGCTCGACATTCACCTACCGTTTCTTCCGACCATTCTGCCGTTTCACTCTCAATTTGCGTCTCTCCTGCACCTTCATCTACGCGTCGTCATTGGGCATTTGATGACACTTTCTTGCAAGACCGTTCCTTTTGTGAGGAAGTTGAGAAGTTCCTTTCTGATCGAAATCTGCTGCTCACAACGACCCCCAGCGCCTTGCGTTTGTGGTTTGATGTTAAACGGGATCTTCTCTTGCTCGTTCGTCAACTCTCCTTTATAATTTCCACCACTCGCTCGATGGAGGTGAGTAATCTACCAGGACTCCTCTCCGCGACGCCAATGTCTGACCCGCACTATGCCTCCGTCCGGGATGAACTTCATGTCTGCCTAAAACCGTTTGCTCAGCTAGCAGTTCGTCGCCTTCGGCTCCTACGTATTTCACCATCGACGCATTCTTTCGAAGTCCTTTCGAAGATGGAATCCATGCGACGCACGTCATCTTCCATCAGGCATCTCCGATAGCCTGATGGCACCGTTACTGGCAATACAACTCTCATCTGCTCTCATGTCCGTCACATCTTTCAGAAGAAGTTCCAAAACGGTTGCGCAGGGTTCTTCTTTTTCTTCCTCCTCTTTTCTTTCTTGTCTCCCTCAGGTCCCGTCTTCTCTCTGCGCCCCTCTCATTGCTGATTTTTCTTTGCCTGAATTGAGAGAGGCTTTTGCCTCCCTCAATCTTCACTCTTCCCCGAGACCTGATGGCCTCCCGCTCTCGTTCTATCGGGCCTTTCTTCCGTCACTCCTACCTTTCCTCTCTGCCGCTTTTTCGTGTGCTCTTTGTTCTCCTGCGCTTCCGCCGGAATTTACAGTTGCACATGTCATCCTCCTGCCGAAGAAGGGTGACCTTCTGGACTTGTCGATATGGCGCCCCATCTCCATTCTCAACCTGGATTACAAATTATTCACTAAACTCCTTTCTCGCCGACTAAATTCTGTTCTTCCGTTCCTCCATATCCCCCGACCAGACATATACCTTGCCTGGTCATCTGCTTACGCAGATGATGTTACCTTTTGTCTTCGCCGCGATGACCAATTTGCTACTCTTCTTGCCACTTATGAATAGTATGCTGCTCTCTCTGGTGCTGCCCTGAATATTCAGAAAAGTGCTGGCCTGTGGTGTGGTTCTTGGAGAGGCCGCACTGACTTACCGTGGGGAGCAGTGTGGTCCTCCTCGACCCAAAAATTTCTTGGAGCTCATTTTGGACACTCCTTTACCGCAAGCAACGTCACTTGGCAAGCTCTCCACCCACGACTTCGTCGCACGGCTGGTTTTTGCCGATTCTATCCCTGGGATTCCTGTGTGTTTAAATCGCATCAATTCTCTGCCATCAATAGTATTTTCACTTCAGTGATATGGTCATCTAGACATTGGATTTCTGTTGCCACGATTTCTCTCCCAACATCATTTGGTGGTCTTCATTTCCCGAATGTCAGAACATATTATCGAGCTCACCGAATGATCTCCTTCATTCGTCTTCTCCTTTCGCCCTCCCTTGCTCCTTCTTCTACCCTGAATACTCTTATTTCTCTTCATGATCCATCCTTCACTTTCCTCCTTTTTCTTCGGATGGATTCATCTCCTTCTACTTCTAAACGACTCCCACCACTTCTTATCGACGCTCTATCGGTATTTCATTCTCTCCCGCTACTCCGCGCTCCTCCATCCACCACCCTGGACCTGCTTGCAGAACCTCTTTTCTTTTCCACTCAGATTCATCCACCCGATCAACCATACTTTCTTTTCCCACCTTGGTTCCGCTCAGGAATTCTCACTGTCGCAGCTTTATTAACTTCCGATTTGACCTGGAAACCCCTCTCTTCTCTTTTCCCTGACCCTTCTTCCACCTTGGAAGAGGAGTATGACCTTCTTCGCTCCGCTCTCCGTACACTCTTTCCACTTCTGGTTTCTGACACTGGCCTTGTTTCTGTCTCTGGACCGAGCCTCTCTCTTCCTTTCTTCCTTCCCTTTCGAGACTCTGTTGCTCCCATTTCTTCTTTTTCCACTGCCTCTATCTATGCGCTCCTCCGTGCGCCCCTCAATTCTCCGCATGGTCTTCCTGATACTTCTACTTCTCTTTTGCTGCCTACCTCGTCTGCTTCTTTCTCTCCCCTTTCTACCCCGTTGGAGCGAAACATCCACTGGCGGTTTCTTCACCGCCGCCTTCCTGTTCCTTCTTCTCTCTTTCACATGTCTATTTTTTCTACTTCTCTCTGCTTCTTTTGTGGAGTTGAAGGTGATGTTCCTCATGTCTACTGTCACTGTCCCGTTCTCCTTCCACTTCTCAATACTGCCTTTCATCTTGTAGGCACCATTTGCTCCAGAGACATCCCTTTTCAAGCGTACGAGTGGCTATTGCTTACCAAACATTCCCCGGCTATTTTGCCGGATGCCTGTGCCTGTCTCTTCGTACTTGTCAAACATGTCGTTTTTCTTTATCATCAATCTCTCCGATCTCCTGCTACCACACCTAGTATTCTCTCTGCTGGCGCGGCCTTACGGTCGATTTTTAGGAATCGCCTCGTGTCTCGATACGCCTGCAGAACTTCGCTGCTTCCACCCCTCAATCTCAAGCCTCTTTCCGGTCTACCTGGGTGCAAGGGACCGGATGGTTTAAAATCACTGGATCTTCCATTGATCTTTTCCTTCTGATTGGTTTGTTTTTTTCTAGCTTCGACCTACTGAATGCATCTGCTGAGATCTTGTGCATTTTTTTCACATTCTTTGATGTCTTGTTTATTGTATTTCCCTCATCGCATTGTGCCTTGTGGGCTTTAAGATTTTGTTTGTGTTCAAGGCTACAATAGACCCTTAGACCCTTGATGTTTTTTTCTTGTTGCCTTTTGCACCGGAGCGTGTTATGTTTGATATCTCTGTGTGTTCTACTTGTACTGCCCCGGGTATCTATATCTCTTTTTGTTTTGTGTTGTTTCAATTAGGTTTTGTCTTGCACGGCAGAGGGTTTTCTTTTCGTACCTATGATTTTGTATACAAGTTCCTGTATTTCTTGCTCGACCCAAGTCATTGTTTTTTTGGACCGATGCAATACTGCACGGTTTTCTGTTTGTATTTTGTGTATCCTTGTGTTTCACTTGGGGAGTTTATCCAAGTTTCCACTATGTTCTGTAATAATCATCATGTTTTTGTCACATATCGTGTGGTTTCCTCGATTGTGGGAACTTCTGTACCTTTATCGTAGTATATACTTTTGTTGTGTTTTACATGTTCCCTCCTTTTTGTCCACTGCGTTGTACAGCCATATTCTTGTAAATATATTTGCCTGTTGTTTGGTGCTCTACTCTCACTGTGCAAGTCATCGCATGCTGTAATATCCTAATCATTACTATTGCTTGTGCAGCATCTTCCTTAAACATGTATTGTTCCTTATTAGTGATTTTAACATTTTGTCATCCTTAGTTGACTGCCGTATCACATTCACCTATAAAATTTCATCAGTATCGCTCATTGTTTTGTTGTTTATTTTGCCATATGTGGTACGCCTGTATCTCCTTATGTTTTTGCCAATAAAGTATATTTGGAAATAACTGCTATGATATATATATATAGCCAGTGCCGTTAATTCCCACCAGATTTAGACGTCTCAGTAGCTGAGCCCATCTTACGGATTTATGATGTCAGAAGCTGACTTAAAAATACACATAGCACCGTAGATTGCGAGCCACCGTCGTGTAAAGTTAACACTCTCGGCTGATATCGAGAGTTCCGTGATTCAATTCCACGGCGGCGGCTGAAAACAATTTTTCGGTGGCTATGTGTTTCTGGAACGTGGAAAGAGCGATGCATTTATTTATTTAGTTGATATAAATTGAGAGAATTCATCAGTCAGAAGGTATATCCATGATTTGCTAAGTAGTAAATATTTAATAACTTTATGTTTTTAATTAAAATAATATAAACAAATAAATAATGATATAGCAAATCTTTAAATCTCAAAAGAAAAAAATGATAATATCTTCTGCTGATGTTGTCAGAGTTCCTAGAGATGTTGGTTTAATAGATACCCACTGTGTTTAAATGTCACAGAATCAATTTTATTCTTTTCCACAAGATCAGTAATGGAACTTCGGAATAAATCTGATCATCTGGCAAAATTGGCATTTACTTTAGTGCCATGCAGGAGGTAATGGATTGCATATCACTGTGGCAATGCCTTCTTTTCAGCTGTTAATGTGGTTTTACTTCAGTAGTTAATTTTGCGATATAACATCAGCTAAACGTCAATCTGCACATATGAACTGCAAAGGGCAAGTTTGTTTTAACAATTCAAAGGAAATTGTTAATGCCTATCTTCGTGCGTACTTCATGTGTTGCAAAACTAAATTACAGAAACGTTAACACATTAAATTGAAAAAGGTTAGAATACATTGTTTTTAAAGAACAGATTTACAGATATCGTAACGGAAGAAAGCTTTATTGTTCAGTGAAGGTTATTTTCTAAATTAAATACTCCGTACTAAATTTTTAATATTTAATATTTTTAAGCACTTCATAGTTGAAATGTATGGAAAATTAAACACTTCAAAATTATCAATTTGTGTAAAAATGAGATAATACCTTGCTTTTGTTTTGCGATCTAACGGCATATTACGAACAAATTGAGTAAAAGCATTTTAGACCAATGAGGTTCGTACGACATATAAAGACATAGTGACGTTATCCATATTAAGCACATTTTGAGGACGATGGCCCGAAATCTAGAATTTAGTGCCTTTTTTTGCATTTCTAATTCGTTTGTGTTTTATCCTGAGTTTCGGTTTTTTCAACAAACGTATTAGAAGTCAGACTCGCATGTAAAGTGGTTGTAGCCAATGGAGCTCCATGTGTGAAAAAATGGCGAAAAAGGTAATATCTGCTTGGCCCAAGAAAATATTCGAAACTGAATTTAATGCGTTTTAACCAAGATAGTCGATATATAGCTGAGTGATAATGAAGCAGGTAGAACCATGTATCTGCAAAAGATGATAATACACTGACGGAAAAAAAATCCCAACACCAAGAAAGGGTTGTGTTAGATAAACGACAGTTCAATCAGTTTAAGTCGTCTAGCGCTGTTAACCTTCAAAAAAAATGAAAACAAATTAGCCGGTACAGTTTTCGGTTGGTAAGAAGCGCTAGTTTTAATCACATCACCCAGTTGGCTTCCTGTTGGCACCCGTATGATACATTATTGATGCTATTTTTTAAGACTTTCATTTGCATTTTACGATAGATCAATACTGAATTTTAACGGACAGCTCCTTGTCTAAGTATTTGCTGGTGCGAGTTAAAATTAAAAACTGTACTGAAATTCTGCAAAAAGGAAATAAAGAACATTAGCCTATTCAAACTGAGTCTTTCCAACAAAAAGCACATTCGCTTTCTTGTTCTGGTGATAGGCCCAAAAAGTGACCAGTCAGACATAATAGAAACACTCTGCAGACTCCCCTCGTGCCGAAACAAAACGTTTCAATTATGAATCAGTTTCTGTCAATTAAACAATTTGTATTCCACTGATAAACTGGGATTTTCTACTATTTATACAATCTGACATATTTTAAAACCCGTGCAGCCAGTCAGGTTGGTACTTATTTAAGAAACCGCAGCATTAAACAACAACCAAAATCTTAAAAAAGGGCTCACGCAGATTTTAGCGTAGAGAATTTGAATTTCCATATAGCTTGATTATTTTTCTAAAGAGCGCACAGATTTGTACTTTTTCGCTGAAGTAGTAAATCTAAAATTTCTTGATATGAGGATTTTTATATATATATGTCACTCTACTAACTGTATTCCACAAAAATAGTGTCTTCCTTTTTATACCTGTATACTGAATACCAACCGTAAGAGCATCTGATGTTGCCATAATGCCAGATGCTGTTACGAAACATATTGATGTCCTTAGGTTGCCCGTTAATTAACCCTGGGTAGGAGGGTACATATGACCCTCAACACCGAGGGTAGTTATTAATGAAATAGCTAAAAGAATAACTAAAATGTACTAACATTGTAAATAAATTTTAATCTGACTTCACTTTCTATCTGTAATATTCAAATGATATTCTGAGCTATAAATTAAATCAATGGCCAATTCACAACATTTGCCAGTTTCGCGTTCAGTACCAAAAATGTAAATACGATTTAATAAGGACGTCTTGATAACCATCCCTGTGTTGTGTGCCGAAAATGTTCTTTCAATTTCACATTAATGACATTTACTCGTTTTTTTAACAGATCGTTTAGAATTAAAACCAACTTAAAGGTGTACACATGTTTTACGCTACTTCTGAAGGGTATAAAATATTTTGCAAAGAAAATCTTTAAATATAATTTTTTCCAAAAAAAACCCCGAAAGCTTTTAAAACAATCTAATAGATATGTTTTGATCGTCAAACTCAATGGTTTAAATTTAAATATCAGTTTTCATCTGTTTGGCATACCGATCAAAATTTTATTGTTCCTGTTTAGGTATATAAAGGTACTTTTAATAGTAAAAGTGCCATAAACCTAACAAAATATTTTGCGGGAGGTGATTGACACGGATTGCAAATGACATACATACGAATTATTAAAAACACTACGTAAAAACATAAATTATCTAATCGATCAAATCAAGAAGACATCAAAGATTCTTATCACCAGATCAATGCTCCCTTGATTCGTTTTTACAATTTGACTGGGATCATGGCACATACGTTTCCTCCTTTATCATTTTAATACGAAAAAAATACATTCCATAGGATGTGGATTCCTGGTCAGCACTGCAGGGCATCAGGAAAAGAATCCGAATATCAAATAATTTTGTACATCTGCAATCAGGAGGTGAATATGATCTAGAACATCTGTCCTTAAAGTAGAGCCCTGGTGCTCCGTGACGTTTTCCGTGAAAAATCGCTAACGACACCGTCATGTTCAATAACGATGATGCACTGAAAAATTCCACGTATTTCCTCATTTTCCTTTTAAATGAATGCACATAATGCTTTCTTCAAAGCATGCACCAAAAGTATGTAGCAACTCATATTGGTACTTATTTAAGCCGCGGGTAGTTGTCGTTTATCCGCGGGACGGCGTGGCAGCGATTTCAAAGCAGGCAGGCAAAACAACGTACACCATGTCCTCATCGTTGTTGAAAGTGTGATGTGGCTGCGCAGCCCTCGCCTGCCATATATTTTTATCACACCTGCGTGTTGTCAGACCAGATGATTGAAATTGCTATATTGCTGAGACAATGCGATAGTACGTTCTCCGAACGGGATAGTTGTGAGAAGCACGATACCTGTGCAGAGTCAGTGAACCGCCGCAAAGCGGCCTCTCACTGCAGCTGGTTTTTGTTGCTCGAAGAACAGCACCACGACTGGAATTTGCAACACAACACGCAATTCCATCACGTGAACAAGACATTCGCTCAATATTTGTTCCCTCCGTCTCTTCAATTCATTTCACTTCAGTTGACTCGGTGGAAGTAACGCGTTGTTTAACATTTCCGATGGATCGGTGGTTCAAGACTGGAAAGTAAAATAACCCATCGAGAAAGAGTTTGTCTTCTACAGCGAAAGTTTGCAAAACTAAAGAATCCGTAATAGAAAATCAACTAATACGTATACTGAGAAAGAAGGAAAATGAGATACTGGAAGCAGGGCTCGCGACTGCGCTGTTAAGAAACGTAAATATGATGAAAGTCACATTTCTTTCGATTTTCAGACAATAATTGTCATCCTCAGAGTGTTTTGTGCCACCAAACATTTGCAAGTAGCTTCATGTTTCCAGCTAAATTGCGCCTTTATTTTGGAACCACGCATTGCGATGGCAAAAACTCAGATGTCAGTTTTTTTTTTCTCAAAAACGAGATAAATTATTACAGATTAAATTATTTATGGTTCACGCATCTCATACTTTTACTAGCAAAGTAAAATGCAGTAAATACCGAATAAATAAGGGGTGAAGCTCAAGCAATACGAGGGAAATAGGCTAAACCACGTGCGTCTCTGTAAAATGTATGTTGGATGAAAATCTGGCAAAACAAGTTTCCCTCATGCTTCTCTCTAATGATACAGTGACTCGCCAAATTAAAGTCGTAGCAGCTAACGTTCAGAGGAAGCTAACTCGCGTCACAAGCGCAGTGATTTTGCTAGCAAATGGACGAATCTACCGACATGGCAGGACTTGCAGCACTTCTCATGTTTGTGCTAAGTTAACATCAACATCCACTTCAATAGGACATACTTTTGTGTGATGCATTGTCATCCAAACGCCAGGAACTGAAATCTCTAAGCTCCTGAATTTTCGAAGAACATGACATATTGTGGAAGAGGTGTATTGGTATTTGCGTAGATGCGCAGCAGCAATGGATGGGAAATATAGCGAAGGTGTTTCACGGATCAAACTCATGCCCAAAAAATCCATGAGCGCCATTTTAGTCTTCACAGGTATACACTTACTACGCAAACGTTGCTTACTTCTCTTAGAACCGTCAACGATGATTCGGTGAAAATAATTTTATATAATCCCGACCACTTAATGCACAATTATTCCAGATTTTCATTGAAGATATGGGAAGTATTAACACATCCTGGTTTCTCCACTGAGAAGTGCGGTGGTTGTCTCGAGAAAAAAATATAAGTACGGCTGTTTGATCTCAGAGATGAAATGCATGATTTCCTTATTGCTCACTGGTTTAAATGGTCACAAATGAGAAAACTACGTCATTGGTCGTCATCATTCCGAAACGACCGAATGATGATCTGTGGACGTTCAGACTTGCATACTTATCTGTCATGTTCACGAAAATGAATAAAGTTAACCTAAATTTCCAAGAATGAATGCAACTGTTTCCATGGCCTCTGAAAAAAATCGTGATATTAAGAGAAATATACCGGTCTGCACTTCATGTTTCCGAAACCGTGAGGTTGATAAATTCCCAACATTTATAGACTTCATGGAAGAGCTCGGTGGAGTCATCTGTGAATCTAGGGAGATTAGTGTAGAATTCACCCAGCATCAGCAAGAAATAAGCGATACCCTATTGCGTTATCCCCAAATGTAATATACGAGAATTTGGAAAATTATACAGGGTAAAAGATTAGTTTTCAGTTAAAGACAAGCCTCGCATCATAACTGCAACTGACTATGAAAATTTTACCGATGTGACATCTGAAACTTCTGAAACGGCAGCGTTTTATAAACTACGATTGGACGAATTTTGCTGCATCGTCAAGAAAGAGTATACATGTCTACCAGAAAATAGCGGTTAGAATAATCTTTTGTCAGTACGTATCAATGCAAGACTGGATTTTCAACTGATATTTCCGCAAAATCTAAATATCGCAACAGAGAGGATAAAGAGTCGGATAAACTATTGCAATCCTCCTTCACAAAGCAGGACGTGATAAAACTTTGTAAGAAGCGAAAACAACTGGACTTGTCGAATTAAAAACTTTTTTTTTCTATGAATGCCGCATTGAGGTCAGTAAATATTGGATTGAGGTTGTCCACCTGAATCTGCATTGGACAAAATTAGTAAGGATTATTTCAGCATATAATTGAAATTTCTCGTAGAGTTCTCGACCAATTCCTGTGATGTGCAGTGTGGAAATTCAGTCTTATAATCTTCCGATAGATAATAAATCTCTGAAATGAATGTGTTTAGGAGAATAATGTTGAAATAGTATTGTATATAGGAATTTCAGACAAAGCAGAATATTTTAGGGTAAATTTGCATTGCTGGAAAGAAAATTGCTGCTGTCGAACGCAAAACTCCAATTTTGCAGAATGCTTATATTTTTTTACATTCTTATATTTTTCTAAATACTTATAAAACTCCAATTTTCTAAATGCTTCATTTTTTTAAATGTTAATTTTGAAATGTTATTCATGAAGAGTATTTTCTAACACCCCTCCCACAGCAGTGACATTAAGTGTCTGATCTAAAATGCCTGTAATTCTGCATTGGAAAATACTTCTGAAAATGTTTTCAACATGGTTTCGAAACTTTTTATTGGCCAATGTGTCAAACGTTCAGTGGTGGTTTCCCATATTTGTTTGTAAACTTCTTGGAAATGCTTTATTAAACTGTTTTCTGTAAAACTGCTGCGCAAATCTTCTGAAATGAATATGTTTAAAAGAAAAAATGTTGAATTCTCTAAACAAAAACTTTCATTCCCTGTGGTAATAGTCAGGGTTAAGAGGTTATATCCTGGAAATTTTAGCGACTTACAAAACAAATTTCAAGCATAATTTATATTCAAATTTTTCAAAATGCTCGACATTTCGACTTGGAAATTTGAAAACGAAGTAAATAAAAGTACAGTAGTATTCAATACAATCCATTTATATTCTTTTTTAAAAAGTAAAGTTTAGTAATTCAATACAATCCTTTATCTTTTATGTTCCATTAGCTTTCTATGAAGAAGGCAATCATGTTGTTCTGTACTTTAACTTGCTGTGGTTTCATCACACTTTCGATACGTATTTGAGACGACCACGACAATTGGTGGGAACGTTAGATCCGTAGCCCGCCTCCAGGCGCTAGTCTTTCATCATTTTGGCGTTTCACATGAAATAATTGCGAGCGAAGGAAGCCATTATCGTTTATGAAAAATTCCTTCAAACGTTCATGGATCCATGACCTATATAAAAGACCTTTAGTAAAAGATCGAGAACTGCAATAATCCAAGTGCAGTAGTTGGTTCAAAGACATTTTTTTGACATATAACATTTGAGAAAAGACATATGACATTTGAAGTTCTGAAATGTTATAGGTGAAAAAGTTATCTTTGATCTTCTGAATGGTTCATTGCCCGAAACTGAACTGTAAGAGTGATGGAGTATCTATTCACGTGATGATGGAAAAATCAATCATTTATGGGAATTTTTTTACCGTTCACGCAAACTAATCACTCAACAATGCTCATTCATGCTAATGGCTATTCATTTTGTACCCACCGCCGGTGGGTTGTCTCATAATATTCGCTTAACAAATCCTATTTTTTAAACTGCCAACGAGTCCAAAGCCAAAAGGAGATTCGGAAACTGTCAAAAAATGGCAGATTTTCTATTTTCACCGTTCACGACGAATGATTTGCTAGGAGAACGCAATCACAGCTATTTTGCCATACTAACCCGAAAAGCGGAAGACCAAGAAGCACATTTGGCGTTCCTTTGCCAATGAAATTCTACTCCTGGCGAACAACCTATGACCCCATTCAAATGCATGGCATACACATTTGCTTTCCTCCCATTTTTTTATTTTTATCGCATTTCTTAGATATCTGCTTACTTCTCGGAGTTCTCGCTCATGTATATTACGGTACAAAATCAATATTTCTTAAAACAACTTTCTTATTTGGAAATCGTTTCGAAACCCATGAGGCCGAACAAAGTGAAACGCCCTACAACTTCAGTGTATTAATATAAAACCCTAGAACATATTTCTTTGATAAAAGCAAAATGCAGTGAAAGAATAAACGGATTCACTGTGTTAGTGCAGTCTATGTGGTCTTTTTGAGTGTTGAAATGAGTATTTTCTATCTAACTGCCGTTATAACACATAACCATTTTGTGACTTACTTTCTTTTCCAACAGAACTTCGACTAGACTCACTTTTGTTTTCTAAACAGAAGCCTAAAAAAGACCCAACAGCTTCCAAAACTTTTGTTTAACGTGAGTTCCTTTAGTACACTTTGGATTTTTCTCACATGTTAATGTGACTTGACCTGCCCTATGGCATACAGTTGTTTTCCAACTTAAATCACACTTGATTTTAACAGGATTTTATTTGCTGGCTAGCAGCAAATAAGAGTTAATTAAGATTATACATTTAGTACTCTGTTAGTTATATTAAATCTAAAGTTTTCCGCAATAAGAAAATAAAATGTACGTGATACAGACTGAAGCGTGTAGCGAATTTTATTGTGATACTGGAGAACTGATATTTATATACATTTAAACTATCGGCTCAGCATAACTAATTTAAAATATGAGAACATGGCAGAAACGTTTCTGGGGAAAAATTCATCGAAAGGGTTTCAGTTGAAACAAATAAACCAGCGTCGCGAAAGAGCAACTCCGATACCAATTCAGAATGACGCAGAGAAAGAAGTACACCTCTCCTTCGCTTTGTCGTCGGTGTTTTTCTAAACTTAATTCACACAAAGCAGAGTCAAGTACTAGCAACACCTCATAATAAATCGAAATGAAACAAAGACACGAACGTTCCAGTTCTGCAAAATAAGCCATGCCATAGGCGTTTCTCTTATTCAATTTGTCATAAAAATGATGTAAAATGAGAAAAACAATTCGTTGATTGTGTCATTTTGAAAAAGTTTTAGGTAAAATATACTTGGCTGTGCGGTAGGAGGAAATCTAGCCAGCGGGAATGATGACGATTGATAGCCCATGGTGAGGAGCGTCCTCCGGGAAAGACGCTGAGAGAGATTAGTATTTTGGTGCAGTCTCGCCTGAGCTAGAACTCATTGTTTCTCGGTGTTGTCGCTGGTGGAAACAGCTAACTCCTCTTCGAAAAATACTCAGCAGTGTTAAGAGCAAAATGCAGCACAAGGACTGTTCGGAATCCATTTTTCTTCGATCTGCAGTTTTTGGACAAAATTGCTATGTAAAACATGTTTTTAAAACGTCAGAGAGTACTGTTTTTTTTGGTGCAGCCATGGCTTCGCATGAACCAGACGCTATTGCTCTTTGCTGCTTTCGCTGGCGGAAACCGCTACCTCTGCTACTAAAAGTTATCCTAAGTGTTAAGAACAAAAAGAAACACAGGGACTGTTTAGAATCCATTTTTCTTTGGTAAACAGTGTTTTGGACGAAACTGCTGATAAAACCAGTTTTTCAAAACGACAGAGTATTTTCAGAAATAAATTTGATGATCAGATACATCATAAATACACAGTTGACGTGGACCAGGAACATCAAATAGAAGTCATCGCCTTTTCCACGTTTATAAGTGAATCACGGAAAAAATCTCATCGGCGGCCACCGGGAATCAAATCCAGGTTCTTCCAGTTACGCGCCGGATATGCTTCTCCTGCACCACAGCGGCCTCGAAATTCTACAGACTTATACTTGGTAGGGACACGTCTTTTCCATAGCCAGGTGGAAAATTTAAAAAGGGTGGGAACATAAGCAGCGATATTTCGACTTCTATTTTAAAACGCAATTGTAATTGCTCATCAGCAAATGAACATGGGAAACGGAAATATTATTTTGGTGAATACTAATACTTTTTAATATAATTATATTCAGCACAAGAATACGTGCACAGTTGAAACACTGTGAAATTCTATATTATGGAAACTTTTTGATATTTTTTCCAATTACAGGACGTCCAGCGAGAAATAACAAAAGGTACACCGAAGTTCGTCGTAAGAATTGTCCTTTTGGTAGAACTAAATTAGATGTTTTACTTTATAAATACTCTTTATGGAATTCTGTTACACGTTCAGTATGTGTATACTATTTATACTCTTATGGGTATAAATAGCATACACATACTGAAGCTGTTTAATACTATACTATTTATGGAGTTCTGTTCTGTTCAATATGCGTGTAGCCGAATTGTGTGAGAAATAATAATCAAATAGTTAAAGAGGATTGGGAAATTCCTTTCTAAACGATTTTGAGGAAAAAGTAAAATCGCTGTGATGTTTACAAAATTAACAGGCAGACATTCTGTAAAAGCTGGACTTAAACTGCCGGTGAACAAAATCATTTCGGGCACACTGCGACATCTATCAAATACGAAACGAACATTCGACAAAAACGTATCTCCGGGTAACGTGTCATACACCCATTAGATGGCGCCACATTCGCGAGATGGTTAGGACCGTAATCGTAAGAAGTACAGGTAGCGAACATTTCCAAAGTCGGGATTTCCATTTTTTTAAAACAACTTTCTGATGCTTCATAAGTATTTCGACTTTTTTTAGTAACAGGCGGTCTTACAAGTGGTAGGCTAACAAGGAGGGAAATATCTGGGGTCAGCATTTTTTATTCCATTGTGCTCCACCCGTCTGCCACTCGATTTTCTTCTAGGTCTTTTTATGACGTTTCCAGACAGTGCGACGCACCGGTCAAAATGCGAAATCGAGGCTTCTCCGTCATCCCTCCTGCCTCCTCGGGAAAGGGAAACTACGAGTTCGAAAAAAAAGGGCAGAACTTCCGACTGTCTCATCGGTGTAACCACTGGAGGGGTCAGGGGGTCAGAACCCTCACAGATTTTCAAGCATTCGTTTTAAAGCATTTTTTGCTGATGAAAATTGATGCATGTTTATTAAATTAAAGCAGTTTTTATTGATAGCCACATTTCAACCAAAACCTTTAAAAAATTAAACACTTCCGTGAGGAGGGGACAATCCCCGAATTTGTTTCATATTGACCCCTCTCTAAATGCGCCCTCGATATGTTCATATAATGAAACTATTGTATTCTTAATTAACAGTTTTAATTAAAAGAACTGGAATTTGTCGTCTTGACTGCTCTTGTTATGTACTGCTTTATTTTTTACCTCCAAATTTCGAAATAAAAAAAATCTGACATAAATAAGCAAACTTTGCTACCATTTTGAGGCCCCAATTTGGGTCGGGGAGTAGTATAAAATGACCGACCCGTCGCCAAGGAGCAGCTCCTTTTAGAGAAGGAGCAGGGTCGTGGTTTGTTACAGAAGGAGTAACCGAGTGGGGGAAAGTGCGTGACAGGTGGCGCTAGTGTGTAGGGTCGATGCTGATGTGCTGCACCCTGGCGCTGCTTTTTGGAACTTTATTGTTACGTTAGATCTTTGTTTTTGAGAGATGGCAACGACCGAGTGGGGAAAAGGGGATGTGTGCGCGATGTGCTGCCCCCTAGCGGTGCTTTTTGGAACTTTACGTTTTTCTCGGGAGATTTATTGGACTTGGACAAATTTTGGGGAAATCTTTCCGATATGTTTTGTTTTATTAAACTTATATTTTTTTAGGAATTCCCTGAAATGTTAGGAATTTTTGTAGACGTTGCATTTTTTATTTATTTTTTATTTTCCCGGGAGATTTATTGGACTTTGACAAATTTTTGAAGGACTTTTTTTGTCGTTTCCACTATTTTTTACTCCTATTTTTTGTGTCCTATTTATTCTCTCTAATTTATTTTATTAAACTTATATTTTTAGAACTTCCGTGAAGTGTTAGGAATTTTTGTAGACGGAGCATTATTTTTTTTTAATTCTTATATTTGTCCTCCCTCCAATTTTAATTTAGACGAGGAAAGGCTTTGTTTGAAAAGATTTCGTTCCCGTTGATTCATGTCCCGCCATTTTAGGTTCACCACGCTGTCATTTTGTGAGCCATATGTTTTGTGATGAGTCACCATTTTCTCTTTGTCTCAGAAAATTTTGTATGACACGTGTTTTGAGAAGAGTCACTATGATAGGTAACGCTGCCGTGATAGCAGACAAAACCATAACATCAACCAACGTCGTTTTCTCCTCAGCGGGGTTATCGGTTGACGTCATTTGAGATTCTGTTAGACACATTAAGCTCCAAGACTGATTTTTTTTCAATAACTTGATCATTTTGCAACGAATTTATACCTTATTTTTATCTCATAATTTCCCATTTTATGTCCATAATTTTTTAACATAACGTTTTTTTTTGTTTTCTTTGAGGAAACTTCACTTATTTGCAACGGACATACCAACATAAAGACGTTTTCCAAAGTTTTGTGCGGCAGACATAATCTTAAAATACGATTGATTATTAATGTATTTACGTGTTCATGGAATTTTATGTTACATTTTTTAACGTTGTACCTTTTTCCACCGTACAAAGCCACAATATTTTATGCATAGTTATAATGTTTATTTTTTTATTTTTTCGTATTTTTTTTTATTTCTTCATGATTAATCAGTGAAATGTACCTTTTAATGGATTATCTTAATCTTTTTTTCTAAATGCTTGCATAATCGTTAAACTTCTCGATGTACCAGCATTATTTTATTTTCTAACTTTTCAAACTAACAACTACTTTTATCGAGGCTTTATTTTTTCTGTCTATGAAGAATTTTTTTAGTTTATTCTCTCAAGATATGAAAATTAATTATAACGAAATCCTTTCGTTTTTTCTCTCGCTAAGAATTTACCTGAAAATAAGTCCTGGGCTACAGTTCGCTTTGTCTGGTTAAAGCCGTATAGTGATTGATCAGTAGCATGTTCATGACCAGATAAGGTCTCCGTGCAGCTACTGTTTGAAGCGATGACGCATGATGACACAGCAACACGTGGCGTCGTTTCCTTGTGAACTGACGTCATCACAATTTTTAAAACTGATTAAACATTGAAGGCTCGAGATGGTCAGATAAGATCTCAGTGCAGTTACTTCCTGAAGCGATGGTGCATGGTGACGGGTACGTCATGATATCATCCTTGCGAACTGATGCCATCACACTGTTTGAAGCGATGACGCACGGTGACGGGTACGTCGTGATGTCATCCTTGTGAACAGATGTCTGAAGAATTTCAGAAACTGTTTCAACTTCGAACCAATGACGTTTCTTCCAATGTCGGGGGGTCAAAAGGGCATCCTGTTCGCTATAAAACTGGCGTTGTTCATTCCTCCCCCTCAGTTTTTCAGCTGCTTTCGTTTAGTACGTACGTTTAGTTTTCAACTACGTTTAGTTTTCAATTGTCTTTCTGTCTGAATATTGTGTAGTGTTTTGCAATGGCATCTAAAAACATTTTTTCATCAGTTTCTGCAATGGAAGAGGTAAGCGTTCGTTTATTAGCATGCAACGTTTTTATTTATTGTTAGGTCCCCTAAGTTGTTTGAATTAGGATGTTGTTAGAATTTCGTGAGAGGATTCCCTTAAGGAAAAAAATATCCTAGCGTATTAGGAACAGTATGTGAGTTCTTTTGCGTACGATTAAAGTTAGGTTTTCAGGAAGGAAAATTAATGTTAGCGGAATCGTTTATTCCTTTAAAACATAGTTCTTTTTTTAAAAATATTTTAGGAATTCATATTTTTACAATAGCTCTCATAAAAATTTATTCTCAACATAGGAATTTCCCATTTTAATGTTTATTTCACGAAAAATGCTTTGATAGGGAGAGCGTTAATTTTTTTATGTTATTCTTTCACAGAAAGAATGGTGGCTGGAAGATGAACAACTATTTTTACAAAATTCAGAAGTGTTTCAGGCATTAGAGGAAATTCCAATGTCGCAAGACCCACTTTCCTCATTTGTGCCTGACGTACCCCCTATCCCTTTCTCTTGTAAGATCTGTCAGAAGGTCTTCTCTTTGAAACAAAATTTGCAGAGAGATGTCAAAATTCATTCTGGAGAACTTCTTCCGTGTATGTTTTGTAGGAAGGGATTTTCTAGAAATGCGTACTTGCAGATGCATATTCTTAAATGTAATTCGAGAGTGCAGGTGTGTGTGGGAGGGGGACTCGTTGAATGCGTCTTCGGCAGGCCCTTCAATGCTGCAGGCCCCTCCAATGCTACAGGCTCTTCAAATACAGCAGGCCCCAACCATTAAGTCGTTGCAGGCCCCAACCATTAAGTTGTTGCAGGCCTCAGTCGTGAAGTTGTTGGAGGCCCCAGTCATGATGTCGCGGGCCCCAGCCACGTTGTTGAGGATCCCAGTTCCGAAGTTCCAATTTTTTCTCCATTGAATATGGGGGCTTACATCCAAGTGCAGTCGGTTGCTCAGAACCGACTACAAACATTTAAGATGGTTCCGGAAGGGGAAACAGCGGTCTGTCTCTCCACATTTTTTAATGGCATCCAAAAAATCTTCTGTAAGCATTCTAGAACATGCACTGGCAGCCCAGCATCCATTAAAGTAAATGCATTTATGCCGGCAGCTTTTAAAAAGCCTAAACCCGATAACCCGGAGGAATTTGATATATGTTCTCGTAATTTTAAAACAACTATTAAGCCAGTGTATCGGTCGACAAATCTCTGTGAATTTTTCGATATCATGTCCAGGAAACTACTCACTGAATGTTCTGAATGCGAACTGAAAGGATCAGGCTGGATGTTTTCTCAGGTGGAATTATTCGAACTCCGGGTTAATCGGTTTAGGCCATTGAGAGGATGTTCCTTTATTATGTTTCCCAGCCATATTCTGATGAAAAAAGCTGTCGTGAACGTTACAAATTCAGACGCCTTTTGTTTCAAATATGTCGTGCGGACCCCACGTCTTCAAGAAAGAGGACATCGACATAGGGTAGCATCCTATCTCTACAAGTGGAATTGTGTGGACTATCCTGTCAAAATTTCTGACATTCCAAAGTTTGAGGTCTAACGACATCAGCATAAACATTTACGGGATAGATGAAGCTGGTAAAATATTTCCCACTAAAGTATGTGAAGAAGGGCTGGCGGACAACATAGATTTGTTGTATTTAGAAAACGGAGGTTGCAACCACTTTGCGTACATTACAAATTTTGAGCGGCTTATTTCCATTCAATTGTCAACATTATGAAAAAAAGTACACATCTACAAAAAATGATTTAAAACTTATAATACGAGGTACAATGGAGAGCAAATGTTAAATGAGCACAAGAAATAATGCAATAAAAACAAGACTGTCCTGATCAAGATGCCAGAAGACAAGGAATTAACTTTGAAAGATTTCAAATTCAGTCAGCGGGTTCCTTTTGTTGTATACGCTGATTTTGAGAGCGTCTTAAAACCCATTCAAGGTCCGATCCCGAATCCAAGCGAGTCCTTCACCACTCCAACCCAATCTCATGAAGTCATATCATATGCTTATTTCATAAAAGATGTGGAAGGTCGTTATGATGTTTTCCGAACTCATAGAGCAGAGCAAGGAGTTGTGAGTCATTTCCTTCACACTCTCAAAGAAGATGTGGAAGTCATTGAAAAAAATTATAAAATAAATATCCCTATGATTGCATTGACGGAGGCTGAAAAAGATGTCTTTTGAAAAGCAAGCATATGTCATATTTGTGGTGAAGGTGGATTTAATTCCTGCAGCAATTCCAAAAAGAAAGTGGAGGACCACGATCATCGTACTGGGAAATTCAGAGGACCCGCACATGCTTCCTGCAATATCAATTTCAAAAATCCTTCCTTTGTTCCAGTTCTGATGCATAACCTTTCAGGATATGACTCACATTTCATCATCAAGGAATTAGATTGCCTTCCAGGAGAAATTAGCGTAATCCCCGAGTCGACCGAGAAGTTTATTTCTTTTTCTAAAAAGATGGGAGGGCTTGAAGTTCGTTTCCTGGACAGTTTTAGATTCATGCCAAGCAGTTTATCGAAATTAGCGAATAGTCTTCCGAGAACGCATTTTAAAATTACACGACAGCTTATTCCTAATGATTAAGAATTCAATCTCCTCACGCAGAAAGGCATCTTTCCTTATGATTATATTTCGTCGTATAACAAGTTAGAAGAAACTTATTTACCTCCCTAAAAGGTTTTCTTCAATAAATTAAGGAATTGTCATATAACAGATGAAGAATATGAGCATGCCAAAAAAGTATGGGCAGTCATGAAGATGCAGAATTTAGGCCAGTACGCAGATGTGTACTTAAAAACTGATGTGCTCATTTTGGCCGACGTGTTTGAAAATTTCCGAAATATCTGCCAGGACACTTATACTTTAGATCCTGCCTGGTTTTTCAGTTGTCCTGGCTTAAGTTGGTCCGCCATGCTTAAATGTACTAAAGTTTCTCTCCAGCTTTTAAGTGACTATGATATGCTACTTCTTCTGGAGAGCGGAAAGCGGAGTGGCTTGTGTATGTGTGTAAAGCGGCTTGCCCAGGCCAATAATAAGTATCTGAAAATTTTTTGATGCCCTTAAAGAAACCAGCTTCATCTCTTACCTCGACTGCACGAACCTTTATGGGTTTGGAATGGATGAGTCACTTTCGGTGAATAACTTCCTGTGGCTTTCTGATGAAGAACTGAAGCAATTGGATGTCACGTGTATAGCGGACGATGTCAGCTCGGGATACTTTCTTGATGTGGACATCAGTTATCCTGACTCCCTTTGCGATCTATATTCGGATTTGCCTTTCTGTCTGGAAACGGATGTAGTACCTGGAACCAGGCAGGTGAAATTATTAACTACTTTAAATAAAAAACCCAGGTACGTGGCTCATTATCGTCTTCTCAAACAGGCAGTCAAAGCGGGTCCCGTCATAACAAAAGTGCATCGAGGTTTAAGCTTTAATCAAAGCAAGTGCTTGCAACCTTATATTCGGCTTAATACTGAAATGAGAAAGAGGGCTAAAAATGAGTTTGAGAAAGATTTTTTTCAAACTGATGAATAATCAGTCTTTGGCAAAACAATGGAAAAAATTCGCAACAGAACCAAAGTTGAGCTGGTGTGCGAAGACAATCGACTGGAAAAGCTGCTCAGTAAACCCAAATTTAAAGACCGCTCCATGCTAAAAGATGAAGCTGAGGAAATTTTCTTGTGTCTATGCATTTTAATGTCACTCACCTCACTTCAATTAGTCCATTTATTTGGGAGTCGCCATTTTAAACATCTCTAAAACTAGAATGTACGACTTCCATTATGAAGTGACGAGGCCTTTATATCGTGACAACATTTCCATTCTTTATATGGATACTGATAGTTTCTTCTATCACATCAAGACAGAAGATCTATATAAATATATGGAAAACATTAAAGATGAATTAGACACGAGCGATTTCCATATGACTCATCCGCTCTATTATCTAAAAAATAAAAAAGTAATTGGGAAATTTAAAGACGAGACACAATAAAGAGCCATAAAAGAATTTGTTGGTCTTAGACCGAAAATGTATACTTTTGCTACAGAAGAAGAAGAAGTAAAAAAAGCTAAAGGCGTGAGCAAAACAGTAGTTTTGCAACAGCTTCGTTTGAATGATTTCAAGTCTTTACTCATTCATATGCAAGAAAAGCAGAACATGAGTTATTGCATTCGAAGCATGAAACATTCGGTTTTCACTGTTGCCACAAACAAAACATCTCTTAGCCCATATGACAACAAGCGAGTCGTATCCCAGGACAATATTCATTTTCTTCCTTATGGGCAATATTCATTAGAATCTGAAGAGCCTCCCGGGATGAAATGAAAAACAAAATAGCTGCCTGTATTCGAACCACTCCATGTCGATAAACTGCTTGGCATGGGGGTCCACACGGCACACTTTGCTCAGGATGAGAATGAAAAATTCAAGTCTTCACTCATTGTTCGAGAAAATTTCCCTCAAGAAAAAAAAATTTCTCTGCTTTATGAAATGCCTCCGTCATTTTTGCTGCTACTCGCTTGGATTCATTGAAAGAAAATTTCGTCTCAAAATGCTTGTTTTGCTCACGTGAAGATATTTCGTTTCAATTTGCTCATGCGAAGATATTTCGTTTCAATTTGCTCATGTGAAGATATCTCGTTTCAATTTGCTCATGTGAAGATATCTCGTCTCAATTTGCTCATGCGAAGATATTTCGTTTCAATTTGCTCATGTGAAGATATCTCGTCTCAATTTGCTCATGCGAAGATATTTCGTCTCAAAATTTTTGTTTTGCTCACGCGAAGATATCTGAAAATTTTTGTTTTGCTCACGCGAAGATATCTCAAAATTTTTACTCTGCTGACATACATTCTTTTCCTGTTGGAAGAAATTGGTCATGAAAAACCTCCTCTCAAATGACGTCATTTTAAAAATGTGTGGAGACAGTCCATTGTTTTTTGTTTTGTTTTTTAATTTGTTGCTAATCATAGTTTTAACTGTCTGTACAGAAATAACGAGTGATCACGTTGCTTTGAATCTGCATTCCCCAGGGAGTGAACCCCTTTCGTAACAAATCATTTTGAAAAGAACAGAAGTTCAGCTTTCAGGGTTATCAAAGATGCATTTAGCGAGAAAAAAATTACAAGAGAAATAAATTTAAAACCAGTAGAGGTTGTTTTTTTTAATGTAAATTGAGGAATGTTGTTACTTTAATATTGTGTCTTCATGTAAGCACTTCTAGAAAATTTCTTTGTCAACGTAATTGGGGTGAGGGGGAGTAATTTTCCCCCAAAATTTCAAAAGGGTAGGACCTTCTGACAGAACAAGCAGGTGGGGAAGGGGGTAAAGCTGCTTGCTCTTCTCGAAAACCTGACGTCATACGCCTTATCGGAAGCCTGCCTGCCTGCCTGCCTGCCTGACTCATTATCCCTTCGGTGCTTGGTGTGAGTGTGTTGACCTGAAAAAATAATGTTGTCTCTTCGTCATAACAAGGAAAATCTCCATTTTCGTTACTCTCAGCTCTTCTCCCCTGCTCAAGCGGTTCATTACTATTCTCGTTTGGAAGATAAAGTGAAATATTTGAGTGGTGAATTCTCAAAACAAAAAAATTTCGGAAAGTTATATAACATTCCTAGACAGCATGTCGCATTCGGAGACCCCAATCTGAAATACACTTTTAGCGGTTTGACTTTAGAACCTCGCCTTTGGACCCCATTGCTTCAAAAAATCAAGCTCGCTGTTGAGAAAGAATGCGAGGAGACTTTCAACTTAGTTTTAATAAACAAATACCGAACTGGAAAAGGTAGTATCGGATTTCACATGGACAATGAATCAGATTTAGAACCTTTGTCGTGCATTGCTTCTATATCTCTCGGGCAAGAAAGAGACTTTGTTTTTAAGCGAAACGTGTTTAAACCAGTTTCGTTAACTCTGAGATCAGGTTCTCTACTCCAGATGCTTCCGCCAACAAATTCTTATTGGAGTCATGGTCTGCCGCGTCAAAAGAACGCTGCAAATATTAGGCTAAATTTAACCTTCAGAAAGATGATAGCACAGACGCCATTGTCTCATGACTCATCCACGCGCTCACGCAGTAAACAGGATGACTACCAACCTCTGTCATCAGTTCCAAGGTCCACCGTTCGTTTGTCTGCTGATAACAAACCAGATAAAGACAGTGCTCTTTCACCGTCAGTTCGTCTTGTGCATTCGTCTGAGTACCTTGTGCCTTCTTCCTCCTTGCTGTGTGCTAACGATTCAATTTCCCGAATCATGATGAAGCGTTCGTCGACCACTTCCTCGTCTGTTGCCAAGAAAGCCTGCGTAGCTGAACCGAGCATTATCAATCGTTCTCCAACTACAAATGATCTCCCCCCCCCCCCCCCATCATTTTACTTTAGGAGGAAAAGTTGTGGTGAAAGTTACTGATTTCACAAACTCCGTCAGAATGTATCTCCGGAGTTATCGTTATGACGAACGAACTTTCCAGCTCACCAAAAGTGGACTTACTATTTCAGCTCTAACTTTCCGAAAGTTTATGAAACGTTCATATAGTTTCCGAGGTAGGATTCACGAAGTGATTGTCAACAGTGAACTGATTGTTTCTTCCTCTCCTGCAATAGAAGTGGGGGACAGTTGTGTGTATTCCTTTGAACAGACCTCCCCTAGAGTTCATGGTTTCCGTCCTTTAAACCCCATTTCCGTCACACTAAAGTGGGAAGGATTTGATGAACTGTTGGAGAAATGCGACGACATATGGAAAAGCATTACTCAGCTGCAGTTTGGATCCATTTTCAGAAAAGCTGTGTTAGAGCTGCAGAGTACGAATCGTCCAAGAACAAACATTTCTGATGAAGAGTTGATTTTCATCTTGACTGAGGTGTTCACGACACAAATAGAAGAAAAAGTAAACCTACTGTTTCGATGTCCGGAATGTCTCTTGCCTTATCGTGAATTGCCTAACAACATCATGGAACATGCCTGCTCTGATTCCATGAATATTAAGTTTAGCACTCACTTTGCCTGCGCCGTTGCTATGCTGCAGCCTGTGGTTGTAACGGAATCTTTCGTTGCTGCTTCGAAGGGTCTCATCTCCAAAGAATTTTTAGAATCTCTGGACATTACGAACTTGTTGAAAACGGTTGAAGACATGCACGTAGCCCAATACGACTTGTATTGAGTTGGAGGAAACAGCAGCTGTTGAAAAAATCCTTTTTACGGCTCCTAAAAATTTGGGTAAGGGAAGGGGGAGGGAGGTAGGTAAATCACTGAAAAAAGAAAGTAAGAATTGAAGTTTTAAAAAAAAGCAATTTTTTTCTGGAAATGTTTAAAGTATTTTTTTTTCTATTTCTAGAGCCTAAATTTAAGTGTAATTATTTTTTTCATATAAATTTTGTGAAATTATTTTTTTTATTAACCTAAATTTAAGTGTAATTATTTCTTTTATTGAAATGTGTCAAAATATTGAGCTTTCAAGAATTTTAAAAGTAAAAAGAATTTTTTTGAAATGTTTAAAAGAGTAACAGAATGAATTGTTTTAATGGGAAACTAGTGCTGTTTTTTTTTGCTAAAGACTTTTCTTAAGGATATTTGGGTATTTATTAAGGGAAATGGGCCTGATGTTTTCCATCAGGCGGCCAATCGGGGGGATTTCCGACTGGTCTGAGAGCAATGCTTTACAGTATTGAGCCGAAACCAGAGTACACGGCTTATTTTCGGGAAGTTTGAAATGTTTCAAACTGACTCGCTTCATTCTTTGTGTTGAAAAGAAGAAGCGGTCTCACTGAAGACCCCTCTTGCCTGGGAAAACTAAAACAGTCTGTGTTTTATAAAAATTCTTTCCTTAGACATTTTTAGTACATCCAATTTTCAACTTTCAGGAGCTTGCTTTTGCTGTTTTAACTACATTCTACGTTCTACATGATTTGTTTTCAACTTCTTCGAAAACGAACTTCAACAGATTTTTACTCGTTTCGAAACAGTCTTTTTATGCATGATAGTTTTTCCATGTTATTCTATGGGATTTTCACCTGCTTTTCAAATCTGTGTTTTCTCAAAATTGTCTACTAATAAAAAATGAAGTGTTCCATTTTTAACCCTATGATAGAATTAACTTTTCCTATACGAACCTTATTCATTTTCAACTTTTTCTAAAACCATCTTTGCAGACATCTTTCAATCAAAATTTAAACCCTTCTCAATATGAACTTATTATAGAAAATGAATACATTTAAAAAAAAAGGGAAAAATAAACTCAAAAGAATGATATTTTATGAAAAATAGATTAAGAAAAGAAGTTTTAAGTTACATAGAGAAAAACAAGAAACGAAAGGAAGTAGAAAAAAGAATAAAGTTTACATGAGCAAATACAGAATTTGATGTGAAAAGAGCCACTTAATGCTTTGAATGGAGGAAATTTGTTTCAGTAAAAGATTTCTTATTCTAATTATTTCTTTAAGAAAAACTGACATTTTCAGTAAATTTATGCTTTCCTATGAAAATTTTTCTCAAAGGACTCCATTTAGTTGATCTCAAGTTTTTGAAGTGAATGGGAAGAAAAAATGTCTATGTGATATGAGAAAATGAAAGAATTTCCTTAAGACTGTGTGAAGGGAATTGAACATCAAGCAGTTGTAAGATGTTTTACTATTGTAATATATACATAAATTTTGGGAAAATATCTTCTAAAGTTAGAGGAAAAATATATGAATATAAAAAACAACAAATCCTTAGATTTACAAAAACAGTATCTGAAGTAAAAGAGGGATGGAATGCTTTGAATAGGGATTTCTTGTTTCAGTGAAGGAATTCTTATTCTGGAATTTTTTAATAGGAAACTATCATTTTCATGAAATTTCTGGGGGAGTGGAACTTGGACATTTAACATAATTCTCGGATATATAGGAATTTGAAGAAAGTTTATGGAATGGACATGAAGAGAAAGAAATGGCTGAAATGGTTAACATTCAAGCTTCGTCACTTTTTTTGGTTCCTCATACAATCTGAGGACAATTTACATTTTTGTGAGAACTCGTTATTTTTTTTCAAAATCAACACTTTAGAAGTTTTTAAGATAGAAAAAATATTGACTAAAGGAAACTTAAGTAGTACAAATTCTGAATTGAAGCACTTTAAGTAAGAAAATATTTGTCTGAAGCAATTTTTCAATGTCTAAGCATTGACATCTGAGTATTCTTTCGTCCGAAATTGAATCCTGGGGAGGCTTGAGTTATGAGCTTTTGAATTACGACACTAGTTTTCTACCTTCCTAGGAAACAATGGACTAAATCAGGGTCTGCTTACTTCCCTTCTAGTGGTTCACGACGAATATCTTAAATGATGAATGCACGGCAAAGTTCAAACGCTCTGTCCTATTGAGTCAGCAGTTTTAGATTTTTGTCATCTTAGACAGTTTAAGTTCGCTCAGAAAACTGTGCTTTTGCGAGCTTGAGTTTGCATTCAAAGTTCAAACCCAGAATTTAATTTAATCTCCCATGCAAAGTGATTTCATGCCATTTGAGGTTTTCCTGTAAGCAGTAGATGCGTGAAAACAGTCGCAGGAGATAGTCATTTTCCGTTAGAAAGAAGAGGGATTCCAAAGTTAATTTCTTGGGGAGAGCTCACACACTGGAGAGAGCGTTAAAACACTCTTCTTTCATGTTTTAATGTAAACTTTGAGGAATTAGTATCTAACTGTGAAAAATAAGTTTTAAAGATTTAGGGACATTTACACTAAAATCCTACAATGACTTTATTTGAAACAGGGAAGAATCGGCCTTATAGACTAAAATACATCTGAAGATTTTAGATACATTTCTGTTCAAAAGCAAAGTCGAATAGAAAAATAAGAGTAATTAAATCAATAGGAAAAGATTGATAGGTTAAATCAGAAAAAACTAAGAAAAAAAAGAAGTTTCATAAAAATAAACCAAGGTTTGAAGAATCTACAACACTGAATAGAAGGGAAAATATAATAAATGAAATAAGGGTAATACGATATCTTCACTATGGGAGTTTGGAAATACCTGCTTTTCTGAAGAATTAGTAAAACGTGAAATAAAAATGTTTAGAGGAAGTACGGACTTAGTCGCTATGTTTCCAGAATGAAAGCTTTTTCTGCTGAGACAATGAATAAAAAATACGATAATGAAAACCTAATTAAAACGAAAAAAAGGTCAATGAAGCTAAACGTCTAAAGAAAAAATGCAGCAGGCACAGAAATTAAAAATGAAGGGACAGCCACGGGAGAACTGGACATTAAGTGAATGAAATATACGCGAAGTTTTAAAACATCTCAATTTAAAGCAAACTAAATGAGGAAAAGGAATGAGATTGACTTTGATGAGATGAGTAAACAATAAAAATTTAGTTATACATGAAAAAAAAAGCTCGTTTAAGAATATGATTTTTGGTGAAAGTATGAAATGTTATTATATAGCGAACAGGATGCCCTTTTGCACCCCGACATTGGAAGAAACGTCACGAAGGGGCGGGGGATTGAACTATGCGCTTTCTAAGAATTTTGTTGGTTCGAAGTTGAAACAGTTTCTGAAATTCTTCTGGCATCTGTTTACAAGGATGACATCACGACGTACCTGTCACCCTGCGTCATCGCTTCAGGCAGTAACTGCACGGAGACCTTATCTGACTATCTCGTGCCTTCAAAGTTTAATCAGTTTTCCTAACAGAATCTCAAATGACGTCAACCGCCGACCCAGCTGAGGAGAAAACGACGTTGGCTGACGTCATGGTTTTGCCTGCAAGCACTCATCATTGAGCACCCATCATAGTGACTCGTCCCAAAACACATGTCATACAAAATGGTATGAGACAAAGAGAAAATTGTGAGTCATCCCAAAACACATGATTCACAAAATGACAACGTGGTGAAACTAAAATAGCGGAACATGAACCAACAGGAACGAAATCTTTTCAAACAAAGCACTTCCTCGTCTAAATTAAAATTGGAGGGAGGACAAATATAAGAATTAAAAAAAAATAATGCAACGTCTATAAAAATTCCAAACACCTCACGGAAGTTCTAAAAATATAAGTTTCATAAAATAAATTAGAGAGAATAAATGGGACAAAAAATAGGAGTAAAAATATATTGGAAACGACAAAAAAACTTCCTTCAAAAATTTGTCAAAGTCCAATAAATCTCCCGAGAAAATAAAAAAATAAATAAATAATGCAACGTCTATAAAAATTCCTAACACTTCAGGGAATTCCTAAAAAATATAAGTTTAAAAAAACAAATTTGGGGAAACAAAAAATACTGGAAAGGACAAAAAAAAAAAAAACTTCCTCCAAAAAATTTGACAAAGTCCAATAAATCTCTCTCAAAGATCCATTAGAAGTTCCAAGAAGCACCGCTAGGGTACAGCACATCGAGTAGACATCTCCCTGTATCCGCCCCCTTTCCCACTAGGTCGTTGCCAGCTCTCAAACTCAAAGATTCAGTAGAAGGTCCAAAAAGCACCGCTAGGGGCAGCACATCCTGTTGACATCCCTCTATATCCGCCCCCTTTCAAACTTGGTCGTTTCCATCTCTCAAATATCTATCGGCAGCACATCAGCATCGACCCTACACATTAACGCCACCTGTCACGCCCCCTGCTCCTTCTGCCGCAAGCCACACCCCATTCTTCTGCGCCAGGCCACGCCCCCATCCTTCTCCAAGAAGAATGCATCTTTGGTCCAGAATCGGTCCTTTTATACAACTCACATCGCTTGAGAGAACAAGCTGGTTTCACGAGTGGCTACAGCACTATAGGTCATATTCCATTTGCTCCACAGATTTCCTTCAGAATTTAAAATATCCTCAAGAGTTTAAATTTCAAAGTTATTTTCCACCCCATAAACAAGATACATCTTTACGGACCAAAAGACTACGTCGAAGACATAAATTCCTGGGAAATTTATCAGATACCTTGTGAATGAGGACTTTCATGTATAGGACAGACTCTCAGGGCTTTAAATTTCCGTGTGAAGAAACACAGGATCTACGTACAGATCTCTGAACTAAATACGTCGTTTATAGCCCAATATTGTCACGAAAATAACCACAAATTTTCGTTTAAAAACGCTACGCTCATTGATAAACCTGATTCGACAATCAAGCTTAATGTACACTGACGGAAAACAGATCCCAACACCACGATAAAATAGCTGTAGAGGAATGAAATGGCGGCAATACATTTGTATAGGTAACATATTTAATCGATTAAGGTTTCAAGATCACAGCTTAATGTAAGCGCGAGAAGAGCCATTTTAAATGTGAAATGCTGGTACATTAATAACCGGTGTAACCGCCAGAATGTTGAATGCTAGCACGCAAACGTTCATGCATCGTGTCGTACAGGTGCTGGATGTCAGTTTGTTGGATGGAGTTCCATGCCTGTTGCAAGCGGTCGGTCAATACAGGGACGGTTAATGCTGGTTGGATGTGTCGCTGGAGTTGTCGTCCAATGATGTCCCATACGTTCTCGATTGGTGAAAGATCTGGTGATCTAACAGGCCACGGCAACATGTCGACACTCTGTAGAGCATGTTGGGTTACAACAGCGGTATGCGCGCGAGCCTTATCCTGTTGAAAAACACCCCCTGGATTGCTGTTCAGGAATGGCTGCACAACAGGTTGAATCACCAGACCGACGTACAACTGTGCCGTCAGGGTGCGTGTGATAACCACGAATGTGCTCCTTCTGTCATAGGAAATTGCTCCCCAGACCATAACTCCAGTTGTAGTTCAAGTGTGTCTCGGCCGCAGACAGGCTGGTTACAGGCGCTCGCCTGGCCTCCTTCTAACCAACACACGGCCATCACTGGCACCCAGAAAGAACCGGCTTTCATCCAGAAAATACAACAGATCTCCACTCCGTCCTCCAAGGTGCTCTAGCTTGACACCACTGACGTCGCAAACGGCAGTGGTTTGGAGTAAGTGGAATGCACGCTACATGGCGTCTGGCTCGGAGCTGTCCTTCAAGTAACCGATTTGTAACAGTTCGTTGTGTCACCGTGGTGGCAACTGCAGCTAAAATTGCTGCCGCAGACGCGGTACTACGCACCACGGACATACGCCGTACACGGTGGTCTTCCCTTTGAGTAGTGCCACGTGGCCGGCCGGAACCCGGTCTTCTTGAGGCAGTGCCTTCTCTTGACCACCGCTGCCAACTATCATGCACAGTGGCTACATTCCTGCCAAGTCGTTCTGCAATATTGTGGAAAGAAAATCCACCTTCTCGTAGCCCTGTTACACAACCACGTTTAAACTCCGTGAGCTGTTTATAATGGCTTCTTCGTCTTCCTAAAGGCATTCTTGACTAACATCAACAGACTACTTCGAATCTAACAATAACTAACGCTCACGAACGTTACAGCGCGTATTTACAGCAAGCCTGCTTTGCATGTTCCGAGGGGCGCTACTAGCGCCACACTTATGCGCTGAGCGCGAAATTTGCATAGACGTCATCTTACAGGTGTACTCTCACCGTCTACCAACTGTCGTTTATCTAACACAACCCCTTCTTGATGTTGGAATTTTTTTCCGTCAGTGTATTAGCAGCTTTCCACATATACCGGAACTTTTCACAGCTTGTCAACGACATGACGTCGACTCCATTTCTTTCAAGCGCGTGAAAACAACTCAACAAAACCCATGCCTGTCAGAACTCTGTTGTCACAATTATTTGAATGTGTACGCTCCATTCGTTCTAATGATGCTGAGCCAATAGCTCTACGAAACTATAGTCGATATAAAATAAACCTTTGATTGTGGTAAACGTCGGTATTTTTATTTTATCTCACTGGTAATGAGGAATTGATCAAAATTTTAAATCGACTGGGTCATGCATGTTTTTTTACTGCCTTAGTAGAAATTGACAGAGCATTGGCAATCGACAAAATAGTTTCAATGGAAAGAGATGACATTCCACTACCTGCTAATATCCATCAAGGTGTCTGCACTGTGCTTGTATTTGACAACATCGATAGACTATAGGAAACATTGAGTGGAGCAGGATCATCACATTAATTAATTAGAATTAGTGTACAACCCGCGTATTTGTTATATCCAATATTTCAACAAACCTCAGTACACAGGAAAGATAAGAAACGAACTATAGAAATTTCAGATACTCTGATTTGTTGAAACCAATTTACAGTGTTGGGAAAAGACAAGAACCGTCTGTTACTAAACAATTGGATGTTATTAAAACGAACGAAGCAGTTACATCAGAAGCCAAACAAAGCAAATACTTTTGGGTGATAACACGCCTTCTGAATGCAGATATAATCAGATGATTAGTCCATAGACTGGTTACAACATTCGCGTACGGGAGGACTTATATATGAAGAAAGGTGCAGTGGGGTATTTACCAATAATTAATGCCCTTGCGACTGAAATGCCTACCGTTAAAGCAATTATGGACAGTGCCTTACAAATTATGCTCTCAATCGAATTAAACAGCATTACAGCATTTTTAGATCAAGATCTTTTTGCGAAAGCGACTGAAATGTCTACCGTTACAGAAATTATGGTCAGTGCCTTACAAATTATGCTCTCAATGGAATTAAACAGCATTGCAGCATTTTTAGATCAAGTACTTTATGCAAAATCGGCTGAAATGTCTACTGTTACAGTAATTATTGACAGTGTCTTACAAAGATTGCTCTCAGTCAAATTAGACAGCATTGCAGCATTTTTAGATCAAGCTCTTTTTACAAAAGCCACTGAAACGTCTACCATTACAGCAATTATGGACAGTGCCTTACAAATTATGCTCTGAATCGAATTAGACAACGTTGCAGCGTTTTTAGATCAAGCTCTTTTTGCGAAAGCGACTGAAATGTCTACCGTTACAGCAATTATGGACAGTGCCTTACAAATTATGCTCTCAATTGAATTAGACAGCATTGTAGTATTTTTATATATGAAGCTCTCTTTGCGAAAGTATGGAAGCATCCTTATTATTATATAAACGTTCTACTAATGATGGGCAATTTTCACACGATCTACAATTTTATGTTTAGCATTGGAAAGACTTTTGGAGATGCAGGACTAAGTGATATAGCTGTAGAATCGGGGGTCATTGCACAAGGCTCAATCACAAAGGCTTGGAAGGAAAACATTTCTATCGAGGAATTCGGTTATACAAACTAACCTGAGAAGATCTGATACGAATTGCTTGAAAGGGGTTTAGGAATTGGTTACAGTCTAATCATACGCAACAGTACTTCAAAATTTACACAGCCACAAGTATTCTGCAAGGCATAGATGCGAATACCTGTCATGAGGCTGTGGTCCTGTTTATACAGCAATGAATGATACAGATGATTTAAACTTATTTCAACTATATGTAGATGATTTATGCCATAATAGTGGACCTTTGGAAAAATATTGGATGATATACATCGACATAGTTGAAACATTGCCATGGTTAGGGCGAGCAGACAGGGAGGGGAACTGGAATCTGTAAGTGGCATGTACAGTATTCGACAAGTTATTACTTGGTGTTTTGCTTTAGAGAAAGTTAACTGTGCAAAGTAATTACCATTTTATTACCGACAAATTACACCACTTAGAAACACTTTTCCAGAACTGCCAGCATTTCCAAAAATGTAACTTCTCAATGCAGCAGAAAAACGGGCATCCTATTTTTTGCATTGTAGCTAATCAAAAAATTGAAGAAACAATTAATAAGGACACTCAAACGTCAGGAGGGACACGAGGTTTCAATCTTCGACCAGGAACTACACTGAAGAGCAACTGAATTAGTGACAGCTGGCATTATGCAAATATGGCGCTGTGGGTGGTCATGTAAACGGAAACGACATGACGTATGCAGCGATCTGACAATATAAGGAGTGTTGCGACGGGAATCATTAAGAGTCGGACGCAGTATGGGTAAGACGAAGGATATAAGCGCATTTGATCGTGGGCAAATTGTCAGAGCCCGACGAATGGGTCACTCCAACTAGGAAGTCGGGAAGGCACTGGGATTTTTACGAGCCACTGTGTCACGGGTGCACCATGATTACATATAATCCGGTAAAATCATCCCTGCAAGGACCAACTGCCGCTGACAACAGCGAGTGGATGAGGGGGTATCGTTGGCTAGCTCGCATTGTAACAGCAGATAGACGGGCCACAGTGCAAGAAATCACTCGGAAATTTAACGCTGGTGCACAGAAACGTGTAAGCAGCCACGCCATTCAGAACCATCTCCTCCCTATGGGGTGCAAACGCCATCGTTCCATGAGGGTACCGCTGCTGACTGCACATCACAGGGTGCAAATATTATCATGGTTGCGGGAACATCGCCAATGGATCCTAGACATGTGGGAAAATGTTGCCTGGACTGATGAGTCAAGATTCACGTTGGTACATGCGGATGGCAGGACACGAGTACGGAACAAACCACATGAAGCGATGGATCCTTCAAGCTGGTGGGGGTGGCACTCTCGTCCGGGGAGTCTTTACGTGGACTGAAATGGGACCCATGGTACGTGTGACATCGTCCCTCACAGATCAACGGTACCGGGATATCCTGGACGAGCATTTGCTCCCGTTTGTGCGTCTTCAACATCCCACTGGGGACCTCATCCTGCAACAAGACAATGCACCGTGCCATCGCTTCCGAATTGTATCCGAATGGTTGAATGAACTCTCCAACGACGTGACCTTGCTTTCTTGGCCAGCTAGGTCACCTGACTTCAATCCTATCGAGCACATCTGGGATGCCATCGAGAGAGATGTTAAAGGCTATGACCCCTCCATCAAATCTTTGTGAACTGTGGGAGCTTCTTCAGGGGTCGTGGATCCATATGGCTTCCCAACGCTTCCGGTGTCTTGTCGAGTCCATTCCGAAACGAATCGCCGCCATCATCTGGACGAAATGTGCTGCTACACGTTACTAGACAGATATTTCTAATTCAATTGCTTTTCAGTGTATATCAAAATATTATCTTAATGCTGAACACCGTGCAGTGAAAGTAAAACAATTACGTGAGATAATTAGTCAATCAAACCCAACAAGTCTTAGGCATCCAGATCTTGAAAATACACGGATCAGAAAAGATGAAACAGGTGTTGCAGAAATGATGGATTTGCTTGAGAATAATTAGACCAATCCATTTGCTGACGGTTCTGATCTGATTAATTTATTGACTGGAGTAGGTGCTTCTGAAACAGCTACTGATGATTTCCTATGTGCACATAAAAAAGGTGCGATAGCATAACAATCATTTGAAACGACGGTCTGCAAGTAGATGTAGGCATTTATGACAAAAAACAGAAACTTAAATTAAAAGTGCTTGGTGAAAAAAAGAAAAAATGTGTACATACCTCCAGCAATGAAGTTATTTTAACTGCTGAAGGAGATTCTTCAGTACTATCATACTCAATGCAACTAATAGAAACCTGCACATGAAAGATGCTTTTCCCACCCTCTTTTCTTCTACCGGGGTCACTTGCAAATACTAATGGTACTATGAAGAAAACTAATAAATCATCCATGGCACAGTACGTGGAAGGTTTAGTAGATACGTCAGATGACGTTTCAGAGCCATGTGCAACTGTAAATGATGGTATGACGCTTATGCAGAAACTTCATGGAGATAACCGTAATTTTAGTGAATTATCTGATTTCATTTTGGAAGCAGCCTTGCGTGCTCTTGAAGAAAGTGAGCGCATTGATGTGATCTTTGATGTCTATAGACTTGAATCAATAAAATCTGCAGAGCGCATCAGCCGAGGATCGCAAGAAGGAGTGCGATTTCATGAAATAAAGCAGAATAAAAAACTAAAGAATTGGAGACCTTCGCATGGCTTGTAGAGAAAAAAATCCAAGCTTTGCCAATTCTTGGCCAATTCGTGGAGATGTAAATCTAAAAGAAAGAAGTTAGGTCATAAATCATTGTATGTGACAAGTGATGAAAAATGTTACAAACTTACCTATAATCAAATCGTTGAGATAGAGGCACTAACATCAAACCACGAGAAAGGTGACACCTGACTCTTTTTACATGCAAAGCATGTTGCTGAAGCTTTCAACACTATAGTCCTCGTAGCAGATGACAACGGGGTTCTTATACTTTCTTTACACCTGACTCAATTCATCAGAAGCAAAATTCTAATCAGGAGTGGTATATCTCGTGTCAGGCTTATTGACGCCCCAAAGTTGTCTTCAACATTAGGAAAAGATGTTTGTTCAGCGCTGCTAGGGTCACGTAGTTGGACTGGATGTGATTCAGTGAAAGCCTTTGCGAGTCAGGGAAAGATTAAAGATCTTAAGCTTTTACAGAATAGTATAGATTACCAAGAAACATTTGCTTTTCTTGGTACTTCTTGGGGACTAACAAAGGAACTACATAAAAACATTCAAGAACTTACATGTCAGCTCTATAACAAAAACACCAAAATTAGTATTGTCAATGCTCTGTACCATTATATGTTCATTGAAAAGAAGGATTGCATTGAATCCAGTCAATTACCACCTTGAGGACACTTTAAAGCAACATATTTTACGAGGAAATCATGAAGCAGCTATCTGGAGGTGCAGCCTTGATAACTGTCCACACATTCCGAAACCAACGACGGTCATGGTTGAAAAATAAATGTGGAAGGAAATGTAAATATTAAGTGCATGACTGGACTCCCAGCTCCAGATGTTGCACTCACTCTAATATTCTGCAAGTGTGCAAGAACTTGCCGTCCATCTGACTGTTCCATATGCTTAATGGACTGAAGTGCACTGCTGCCTGTAAGCTTCTAACATGCTCAAATATGGAACAAGAAGATGAAAGAGATATAGAAAACTTTTATGAGAGTGATAGTGATGAAAATGAGCAATATGTAATCTTGTCATCAGTTAAGAGAGTGTTCACACTGTCAGCTATATCCCTTTGTAGCATCATTATCTGTGTTTCTGCAAACATATTTTGTAATACATTTCATTGTATAATTCTAATATACACTATTAAAAGTAGAATTCCATGTTGATTAACCTCTATGTCTACATATTTTTACCTTCGATCATTATATTTTGTGCTACAATTGTTGTTGTGAATAATATAAATCTATTTTTAAAACGACAGCCATTTTTCACAAATGGGGCTAAAAACATAATTTAGCTACACATTTAAAAAGTCAGTCACACATTTTCTAACACTACACACATACAGCCAACTAAAAGGTATAGTAGGAATTCTTCTCCCTCTTTGGTACTCAAACTCAAAATTTTGATGGCTGGCTCATGGACTACATCTAAGATCGAGGTACACCCTAAGACGCACTTGTAAAATGTGCCTTAATGAGGATCTCTAGAAGTCCTCGCATAACTCTCCCCCGAAGGCCAGGTATGCAGGAGATTTGGTACCCAGAACTGAAACGAGTAAAATTCTCTCAGCCACTGAACAATTGCACCGACCTCAAGAGTCAACACTAGAAAAACACACATTCTTTCACACAGCCATTTACCGAAAAAACATTTGCACCATAGTACTCATACTATGCACGCAGACACTTTTGCAGCAGAGTCGAACTCTCAGATATACGAGGCCGTGTCGAAGCAGGAATGCACTACTGTTAGCTCCGGCTGAAGGTAAGCAAATTCCAAAGCGGGTTGAAAAATTAAAAAAAAAATGGTGAAAACCCCACAATGATATCATGTGCCAGACTGATTAAAGGCGAACAAGAATAAAACGTGCTTAAATGCGAAGATGTTCAATACTACAGAATTTTGTATATTTAAATATTTAAAAAACTAATAACCTGAAATTTATTATCGTAGGTTGTAGATTGTGTAATTTTTTTGGCATATATATTTTTCCAGTTTCAAATGGACTTGTTAAGCAAACAATATATCAACCGCATATTTTAGCCTTAATATTTCTTTGAAGCTATTATTGTTAAAACATTTTTGCATAACAACTGCATGCAGATAGATTTCCAGTACTGAAAAATATTTGCGTATTGTATCATTTAAAAAAAAAACGTGTTTCCAATGTTAATTGATGAACAAAGGTTCCATAAGAATCTTCCGAATGATTTCTGACACCACTGTTGCTTCCCTTTAAATTTTGAAGCGTATCTTTAGACAATCCATGGTATCTAAGTTTCATGAACGTTCGAAATCCACGATAAAATATAGTTTATAAAGCACGAGCAAATTTTTATTTCGTAAATTCTATTCTGTTCTGCTTTCTACGATATGTCATTCATTTTTCCCCACCAAAGCCAAAGCTGATAATCCCACAGTTCCACTACGCAACGAAATTTTCAAAAAAAAAAAAGTAGAAATGGTTTGAATCGCACCCACAGTGTTCTACCGGTTAATCCGTAGGATAACAGTGCATGCAGTCATGCGTGGCAGCTGTTGCGTGAAGTCAGGAGAGTCGCGCCTAATGCGGTCAAACCGCTTTCGCAACAGTAGGGAGAGAACGAGTCACACGCGATTAAACTTTTACAGACAAGGACGACTTTATTCACGCTAAGCTCGTCCAAACAGGTCAGAACGTTAAGGTGTTTCTGTTCGAAAAATTACGCACGATACTGGGCATCTATCTTTATCTACTGAGCAATCGGAATTGTTATTTCTCGAAAATAAATCGATAACGGAGAATCTGCGAATTTGTGTTATCGACAAAATACTGTGATAGTCAAATGCACTTTCATGCTTTGCGTTAATTAGTGTAACTGCTGTTGGGTGGGGCACGAGTAAAATGTGTTTTCTTTTTGTTTTTTGTATGTTTTTCGTACCTTTTCTTAAGGAAAAAATGAGGAACTTACTTTTTCCTAGTAAATTATGATAACAGTGATTTCCCTGATACCACATTTCTACAGTACGTGAATTTGAAACAAAGCTATTTGTCCAATAAATTATTCACCGTATGCTCGACAGCGATTTTGTATAAAGCCTGTAATGAAGTCATTGGAAAAGTTCATATTTAGGTCTATTAAATTTAACAAAATTACAAACGCATCTTTAAAATTCTCATTCTTAAGTGTTCTAAAGTAGGCAAATTATGTTGTAAACTACTGTCTACACTCCAAAATATAAGAATTTCAAACCAATTTAATTTTTAAGTAATAAATAAATCAAGGGAACAAAGGAAACTTGTAGATCTAGTCGTGTTCTACTCTATGATAGGATGACCTACTCTGGAAAATGAAGGCAGGGTGATCTGTTACTACGCTTGATTTCAAGCCTGTCAAATTTTGCATAATACATGATGCACTTAATAGTTTTTTACATATTTACACTTATTTTTTTTTTCAGTATACTTAGTTTTTAAATTTATATTTCAGTTGTATTCTACTGATACATTACTTTGTGCAGGATGCGTGTTTATATTCATGGAATGAGATACCTAAAAGAATACAAAAAACACAAAGATGGAACACAATTTTCCGTGAAATATGGAGATAACAAATTAAATTATCTTATTCATACATTTTTCTTAATAATATTCTTGGCGCACTTCTTTTTTTAACATGTGCAGTTTTTATTAATTTACTGACATAGTATTTGGAGCCTAAGTTGTTGCTAGAAGGATTCGAACGTAACATAATCCGCAAATATGCATCATATTTGTTTACATATACTACGAGCATTGATGTTAAAGATAAAATCATCAACTAACGGAATCGAATCTATAATATCCATAGACCAATTGTATAGGACTTTTGACGGTTGGAAATGTAGATATCTTTTACACGTGCACACTTCTCTTAAGCAGAATTCTGGAAAACTCTGCTGTCACGTTCTCTTTATAATGGAGGTCTATCAGGTCGTTTATTTTCAGATTTGATCCTAGTCCACTAGCATTTGCATATTACTTCCCAATAAACGACACCTCCAATATTGTGAAATGTCACAGAATGGTTGATAGCTTATTTCACACAGTATTTTTAATCAGCTTTGGCAATCAGTTGACCTTACTTATGAAAGCATCTTGAAAAAACTATCGTGCTATTATCTCAACGTAGCCCTGCGAGCGTATCTACAGTTGGATCTGGAACATTCTGTATTTTTGCGACCTACTTCATTATGAATATTGACACCCATGAACATCAAAGGAAATGCAGCCTATGTCAATATTATCTGATTAGAATGTCGAAAATAATATATGTTAAAAACCTAAAGATGTTGTTGAGGTGAAACGTTTGCAATATTATGTGCATGTTATTTTGTCTTATTGAATGTTTATTTTTTCTAAAGGTAACGCAAAGGACTTTCCTGACCCAAATTTGTAGATTTTCTCAAACTACTGCTAAAAACAACTTTAAGGACTTTTTGTACATAAGGTGAGTCGAAAGTATTGCAACATTTGGATCGCTTTATGTCTTCATATGTGCCAGTTCTTCGATTCCTCGTCGGGACCAGTTCTTGTTCTTTGAGGAAAGGAACTCCATCACCCCAACCACCACCTACTCCTGGTTGTTGAAGTGTCACCTGCAACGGAAGTGAGCCATGGAGCGCAACAAGTAATAATCCGACGGAGCCAGATCCGGATTATATGCTGGGTGTGGCATCAGTTCGATGCTCTCAAGTTCCTGGAGTTTTACCAGGTTCGTTCGCTCAGTATGAGGCCGAGTGTTGCCCTGAAGTGGAAGAACGCACTTTCTGTTCACCAGTCCCCCGTACTTCTCCTCCAAAACAGCATACATTGATCAAGCTGTTCAGAGTAGGGGTTGGCGTTAATGGCCCGACCGTTTGGAGCAAATTCCTAATGATTATCCCCTCGAAATTCCAACATTCTCTGATCAGCATATTGGGCTCAAAGCGCCCACGTTTGACAGCCGGTTCAAGAAGCTGGCCCTGGCTGAAGCACTGTCGTTGTGTGTTTGGATTACGGAAATAGACCAACATTTTAACGCACGCAACAATTCTCTTGATGAAATGTAAGTTGCGCAGGTTCTGTACGAGTTTCGTGCACAGTTATAATAGGCGGTTTGCTTGACCTGGCGTCAGTTCGTGAGAAACAATGCGGCAAAATGGATTTTCAACTGGACGACTATGTTTCAAAGTGGATTATAGTTGATCATGAAAACAAATGGCCAATCACAGGGCCTCTTATAAAAGAAATGTTATTAAAGTTTGCCAATCCTTTAGGACAAGTGGAGTTCCAAGCTAGTTCCTGTTGGTTGACTAAATTGAAGAAGCGACATAGAATAAAAGAAAAAGATTGTTTTGGGGCAAAGTGGAAGCATGCGTGACGCCGACTGTGACCAATGGAAAAACACGGTTTTGAAGAACATTTTTGTAGGGTACATTCCTGATAACAGTTTTGATTTTCAGGAAACAAGACTTGTTTTTAAATATTAGCCGAGCAAGACTCTTACTTTTAAAGTCAATGATTATCATTGAAGTAAAGACAGCAAAGAAAATATAACAGTTTTGGTAGACACAAACATGAACCGCGAAGAAGAACTGAGATTATTGGTGACTGGAATAAATTAAGTAACCTTAGATCATTCAGTACCGTTATAATAAAATATACATGGATGACAAGTGATGCTTTTGAGGAGTGTATTTTAAATTTCAATAAAAAGGTGCTTAGGCAGAAATGAAACGTTGTTCTCTTTGTAAAGAAGTGCCCGGCCCATCCGAAAGTAGCATGAATATTATCAAATGTGAATTTGATTTTCCTCGGCCAAAACACAACTTTAAACTTACAGCCAATGGACAAAGGGTAAAAATTCTTTGTCAGAAATTCTCAGATGACTTATTTGGGCTTTAGAAAATTAGCAATCTACAAATAAGTTGATCCATCAAGAAAAAAGTATCGGTTGAATAAAGGAATATCGCTGAGTTTTTATCACTTAGATGAAAGTCGAAATAAACTATGAGCAGAGATCTCTGATAGCGAGAAAAAGTTTAATCAGTACTGAAGTAAAAAAAAGCGCCTTTTTAAACACTAAGGACTTGCCCAGGAATACGTCTTTCTTTTATGAACATGCAAGACTTGATGATCTAATTAGGAATTAACGAAGAACAGTATAACATGGGAAATTTATACCATGCTGGCACAGAAAATTCACCTAATTACCCACAATGTAGGCTTGAAAGCATGAAGAACAGGTCACCAGATGTAATAATAAAGTTGCTCTTAAATGTTTGGTGAAATGTTTTAAGACAAAAAATAAATAGATATATTCATTTTTTTAAACGTGTGTTCGAAGCAAGAATATAAAAGAGATCGAAATTAGGAAAAGGTTTCTCCTTTTGATCATAATCAACTCTGAAATATTAAGTGTTTTATTATTGGTGAGTTACCCTTGAAAATAGAGGTAACATTTAGATTAGTTTACCTTAGTGGATGATTCCTAAGAATGTAACGTCCTAAATATACACACCAAATACTTTAAAAATTTTACACAAAGGATAGAGGTTTTTCATCGACATTTCTGTCATCGGTACTGGACAAATATTGTAATTTCAGTACTTTCTACCTTTGACAGTTGCTCAGCACCATAAAAGATTTTAGTTTTGCCTACTGAAATGTTTAACTGAGTGAAATGAAATAGACTAAGGTGATTCAAATTCATTTCACAATATTACTAATTATTTTAATATATTCTTATAATATACTTAACACAATGGTTATAAATAAAACTTCTGGTTTCATTGCATGTTAAACGAACAATACAAGAATATCTTTTTGGAATGTATTGAATTAGGGTATGTGTCACACGTCGAGAATAAAATATAATAATGCACTTCATTTAGAATCCTCTTTAAAAACTATAAAACGAGGTTAGCAAAACAGATTTCCTTGTCCTTCAGAAGTTCACACAGTAGGTATATTCAAATTTGAAACTTTTCAAAATTATTAGCAGATAAAAGTTCTGTAAAACTCTTCATCTGTTACACCATGACAAAAGAAATAACAGAAGATTGTGTTTTGCCAGATGCTACCCCGAAAGTTATTGAGCCGTTTTTGTTTTTCGGATTGGCAAATAAGGAACACAATATAACTTTTATTAAAATTTTCAAAATGTTTTTATCGTGTTAAAACATGACGAAAAATATGGGTTGAACTTCCTGAATTTCTAGCACGTTATTTTTGACAAAAGCATGTCTTCATAATTGCACCGTCACATTTAGTGTCTGTAGTAGGATCCTTTAAAACGGAGTCGGGATGTCCCTCAGGAAGAAAATGTCATCCATAATTAACAAACTATAAGAGGGAGTGCTGTTTAATGAGCGTGAAATAATGGAAGAACTTTTCCTATTTAGAACTGCAATAAACGAACCATTTTTGCACGGTGTCGTGATTTCTTCACATCATCAATTTTCCATAAATTGATAACTACAGATTTACGTACAAGTCGTGTACTACTAATTTGTTGTTCAATCTCATTTAAATAAGCTTTCATCATACCATTTTGCAAGCTCTGAAATTTTTCATTGAGATGTGTATCTTTAATTTTGCGGAATGCCTTCAGTGAAAATCGTTTTTTTAAATTAGAGTCAATTCAGAGGAGGTTAATTATAATGAGTAAATGAAGACTTTATTTTAATCAAAAAAGAAAAAAACGTCAACAGTTATACTGAATTACACATAGCAATAATCAGAATTGAAATAGACATTTTATCCGATTATTGAATCATTAATATTTCTCGAGTTTATCAGTCAAGGGAAAAGTTTGAATTTTACATAAGGCTATGTTTGATTTCGTTCAGAAGATCTTTTTGTTTTTATGATGAACATTTAAAACGCACTTTTGATTGTCTCCACTTCATTTCAGTCTTTAGTAACGTGTTTGAGATATTTCAACACAGTACACTTTATGTTTTGCAACGAACTGAACTAAGTTTCAATGAGGTGAATTCCCGTAACAGACTTTTTTGATACATCGAAAGTCCACAGACAGCATTGCCGTAAACGAACGTATTTTTGTCTGACAATGTTGTACCCTTTTTTCAATATCCCTATAAAATTTAGTTTGTTCTAACTTAGGACCATTAAATTCCCCAAAAAGTTTTTCCTTTACATCTCTGCATTAAGTGTCGGACAAGTTACGAACGCTCTCTAAATTTTGGGTACATTGTTCTATTTGGTCTATGCATTTTGCCTGCCCAATTACCAACTGATCGATATGCATGTTGGTATCTTCTTTTCTTTTTTCAAAATTTTCCTCATACCCTCCAATTCTAGTTATCAGATGATTTATGCTGCCCATCTACTGCTGCTCAAGACATTCTTCCTGCTGTTGCAAGCCTTGCTCAAAACTTCCTTGTTGTTGTTTAAGCTGCTTCTCAAAACGTCCTTTTATAGTTTTCAGTCTATTTTTGAGTTCATCTTTTAGTTCGTCCAATATTGTTTTTATCCTTTCCATTTTTGAGACTTTGAGCTCAACTTATTTTGCAAGTTGCAAAAGTTGACATAAATACTGTGCTCCCCTTGTACTGTGCTTCTGAGGTGCACTACGGATCCCACTGCTGACCAACACTTTTGTTTCGTGTTCGGGCCCCGGATAATGAGGATGCCAAAATATTTCCGGACGGCGATCCGATCGCTGGATCCGCAAATATACCTCGTTAGCCAATTAGCCTACACAGTACACCAATAAACCAATGGAAGCACAGTATAACAATTAAAACAGGGATTCAATGAATACAGGCATAATTTACACTGGCCACTTCATGTAATAGTAAAGCTATAATTTCCGGCCAGCTTGTTCGTTCACAATGGGCCGCAAAGAAAATACTTATAAAGTACTTACGTATAATTTCGAGTATCCGAGGTACAGATGACAGCAACAAACACAAATACACTCACTCACACACGGGTAGGTGGATCTTAACTTTCATCGCTTCTCTTTCTTTGCTTTAGGCGAAAGCGGCGTGGTTTCTCGGTCGCTGCAAGTGCGCACTCAGACACACACATGAGATTCCTCCGAACAAACACAAAAAAAGGTAGAGATTAGTTTCGGTTTGTCTCTGCCTGCAGGGGGTCTTCTTCAGCCCTTCCATCGAAGCCAGGCGTTCCTCTCTCTCTCTCTCTCTCTCTGGATTTTGAGCGAAGCGATTCCGTGATTCCTTTCTCTCTCTCTGCAGGTCACCTGAAATGGGTCCTTTACGGCAGGTATCGGTGGTCCGAGTGGTGTGGATGAAAAGTTCCCAGGCAAAACTAATGCTGGTTATTCCTCAGCTTATGTTTTTAGCTGGCTTTCCTTGTGCTGCGATTTTCTACAGCGGCAGCAGAACGGAGCAAATTTCGGGCGCGAGGAAAATCCCCATCCTATTTCTCTCGGCTATCAAACGGATTCTGCCACTCAACAACAATCTCCCGTCTCCAAGTGGTGGTAAGCGGTGAATTCCACCACTTGAAACCGCGGCATATTTATTACGAAACGCTTCAAGTCCAAGAGCTTTACCATTGTTTCGCGCCCGGCACAGACAAAAGCTTCAAAGCGCTTGCCGTTTAAACAACTTTTGAGCTATGAGAAAAAGCTTTTAAACTTTGACCTATCCCATTTCCGTTTATGGGCTCTTTGTTCTTGTTGCAAACACCTGCAACTCGCCACTTGAATTCAAAGTGCTACAAGATCTTTTCTTTATATACCGCCACTAGCAAGTGTTTTAAAACTATAACTCTGTTAATTAAACCCATAATCAAGTCTCAATTACCGTTCATTAGCCACGCCTCTCGCCAATGAATTATGCGAGGGGGATCGTCACAAAATCAAGAAATCTGAAAACATATATGTCGCATTCGCAATTTATGTAACTTAGAGAATATGCAAATCACACCAGCAATCGCTCTGGATTGATCACTTGCTTCCATGATGAGGCCATGTTCCCCAGCCAATAGCAATTCGTATATCAATCGGATTAGCAGTTAAGATCCCTTCTTAGCACATTCAATACTATAATTAAAAACCGATTTGGCGAACAAATAAATTCCGTCATTCACAAAGATATACCTCGTAATTCTATGCGAACCGATGTCCCACACTTTGTCTGTAACCTTTGAACATGGACAGCGTTTGCTTGGCAAAACCTGAATTTGAATGTTCGATTTCGTTTCCTACATATCTCTTTCCCTTCAAGCTGAGAATTCTTAAGAAAACCTAATTTTCACTGAAAACTTTACCTTCAATTTTACTGAATGTCGATGATACCTGAAATGCTAAATGTTGGAAACTTTCCACAGTGAGAATACTTTCCTCTTTATGTGAGTGCTTTTTGCTTAAGAAGCATAATGCAAGTTTATCGCTGACAATTTCCTCAGTGCCGTTTGTTCAACATGGCTGACGTTAGAAAAAACAGTTTCGTTAATGTCTAAAAACATTTTATTTCTGAACTTTATATTCTTTTAGATTACAGAAAAAATCTCTAAAATGAAGTATTAAAACTATATAACATTTATTAAATTTTTCACGTCTGCCAACTAGGAATTTATTTCGCCGGGGTTTTTTAGGCCTCGGAAGCACAAAACAAAAGTTATATTTCAACATGTGTTGCAAAATCTTAGACTAGTAATTCACTAGCGTCTGGCGACAGCGATATCCACACATCTCATTGGCAGCAATAAAACCGGCACCCACCAATTGGCGACCGGCACTAAAACTGCCCTTGTTGTTCACAGCAGAACGCTAAAACAACTCCGCGAGCAATCTACTTTTTTAGATTTGGCAACGCTCAGTAAATATTAAGTTGTCCATATTACCCTTCGATAGTATTAAAATTCCATAAAGTTGTCACTGAATTGGTCTGTTGTATTTTATAATGCCTCAAGTGAATCTGTATAGTCTCGCTAACAATGTCGTTCGAGATAGAAAAACATGCATATCATGGTGTGAAAGATATGATTTGCTACCCACCCTTGAAATAATAAGGAATTACGAATGACAATAAATATCGCTGCCTATCTTCTTAAATTGTCTTTTGCTATATATTTCTCAATACGAATTAAAATACTTATTGTAAATACGAAAGTATAATTTTTATCAGTTTCCCAACGTATAGCGGTAAGATCGTTTTTTTTTAGTTCTTTTTCAACATCTCCGTTATAGTTTTCATTTAGTACACTGAATAGTTTTCATTTAGTACATGAAACCAACATTAGTCATCATGATGAATAAAAAAAAAGAACAGAATGCAAAGATAACCACCCATAATGTTTGCATTCGAATGTAAACAACAACAGATGCGTTGCCAGATTGAAAATAGTAGATTGCTCGCGGAGCGGACCTGCGTTCCGCTGTGTTAGCTGTGAGGAATGCGCCCATTTGTGGAAGAATAGCCATTTTTATATTTGGATAGATACTGCAAACAGGTTAAGTTGTTCGATTTGTGCTGACAGCCGCCTATGAAGAAACTAATGTTAACTAAGATGTAAACAACCTGTGTCACGACTTCGACGACGTATACGAACAACAAGCGCCGTTTCAGTGCCGGTCGCGAATTGGTGGGTGCCGGTTTTATTGCTGCCAATGAGATGTGTGGATATCGCACTCGCCAGACGCTATTAGTTAACATACCACTACGTAGATAAGACATTTCGATATTTAACTGAAAAAACATATCATAGAAACATTTAGGTAATTTTACTTAATTAAACATATTTTTCCAAATTTTAAACTGAAAGCTTTCAATCAATAATTTGCATTAATGTGAATCTTATTAATTGTTATTCTAACCCGTGCATATGATGAACGGTCAGTGATGATTTGTTCTAACCCTCACTCAAATGTTTAAATCTTTTTGTAACTGAATTTTTGCCATCCTTTCTTCTCCCTCCCACGGGCTTCTGCTTCGTTCCTCGTGTGTAACCATATTACGAACACATTTTTTCAGATGCTTCGCCTCCCAGGTGGCACAGTGGTATGAAAACTAGGATCAAAGTATTTATCCAAGGCAGGACAGAGTTCGAATCCCGGTGAGGCACAGATGTTATATTTATCTGACGGTTCTGGGTCTCCCTTTTCTAGAATCAGTGGTTTTAATTTAGGGACGGGTAACTATTGAGCTGCTCATCGTGGTGGTGAACCATCAATCATAATCAAGTTTAGAAGTTTAACGCCAATCTGCGTCAAACGAAGTATACGCTACGAGTATAGTTAATGTGTAACTGACGGCTTGTTTGCCACATGTGAAAACCTCTTCTTTATAAGATTTTTCTCTGCTTTAGGTTCATCTTGGACGAAGCTCACATCTCGTTTCCATTTCAGGAACGCAACATAAGAATCCCAGCTACTTAGGGTTAAGCGTCTTTCTTGAACAACAACAAAAAAAATACCAAAAGGTGCGTACACCATGCCTCATGAATAAATAATGTACATATTTTCTGAATAAAAGCATGCAATTCCAAAATCAAGGGTAAAGAAACGGAGAAAAAGTACAAGTACCTCACCTCCAGCGTATTTCTATGTACCGTATGTACGTTTACGCGTTTTTCGCTGTGTTACCCGTGAAATGCATTCTTGTTAAATGAGTATCAATTATAAAAAATACTTCTGGTATTTTGTTTGCAAAAAAATGTTTAATATAACTGCTGAAAATTTCTGAATGTTTTCGTAGCTGGTATAGTTACATGTCAAAGCGCTGTTGGGTTCATTGTATCCGACTGCATAATATACATAGACTTGGTTAATACTGAATTATGAAATCTCTTATCCAAAAGTGGAGCGTTCGGTGAAACTTATGATTTCTGAGAAGGCGGGATTAATCGACCGACGTAGAACATACAAAAAGTTAGTGGTGGAGTAGGTACTAAAATTCCGAACGTGACGGGTAAACGGAAAGAGTTGTCACATTTTCAGTCAAGATTGAATGTCGGAGAAGGGGTACCTTGATTTCCTAAACTGCTTAATTGGTGAGTTTTATGCGAACCGTAGTTGCTAAGGTGTATTAGGCTGGCGTGGAAACGATCAAACAACGGCTCGGAGACAAAACAGCACAAGAAAGCGGCAGGTTGATGTTAAAAGTGAGCACCGATCCGAAGTCTCGTACAGGCCAACAAAAGGGCACTGTTCAACATTTGACTTTTCAATACAACAGAGGTCATCCTGGAAAAGTATTTGTAATGATCATGAGTCACACACTCGCACGTATGGGTTATAAGAGCAGATTAACCCGACGATCATTTATCTAAACTCCGGTTCTTCGACGCAAAAAACCTCACCTGGAGCAAAGATTATGCAAGTTGGAAATCGGACGGAAAAAGGGGTGCTGATCTGACGAATCGCTCTCTTTTCCCAACTCCGTCGTTGGTCGTGTACATATTTGGCGAAACCAACATGACGTACTCGATCCATAATGCATAGTCTCTAGTGAGCAAGCCTGTGGATGCAGTTGTATGGTCTGGATCATGTTTATCTGGCAGTAACTTGGACTTCAGGGGCATGCTAAAGAACGTATGTCTGCTGCCAACTATCATAAATTACTTGTTGTTTCTGTACAACCAGCAGTGTTGTTCTATTGCTGGAATGGCCACCAAATTATTTCAGGGACAAAGTTCATATTTTTAGTATATTGATTGGCCTCCGAACTTTCCTGATGGAACACATTGGAAAGGCATAACAGGCATCTCGATACACCAATCATCTCCACACCTGAATTCAAGGCCGCATTTCGCGCAGCTTTTTTGGCCATACCTCCCATCTCCTTCTGGCATAATATTAAACCGAAGCCATGTCTGATAGCTGCTGTACTAAGAGCGAAAGCAGGACATACGAAGTATTTGGTAAGTAATCCCAATATTACAGTATGATCATTGCGGTCACATGTGGTGTCGAACTAAGTAGAGAATACCTTCCACTTATTGAGAAAGGAATCAAATATTCAAGGGTACTGGAACATTAAGACAGTGTTTGACAAATATTTCTTGGATCTATGAGCCAAACCCAAAACTTTGGAGAGTCCTCCAACTTGCAAAAAGTGACGCGACGACGTCAGAAAAATCTTAAATTGCACAGTGACACCAAGTTTTTGCCATACATCAAAACAAATGCTCAAATAATCTTAAAATTATGCAATGAAATTTGTATTTTATCTACAGTCATAGAAAAATAAACATAAATTGTTTTTTCTGCATCTTATTTTTTTTATGTCCGTGGACATGTCTGATCGTCTTTGAATTTGAGTAGCACCTGCCCAGAGCGCTTGATGGATCAATTACCACCTATGATAGGCTATTCATGTTAATAATCATTATCAAGTCGTTCAAGCTTTCAACTTCCATTGACTACCTGCACTTTTTCTTGAAGCTATTCATCAGGTTAAAACCTAGTTCGCAGCACAGACACTATGGCCAACTATTTTCCCAATATTTGAAAGCTTTCCTTATTAGCTGTATCTAGACACCAAAGTTCACCCATTTTTAACATTGTCCAAGGACTTTTAATTCATACAACTCATTTTGAAGAACTTGCTCATATCCATCATACACGCTTCGTAGCTCAAGCTGTTCCCGGACACGCTGCATTTGTCCTGTTATTTCGTGAACACTATACGTCGTCCTTTAGACTGCTTCTTGTCGACCACGAAAAAATATGAGAAAAAGTGGTGTACTTTGCAGCATTTTAGTTCTTTCAATGATTTGACTGCATATCAGATCGAATTTTCCTCAGTTTTGATAGAAGTGCTGGTGGAACTGTTAAGTCCATGAAGTTCTACTTCTTGATTCACTCGTTTCAGGGATGTCTTATTGATGAAATTATTCTCACTATTTCCTGGATGGTTCATCAGTGATGAAAGGGACGTTACTGCATTTTATGTGTGTTTCAGCTTGCTGAAAAGTATTTGTTCTCTTTGGAATACAAGTAAGACAGACTTTTAATTACCCCAAGATAATCCAAAATGAAATTATTAAAAAGTTCAAAATCAGTGATTTTTTCTCAACAACGTTTTACAGCTGCAGACGCATTTCCCTTTTCTACGGCAAAACTAGTCAGATGTAGAACAACACCGTTCCAATCTTTCTCAAGTGCAGAAAGCGTAATAACGTTACTAGGTACCCACTTCACACTGTGTAAACATTGACATTTCTGTATATTAGCTTGAAGATTTTATGCTCAACTTGGTTCAGTTGCAGCATTCACTTTGGTGAATACTGATCCAATTTATCTTTTTTCTTGAGGGTTGAATCAATATCATTAATATGTTTTGCATTCTTCAGAGCACTGAAAACACTTACATAAGTTCGAACTCCTCACAACACAGTGAATGCCAATTACATGACTGACTCAGCTGAATGATTTGCACTAATCCTTTTTCTTTTCGAAACATTCTATGTGCACCATCAGAGCTGATACATTCTATGTACACCATCAGAGCTGATACATTCTATGTATACCATCAGAGCTTATTGTAAGACAGCCAGTCTAAGAAAAGACGCTTTCCTAATTCACTTTTCACTGCATCAAGATATTCGTCAGCAGTTATCCTGGAAGAAAAAAATATACATGGAAATGTTTCTCTCCCTGAATTCTTCTTTATGCATCTTACATATAACACCAATTCTTCAACACCTGCTCTGTCCCTTGACCTATCTAACATTAAGGCCACATATTTTGCATCTTGTTGGTCAGTAACCAACTCTGTCCTTATTATTTGTGCAATGTATGTTACAAATTCCTTACACCTTTTGTCGCTGTGCTGAATTGATCATTTACTTCAGTTCCTAATTTGCCAGTCAATTTTAATGAACCTTCAAAGTCAAGAAATGGCTTGGTCTTTGCAATATAATGTACAACGTTAAAAATCGCTTACACATGGTGTAAAAGTTTTTGGTTAATTTTTTTACGCATATGGACATAAGAGTAGATTCAGATGTCTCCGCTGATCTATATGCCGTAAAACATTTCCAATGGTGAAATCATTTTTCATGCTTCTCAATGGTCTGGACTTTGAAAGCGGCTCCAAATACTTTCGTTTCATTCCAAGTCTGATCTGCAGTATTAGAAATGGCATCACATATCACATTTCACACCCATGCTAAAATTTCACACCCATGACCTTGTGAAATGTTAGCCCCTTGAACCTTTTCACCAATGATATTTGGATTTCCGTCCTGTTGCAGTTGCAGGTTAGCTGATGTGTTTAAGGTGTTTCTTCTGTCTGAAGTTTTGTCCATTTCAGTTCTGTTTTTTCTTCCCCTTTTGCGTCATATGTCTTCATTTCCTATTCTGGTCCACCTCTTCTTTCTAATGTTTCAATGGAGTTGACTGTTGAAGTTTTCAAATCACTGGTTGAAGATTGTTTCACCTGTATGTTTGAGGAAGGCCGTTGATTTGATCGGTTTCCGACTTTTCAGGTCAGTAGAAATGCAAACACACATCATTTTAACTAGAATTGCTTTTTAAAAAGAGAAAACTATCACGCGCTGAACACAAGGATACATAGATCAAACGTTGCGAAAATACTGAAAATAACATTTCCGTTTGCTAAACTGTATGTTGCCAAATGACTTCAGTACTTTTAACACAAAACTATAAGGCTCCGTTCTAGTAGTTGAAAATTATGACTGGGCGTTTCGGATCTCAACGACCCTCAATTCATAACGTGTTATGAATTAAAGTTACGATTTTCGAATGCCCAAATGTGTTCTAAGCCAATACACAATTATGTCAGTCATCAGACGTGTCACATGACATGTCATAATTTCACCTTTCACTCATTTTCTTTTCCGTATTTTGTAATTAATTTTGTCAAGCGAAATATAGATTTCCATGTCTACCACATGGTAATGCTGATTATTTGTACACCAAAATTTACTTGGAAGCGAATTTCCTGTTGTTAAATGCTGATGAATCGTATAAGTAATATTGGGTCCCCTGTCTTCTTGAGATTTTATAACATGACGACAGCATTCCTTGAGGTAACGTAGAGTTTACGCTTCCACTAGGAAAACATAAATTGTGAAGTAACCACAGAGATCATGATAAAGGTACTGACGTGGGAGTCACGTGATCAGCTCCCTGAGATTGCGGAACCTTTGGCGACACGGTGATGGCGTCAACACTGTGCGAAAAGCTCAATTTTCGTGTTAAATATCAATTGGTCATTCTAACTATCGTATTCTGGGGTCCATATACGCATTTCAAAAATGTATCATTGCCAGAAGTGTTAAAGAGCATGCCTTGATAAACTGCGCTACACTCCTTGCGTGTTTACGGATAAAAGGGAGACTTGCAATCCAGTACCTTTGCTGTGTTAAATGTGGAAATAACAGTGACTTCTTGATTCTATCAATCAGAAATTATGATGACATCGATTGCTGGCATCGGAAGAGGTACATGAATTAAGGCAACGGTAAAATGTCACTCAACATTACAAACGAAGTTCATGCTGACCTAGACTATATCAGCAGACAAAGTCTCAAACAGCTCATTCTGAGGCAAATGTACGGATTTGATGATGCCAATTATACGGATTAAGCATTGATTCCACACGAACAAGACATAGTCACGTGACCAACACTCCCATCTAGGTACTTTTAAAAACCACACGCTGGTCAGCTTCTTCAGTTTGATGAAATAAGATCAAAATTTCATTATTTTGCTTTAAGAAAAATACATTGTGCTGAAACACGTTTATATAAAGAAAAGCGTTGACTTAAAATTACAAAATTTCTTAAGAGAAAAAACTTAGGTACTAAGATACAAATTCTAGTCGCCGTGGCGACGTGGAATTTGTCGAGAATTGTGATAAACCATGCAGACCTGAATAAGTGTAATTTGGCAATTAAAAAAATGCATTCCTAACGTCCTCGTATGTTACGGGCTCTTGCGTACTCCCTCGCTGTTCTATACCAGTGCTACAATTATTAGGTAAACTTTGTGTTTATGATCATGATGAAGTTCACTGCCGCTGTTACGAACAACAGCAGACAAAAACGACAGATAAATTCCTTTACAAATCAGAAACAAAATTAAAAATTAATTCGTTAACATATATTTCATTATCAGAATAAATTACTGTAAATAAATCACATTTAATATATTTACGTTAACGAGCCACATGAAATAAATATCTGTTAAAGGGCACATCTCTTTAGATCAATAAAGATATTTAGGTAAATACTGATCGCACGGGGTGTAGTTTTGATATATAAATATTTTGTTATGATTTTAAATTTATTATTTCAAATTCTAAGTTTCTCTTCATTTTAACGTAAGGAAAAAATCTGTCATTACTCATTAGCAATGCCAGAGCTACGATAAAAATTAACCGTGGAAAATCGAATTATTACGTTTGAGAAAAATTGCAGAGGTGTCCAAAACAAAAATGAAAGATATATGAGAATTACCATTTGTGTTTTGAACGTCCTTTTAATACAAGTCTGCAAATTACCGCAGCGGTTTTCTTGAGGCAAAAAGTTTTTAAAAACACTTTACCCATTTTTCCTGTATTTCATCCAAAGATATTGCGCGAATTTATTGTAAAAGCAGCATCGCTTCTGTTGCCGCACGAATAGATAGGTAAATGGAGTCAAAAGTGTAATGGTTTTTTTGCTTTTAAACAGAAGAAAAATCAAAATATGCCAAAAACAATTCTTTTTCCTGTGTAAAACAACAGAAATCCCAAAAATTATTGTTTCAAAAAGACATTTTTGCAATTAAAATACTAAACATTCTGACAATATTTGCACAAATTTATAAAGTGAGAGAAATTGAAGAGTGCGGAAATGTATGGTTAGGTAATAATTTTCAAGGGAAATAATCATTCTGGCTGTAGCTGAAGTGCAAGGCTTCCGTGAAGGTGCAAGTCCACGAATCTAAAAAATGAAATGAAAATTCCGTTAAGAAAATAAAAAATAAATGAAAAGCAAATAAGTGTTTACACATCAACCGAAATTTTTTATCGTAGGTGAACCTCATTGCATTACAGTATGAAACGAATTTCGAATTTCTATCCTAAATTTAAATAACGCATTTGTGAGATTATTAAAGGAAGCTTTTATTGATTCCGTGTTGTTATATTATAAAATGTATGCTTTCTCACTGAGTAACAACTGACAGTACAAGAAAGGAAAAAATATTAATGGTTTGAATTGTATATGGACGGATGTTCTTCCTAAATTTGTTTATGTAAATCGTACTAAGTTATTCGACGTATAATAATCAGTGAAAATTGTAAACCGAAGTTCAGGGTCAACGAACACCAACAAGTTTGAGGTAATGAATCTGAGTTGTCTATGATGAAACATTCAGAAAATATTCATAGCAAAGCTTTACTATACCGTCTAAATATTAAACACGTAACTTTCCCTCTAGCATGTGATTCTCAGACTAGTTCATAGAAAACTTTTGAAAATTTTCCTAAGCAAAGCTAAATGATATACATGGAACTTTTCCGTGCTCTGATATCAAAAATGAATATTAATCACAGAAACAAATGATCAATTGGTCGTTACAATTTGTTTATATTTGCAGGTTAAACCAAATGCTTTATAATTGTCTAATATAATTGAAGTTGTCAGAGTTCATTCTTGCACCCTTGCGTGAAAGCCAACTCTTGAATAATTTAGTAATTCGTCTAACTACGAGCGAGCGTATTATGAAACTATGTTAGTACTTTTTGAAAAAAACGTTAAGTAAAATATGTTTGTTGACTATATTTTGGTCCTGGTTCTACTGTAGTTACTTCTCCTTATGCTTTTACATTAGGCCTTGAAATATGGTATTTAAATTCGGTTGCTATTACGCTCTAGTACGTAGGGTTAGCACAAGTATTCGCTGATTTTAATCATACAACGTATTCCCAGTAATTCATAGAATTTTTTAGGCATCAGGTGAAATATCTCGGAGCGTGCATAACCATCTGTTGCACCTAGACAGTAAACCACGGACAGAAGTACACCGGGTTATCTTAATTAAAGTACACCTATTCAGCTGTGTCTAGAAAGATATTTAGCTGGCGAAATATTACCATATGCCGCTTGGGGCGCTGCAAACAACGATAAATCAGTTTCGTTTGCATAAACACACGTACCATGTGTTGCACCCACATTCTTAGGTACAATAGTGGCTACAACAGTTGTATGTCATTCTTATCAGCTACAATGGCCGTCACCATGCCGGAAATAGCTTTTCTTGTGAAGCTGTTATATGAAAACAACGGGAATGCTGATACTGCAGTTTGTGAATTTCTCCGTCGTATGAATTTACGGCAGGGAACCATTCACTACACAAGTGCACAGGAGAATTATCAATCGATTCGAGGAAACCAGACATTTGGGAATTAAACACAGTCGAGGGCGCCAACTCATCACTTCACAAGTCGTTGAAAATGATACAACCGCCGTTGATGAGCAGTTATTGCATAACGTTTTTGTCTACAGTAGAGCATGTTCAGTGTCACGATAGTTAAATTTATCCCATTGCACACTGTGGAAACATAATTCTCTGGAATTTAGTAATAATGATTTCTGTTTGCGTGGGCACTTAACTTGTGTGGTACAGGGACATGCAAATTTGGCAGCCTTGATATATACTATTACATTGCACGTAACAAGCATCACACAGAATCAGTTACGGTCGATCTTTGAACACTGTAGTCATCGCTTTCATGATTTACAATTACAGAATGAGGATCACGTTCAGTAGAACAGTTAGCCTCGCTGAGGTCAGTATCTCTATACGGCTCAATGAAGTGGTGATCTCTCTGATTGACCCGTTTGAATACCGAAGCTAAAGGGAAAACTATGTCTTCTGAGTAGCAGATTCATTTGTTCCACCAGTATTCAGCACACTTCTTAGAGAATGGATGAATACGTTGGAACGTATTTCATCGCATCTTGATAACCCAGAGTTTTTTTGTTCCAGCCTGATTAAAGGTTACAATTCCAATATTACTACAAGACATAACAAAAGAGTTAAACTCAAAGAATTCGCCCTGATTTACTCCTATTAAACCCTACGAAATTTAAGACGAAATGTAGTAAGCATAACAGCCATGAAATCACCATTTAGGGAGAACTCGAAATCTATTGGGCAAAGTTATGTTCTATTGTTTGCAATCGAAAAGGAGCAAGCGAAAGATTTTCGTTTGCTCTCATTTTTGAGTTTCTCTTGTATGCCAACATTCACACAGGTTTTTACTGGTTTAGGTTTAAGTTTGTTATGCCACTATTGCTTAAAACAGTGAATGGTGTTGATAATGAGGTTCCGCTACTACTTTTTAATGAAAACAGCACATAATTTCTTATACGTTTTCGCGGATACGCAAAGCACATTTATTAAAACCAATTTGTGATGCACCAACGTTTAGTAATTCCCTGGTAATATATAATTTTAAAACGAAGTGCATAATTTTCTGGGTTGGTTAAAGATCAACTTATTCTATCCGAAGTTATGTTATGCTTATTACATGAAGGTTTCGGTTTTAAAAAAGTTTTAAGCGCCCTATATACGTATACGTTTGTATCGGCTCTGTTATCGCATAATGTAACAACACAAATGAAAGTTAAATTGCAGTTGCCATGCACTTTCGAAATATATGCAGGAAACGTTTCTAGATAGTAATAGGTAATATTCCATATTGGCCAAGAGTAGTATTAATTAGTTTCCTAACTGAATATGTACTTAAGTATATACGCATGTAACCGTAAGAAGATAGGTTAAAGCTACATGACACATTTGTGATTACACACACGTCTGTAATTAATGAAGTAGAACATAGAGATCAAAGATGGAGTCGAAATACAAGCAGAATGGAAACAATGTATCCGAAATAGAAATAATGCTATGGACCTAATGGTTTCTCTTAAGCATTAAGAGGGTAAACTGAATTGGCGAATGTGAGTCCTTTACCAATGCTCTCGAACGAAAATAGGTCTGTTTGGGAATTAACTGTTCAGTTTTAGTGTAAGTTATATAAATGTAAGTAATAGTTTCATGAAATGTATAAAAATAGTACCCAAAAGCCTGACGCTAAAACGTGACGTCGGACATAAAATTGAAAGATCTTATTTAATGCCATCATAAAAATTGTAATACGCTTTCACGTAGAATTAGGTTTTATACTGCAATGTAGATGAGAAAAACATCGATGTGTAGCTATTTTACGAAATATTGAAAGAAGCAGATGTGTCAGCGTGTTGTATATTACCTGAAGACTTTTTCTAGAAGAGTCGTGGAAATATAAAATTATTCAGGAGCTAATTGTGCCTTGATTTTACTTAATGTTAATTAAAGTGACTTGGAGAGCATTCTAAATACACACATTTATTTATATAAATATCTCATAATGTTTTGGAAATTATTCTCATATTCCTTTTAATTAAAAAGAAAAGCAAGCTTTTGAATATCAGGCATTTAGTATTGGCATTACCATTGAGATTTGAAATCAAGTCGTCAGTTATGTAGGGAATTCAAAACGTACTAGAGAACAGTTGAAATACCAAGTATAAACTACAATTACTAAGCTTTCATTGGCGCCAGGAATTAAATAGATACTGATTAAGAATTCACCTTTTGCACTCTCCAAGGATAAAATTGTTAGCAGATCTTTGATGGGGTCGGCGTTTACTCCTATTCCCGCAGAGTCCGTGCACGCCGCATAAAGAAACATATACTTACAACATTAAACCAAGACCTTCAACATAACTAAAATATGTGATTGGCTTGTTCTTAATTTGGACTCATAGAAGGGAGAACCTTCCGTTCTCTTTAGATAAAATCAACTCAGTACTCTCTTCGATAACTCTCTCCATGTAGATTGAAAGAAACAGTTTTATAGTCTATCAGTGAAGAAAGAAATACTCCTCATTGAAGAATATTTTGAGAAACACTTTCAGTTTCAGGAATATTTCTTCCTTCGATGATGTGCTGTTGAATTGCGACCTACATGTGTGTGTGCATGTGTGTGTGCATGGATCATGGGTCAACACGCTATGAGGAAGCAAGGCTGCTTCGACTAACGAAAATCTGAGGAGGTTCAGATTCTGAAGCTAAGTTTGCTTTGTCTTAGTCGCTTGGAACTTTGCTGTCCTGGGTGGTGTAACGGTTAGCATACTCGAACACAGATTGTGAGATGCGGGTTCGATTCCCGCTGAGGAGAGGTTAAGTTTTCAAGTTTTCTGCGAGATATTACATGGATGACCAGTAAATTGTACAAGCAAACCGATAATTTATATTCTGTTTGCTTTAAATATGCTTGTCTTTTAGCCTTATTAGATATCATCATCATCATCATCATTGTCAACCATTATCAATCCACTGCTGGACGAAGGTCTCCCCAAGTTTCCTCCACAACGGTCTGTCTTGTGCCAGTCTCCTCCATGTCACCCCTGCATACTTTCGAATTTCATCCACCCATCTCCCATGTGGTCTTCTTCTGGGTCTTTTCCTGTCCCTTGGAATCCAATCTAAAATTTCGGCTGTCCATCGATGATCTGTCCTTCTGGCAGTATGTCCAGCCCATTGCCATTTCAGGGATTTAACTCTGATCATGATGTCTTCCACTCTTGTCATTTTTCGGATCCACGAGTTCCTCTTCTTATCTCTCCTGGTTACACCAAGCATGCACCTCTCCATGCAACTTTGAGTTGTCTGCAGCCTTTGTATGTCTCTTTTAGTTAAGGTCCACGTCTCTGCACCATACGAAAGTACTGGAAGGATGCATTGATCAAACACTTTTCTTTTAAGACATAATGGCATATTGCTCTTGAAAATTATGCTGTTTCTTCCAAAAGCTCTCCAGGCAAGTTTTGTACGCCGATTAATTTCTTCACCAATGTGACCCTCACTTGATATCTGCTGTCCAAGATAAACGTACGTGTCTGTTATCTCCAGCTTTTCTCCATCAATCGATAAATCTTCATTTCTTGTAAAAGCATTGAACATCACTTTTGTCTTCTGAAAGTTCATTTTTAATCCCACTTCTTTACTCTTGTCAGCAAGTTCCTGGATCATACTCTGCAGCTCTGATGGGGTAGTTGCAAAAATGACTACGTCATCAGCAAAACGAAGGTGGGTTAGATAATCTCCATTAATCTTTATCCCCTTGTTTTCCCAGCTCAGCGACTGAAAAACACCCTCCAATGTGGCATTAAAGAGCTTCGGAGATATGGTGTCACCTTGTCTCACTCCTTTCCAATTTTTACGTGTGTTGTATTTTCAAACAGCCTAATCTTTGCACTTGCATTTTCATAGATGTTATTAATAATATTAATGTATGCATCTTCAATACCGCAGGTTTTCAGAGCCATTGCAACTGCTGATGGTTTCACCGAATCAAAGGCTTTTTCATAATCGATAAAAGCCATGCACAATGGAAGTTCATATTCCCTCGCTCTTTCAATTAGTTCTCTCAGCACGTGGATATGATCTATTGTGCTGTAGCCACTCCTGAATCCAGCTTGTTCTCTCGGTTGAGCCATGTCCAGTGTTACCTTCAAGCGGTGTGAAAGAACTTTAGTGAAGATTTTATAAACTACTGATAGGAGGCTGATAGGTCTGTAGTTTCCGAGATCCTCAATGTCACCTTTCTTATGTAGCAGGATCATTGTAGCAGTGTTCCAATCCTCAGGAATCTTTCCTTCATTAAGGCATCGAGTGAAAATTTGGGCGAGTACTGTTTCGATTTCTCCACTTGCTTCTTGTATGATGTCTACAGTAATTCCATCTTCTCCTGGAGCTTTTCCCCGCTTCATGTTCTTGATTGCATGTGCAACTTCTGCTGGAAGGACTGGAGGAACTCTGGTACTGGTATCTTTCATGATGTCTGGAGTGCATATATCATCCCTTTCATATAATTTGGAGTAGAAATCTTTCACTCTTGTCAAAATTTCACCTCTATTTCTTGTTACAGAACCATCTTCTTTTCTCAGTGCCATAATCTGTTTTCTTCCCTTACTGAGATGTCCCTTTGCTATCTTTAGGCTTTGGTTGTTTTCAATTGCTTTCCTCACTAGTTCACAGTTGAATTTTCTTACGTCTTCAGTGATACTTTTTCTTACTGTCTTGCATAGCTCTATATATTCCACTTTGGAAGTCACATCTTCTTTAGTTGTCCTCATCTCTCTTCTTTTTTGCATCAACATTTTCGTTTTTCCTGATAATTTATTTACATGCAACTTGTTCTTAGACCCAGCTAATTTTGTTGCTGTTTCCATAAGAGCTTGGGTTACTTTTCTGTTAACTTCAGAGATGTCCACTTCTTCCGATGTTAGGCCTTCTAAAGGAGAGAACCTGTTCTTCAGTTCCAACTTGAAGGTATTATGGTGTTTTTTAAGGTTGGTTATGTCAATAGATTTTGTTTGTCTTATGAGCTTGCCACGTTCAAGTTTAGTGTTGAGGTGCATCTTACATCTCACCAATCTATGGTCACTACCTGTGTTGAACTTGTTTAGCACACTGCAGTCTTCTATGACGAATTTTTTGTTACACATAATAAAATCAATTTCACTTGTCGTCCCATTTGGATGTCTCCATGTCCATTTCCTGTGTGGCTTTTTCTTGAAGAAGGAGTTCAAGATGAAAAACCCTTCTGCCTCTGCAAACTCAACGAGAGTATTTCCACGCTGGTTTCTGTTGCCGTGACCGAATTTACCTACTGAAGTTTCATTCTGTTTCCGTTGCCCTATTTTTGCATTGAAATCTCCCATAATTATTTTCAAGTGCTGCTTACCTTTATTATTTAGATGACAAATTTCCTCATAAAATTCTTCAATTTCTTCTTCAGGATGACTTGTGGTGGGTGCATAAGTTTGAATAATCTGAGCCTGGTATCTTTTCGAGAGTTGGATAACAAGTCGTGCAGCTCTGTCAGAGGAACTTTCAACTTCTACAACTTTATCCTTCAGTTTCTTGTTTATTATGAATCCAACACCACTAATTCTGCCAGTATCTGTCCCACGATAGTAGAAGAGATGTCCACTTTTCAGTTCGATGAGATCTTCTCCTTTTCTCCTTACCTCACTTAGCCCCACGATGCCCCAGTTGATGCTTTGTAGTTCCTCTTCCAATTCAAGAAGCCTTGAATCAGAAGATAGGGAGCGTCCATTGTATGTAGCCAAGGTCAGCATCAGATGGCAGCCTAGTCCGGTCCTCCGGGGATTCTTAGCACCCTCTGCCTTCATGTCGCACTGGCCGCTGCCTTGGCCAGGTACATTCCAGCTGCCGGAGACTGAGGGCCAAGATTTAAGTTGTGGAATCATTTTGGAGGGGTTTGGCCATAACTCACCACGCTGGCCAAGCGGGTTGGTGAGTGTGGGATAGAATTTCCTCTAATCCCGATGTTATAGTTATACCGCTATTGGCGGTCGTCAGAGCCCCTTTAGTGGGAACAGGATGCACCACGAGAAGGCGGGGTTGACATTTGTCAAGGAGAGGCTGTGATGTTACGCATCACCTGACCTTACATCCGATATACTGTTAATAAATTAACGGGATAACAATCTCCGCTCTTTAGTATATTTCATACGCACGTCAATACCTAATCCTGTGCTCCGCAGTTCATCCCGTTCAGCTGAATATGGCTCAGCTTTCTTCAGATTGCGAGTTCAAAGAGATTACTGCCCAATCTAATATTATTCACAGGAAATCCGAACTGGAGGAAAAATGATAAATCCAGACACTGAAGCAGAATAAACCTACAAACTTATACTAAGCATCATCAAAAATACCATGGTAATGTCAGAATATAAACGCACTAATCCATCCACTCAGCTTCAGTACCAGGGATCAATTAGCTAAATTCTTCTCGCTTCTTTCATTGTTTGGAACTCCTAAGATATATAAAACATAGGGCTCACCTGGTCGACGATTATCTTGAAAGTGAGGATATTACCCGGATGGTTTGGACTGCTAGATCGCGAGACATAAACTCCATCGAACATGTCTTGGACGTTCTTGGGAGAGCAACTGCAGCTCGCCATCTCCCTGCCAGAACAATCCAGGAGCTGTAAACCACTTTGTTGCAGGAGTAGGATCAACTGCCACAGGGCTTCATCAACTGCCTCGTTTCCAGTATGACGTCACGCTGGGAGAGCTGTATGAGTGTGAAAGGTGATCATGCCCCATATTAGTCATTTTATGTTCGATGTTGCAACGTGGAGTTTGGACATTCCTGCGCTGATGAGCCTTACTGACGATAATGAGTGACGATAATGACTGTTGTATGGTATAAATTTTTCTCTTATATAATTGTGTATCCATACCAAATTTTATTAAAATTTGTCCATTAGCTTTTCAGAAATTCGACAAAATGTGAAAATTCTCTTAATTTTGAACACCAGTGTACTTACTATTTTTCGCCGTGGATTATTCATTTTCAATGATTTTATTAATCACGGGTTCCAGATGGAAAGCAGAATTTTCCACACATGTGCAGGTTCCATTGCATGGCTGTTCATATGTTGCGGATTACCGTCCGAAACTAAATATTTCTCATAACTAAACGGTGCATATAAATGCTGGGTCTGGATAACAGTTTAACTAGTTGTTGCTGGCATCGCATTTATGTTTAAAGTGAAGACATTTAAAAAAGCAAAGAAGAAACACGAAAAGATTGCAGGTCGGAGCCAAGAGAAAAATGCTTCCTAAAGAAGCCTTAAAGTTTACCACAGAAAAACCTGCTTTTTTTACATTTGAAAAACAGTTCAAAGTCTTTGGAATTAAAAGTCGGCTGGAAGTGGCGTCTATAAACATTGTAATGCATTTATTAGACTGAAGAAATTTAAATATGAATGTCTGTGGAATTTTGGCGCGCTGTTTTTTACTTCGTTTTTATTTTGTAATTGAAGGAATAACACCCACTGTGAGCTGCTCGATGTGCTATAAGCAGTTACCCGTCTATTATTTAGTGTTGGTAAATCTAAGATTTTTGATCGAATGTAAGATCTAGTTCAGTAAAGAAAGCACGTCACCCATGCCGTTTCCGGGATTGGAACCCAGACCATCTCGGTGAAATTGTCAGACCTACAATTTAGACTACTGCGACACATGTTCAGCAGTTGTCTAATTGTTAGATTTTCGAGACGTCAGTAAAACAAAGCAGACAATTCTCGAAAAGTTTTGGACAAAAAGCCTAACAAAAGGCGAATGACAAAATTTTGGGATTAGTTTTGCTTAACCTCTAAAATAAGCTGCTTTAAATTTCTTATAAATATTTTGTAAAGATATATAAGTGAAATTAAAATTTATATTTAAAATTTTTTACGTCTTAGAATTGACATAAAAGAAATAATCTTCGAAATGCACCTCACCAATTACATCATTTGAAACTTAGATACATTTCAATTAATCTTGAAAAAAAACGACAGCTAAGAAAGTAAAATCCTGGTATTGTATACGTATGTACACACCCAGTAGACAAAAGTTTAGAGATGGTGTTGATGGGCAGTTGACGTGGGCATACACCGCCAGGAGTGGAACAGACTAAACCGAACGCCGGCGATTAATAGGCTAACAGCAAGAAGTCAACAATGTATCGCAATCTACGAACATGGGTAAACGTGGTGATCTGTGTGACTTTAAACGTGGATGCATTGTCGGAGCAAGACAGATGGTCATTCTATCGGCTAAGGCAAGCGGTGGCTGACCACACGATATTCATCACCGTGATCGACGCAGACTATTATCTAGGATCATACAGAACAGACTACTATCTAGGATCATACAGAACAGACTACTATCTAGGATCATACATAACAGACCGACAGTTCAGCACCGGCGTCGTATATAATCATATAGAGGTTGAAATCATCAGGTAAAATGTGGGAGGCTAAAGTAGCGTTCTCGAGGAAACGATACTGCGCGTGCTGCATAGCCTGCTCTACGGTGGCTAACTCTCTTCTAGTGTGCCACAGTTTACTCCTCGTTATCGGATATTACGCTTTGCCTGGTACCGGGAACACCAAAACTGAGTTTCTGCACAATTAAACGTCGTCGTGTAGTCAGGGGAATCGCGTTTTAAGCTGCACAGAGCTGACGGGAGGGTGTGGAGGGTGTGCAGGGGTCGTCAGCTTTATGAGGCCCTGACTGCGTCCTGTCACGGTTGATGTGTTCAAGGTTGTGGTATCTCTGTGGCGCTTTAAGAAGCCTTCTCATGGGATGCACTAGGTTCACTAACGTGTATGGAGTGTTTATTAAGCATTGGTTTTACTAGAATGTGCTGGCTGATCATTACACACTTTCATGTCCTTCGCGCATCCGGCGTCCGATAGTCTGTTTGAGTAAAACAATGACCAAACGCACCGGAAAGCAACCGCTTAAGCATGGCTCGAGGAATCCTCATCTGAATTTGAAACTATCCAGCAGCCCCCAAGTTCTTAGGGAGCCTTCTCATGGGACGCATTAGGTTCTTTAATGTGTCTGGAGTGTATCTTAAGCATTGATTTTACCAGAATGTGCTTGCTGATCACTACACACTTTCAAGTCCTTCGCGCATCCGGCGTCCGATAGTCTGTTTCAGTAAGACAATGACCAAACGCACCGAACGCAACCACTTAGGCATGGCTCGAGGAACTCTTATCTGAATTTGAAAACTATCTAGCAGTCCCCAAGATCTTAGGGAGCCTTCTCGTGGGACGCATTAGGTTCATTAATGTGTCTGGAGTGTTTCTAAAGCATTGATTTTACCAGAATGTGCTGGCTGATAACTACACACTTTCATGTCCTTCGCGCACCCAGCGTCCGATAATCTGTTTCAGTAAGACAATGACCAAACGCACCGAACGCAACCACTTAGGCATGGCTCGAGGAACTCTTATCTGAATTTGAAAACTATCTAGCAGTCCCCAAGATCTTAGGGAGCCTTCTCGTGGGACGCATTAGGTTCATTAATGTGTCTGGAGTGTTTCTAAAGCATTGATTTTACCAGAATGTGCTGGCTGATAACTACACACTTTCATGTCCTTCGCGCACCCAGCGTCCGATAATCTGTTTCAGTAAGACAATGACCAATCGCACCGGAAAGCAACCGTTTAGGCATCGCTCGAGGAACTCTCATCTGAATTTGCACCAAACGCACCAGAAGGAAACCTCTTAGGCATGGCTCGAGAAACTCTCATCTAAATTTGCACCAAACGCCCCAGAAAGAAACCGCTTAGGCATGGCTCGAGGAAATCTCATCTGAATTTGCAGTAAACGCACCAGAAAGCAACCACTTAGGCATGGCTGGAGGAACTCTCATCTGAATTAACACACCAGAAAGAAACCGCTTAGGCATGGCTCTAGGAAGTGTCATCTGAATTTGCAATACACGCACCAGAAAGAAACCGCATAGGCATGGCTCGAGGAACTCTCATCTGTTTTGCACCAAACGGACCAGAAAGAAACCGCTTAGGCATGGCTCGAGGAACTCTCATCTGATTTTGCACCAAACGCACCAGAAAGCAACCGCTTAGGCACGGCTCAAGGAACTCTCACCTGAATTTGCAACAAACGCACCAGTAAGCAACCGCTTAGGCATGCCTCGAGAAACTCTCTGAATGTGCACGAAACGCACCAGAAATAAACCGCTTAGCCATGGCTCGAGGAACTCTCTGAATTTGCACTAAACGCACCAGAAAGAAACCACTTAGGCATGGCTCGAGGAACTCTGATCTGAATTTGAAATTATCTAGCAGCTTCCAAATTCCTAGGATTTCAACCCCGTGGAATCACTCTGGATTGACTTTGAGAGGACCATGAGGTCTATAGATCCTTCACCGATATCTCGAGATGGGTTGTGGACAATACTAGAACAGGCATGAAATGGTGAATACAAATCAATATGTAAACACCACGCTGTACTTGAACTGAAAAATACAAATCAATACGTAAACACCACGCTGTACTTGAACTGAAAATTACAAATCAATGTGTAAACACCACGCAGTATTTGGAATGATGAATGCTATTCTAAATATGGACTACGAAGATTTGATAATATCTGTGGATTTTAGTTTTGTACAGATCAACTGTCGCTTTTGTCATATTAAAATCACTTTTGCCTCTTACATAAAAACACATTTAAAGTTCACCACTAAACAAACATTGAAATCAGTATGTCTTTGTATTTGTCTGAGAAACATTATCATCGTTTCGTATCTCTTGGCTTTATATTAAAAAAAATGTGCTACATGATCCTCAGAATTTCTATTTTGCATAGGGATACAGCGGTAAAGCTATTAACTCTTGATTTTATTATACGTGAACTGTCTCTTGAACTTTTGCCACATATATTGTTTCATGATATGATTCAAAATTAATACTTTTTGCTTAGGAACTTTGGAATTCTCTTCTGTTGGGAAATATGCGAGGAAGACTTCAGACGAAACACCTCAACTTTTCAATTTGGAATGCAGTTTATTTGCCTGTTGAAATTAAAAATATCCACATTTGAAAGCCACATTATATCATATATTTCTTTCGAAACTAGTACACTAAACACATCTAAGTTAATTAAAAAAAATCAATATATATACATAAATTCCATAATGAAGTTATTTACAGTTCAGCAAAGTATAAATGAAAGACAATTGTTTTTTCACTGATCAAACCGAAAAGGAAAAATCTCGATCACATACAGGATTTTAACAATTGTCTTAAATCATCGTTTCATTGGCAGGGAATAAATTCAAGAAATGTGGTACTTTCGTTCTCCAAAAGGAAGCAAAAGCTCATTTTAGACTAAATGTCGAGTAAAATTCAAGATACTACAAGTTAAAATTGAAATTTGACCGATTAGGGTAGACACATGTTAGCAAAGAAATAAGTGGAATTATTAGGAAAATTCGGTCATTGTAACATATGTTATGCTTCTTGGTGTTAGCATCAGTTCTTCTTTAAGAAGATGCTGCCATTCTCTCGATAAATGCAAAGGGATGTTCTCGTTGCATCGGTGGTAATGTGTGTGAATTTCTACATTTTCGCGTGTTATTCTGTTTCTATAGCTAGTGAATGGAGCTAGCCTTTTTATCTAATCACGTACCGGTATCGCATCTTTCTTTGTTATTTCTTTAAGCATAGCTGTCGCTGTTACATTCTTTCTAACGTCTCTCTTGTGCTTCATAGTCGAGATTTCTATGAGTATAATTTGCATACATATTGAACGTATTTCTTGTGCTCCTTTATCCAGGTTTCAAGTAATCTTGTCTTCATACTTTTCAAACGTCTCTCTTGTATTATTTAATACAGGTATGGATGAGTATTTTTTTAAATATTTATTAAAGGTATCACTTGTGCTCCTTCGCCCTGGTTTCAATTACTCTGTATTTTATAATTATTAAACGCCTCTGTCAGAGATCGCAATAACGCCTGGAGAGGCATGGTTTACGTATCAAAAACGAAAATTACTTCCTAAAAATAGGGATGTGTTTTTACTGCTCCAAAAATTATTCATCCTGATTTAAAAACCGATCTCTAGGTGTGTGTCTTTTTTATTTTTACCATTGCTGCTATTTTTCGTCGCCAGTCCAACACAGAAATTACGCCGTCGAGAACGTGACACCTTCCCCGTTCCCCACCTTAGCTCTGCGTCTGTTTTTGGTTTTCGCATATCCAGGGCCGAAGGAAAACCCGACTCCAAAGGCCCAAGCTGGCTACTGACTGTACCTGCACCGTTCAAATGTGGATTCCGCAGGGATATACTGAACTCCCTTTTAAGATTTGTTGTGACGGCGTTGCGCGAGCAATATTGCCAGGATCAAGCGGTTCTTCAGCCCGGCACGATCCGTCCACTGACTGGCAACGATCTGCTGCGTCTACGGGATTGGCACTTAACACCCCTCAGCCATAGCCCATGAGAGTGACGTTTTAATCGAAAGGGGAACTTGAATTGGCGTCTGGCTAGGAGATTTAGTCACCAAAGAGATGATGTTTGGGACCAAATTTATTTATTTTTGTCTAGGCTAAAATAGAAAATTACCCACACATTTATGCATTCAAGGTCTCGTATAACGGGTAATTAATCCTTTAATTCATGAGCCTTCTCACAGAGATAAAATTGAAAAATTATTGACAAAGTATTTTGAGTTCCGCAAGACTATGGCCTGTACTGCGGTGATGATTCTGGCATCAGTCATTCTGATTTTCTTCACCACAATCTTGCGTCCTCTATCTTCATTAGACTTCAGTCAGCTTTCTGTCATGAGCTCTTCCTGCATCGCAAGGAGTCCTAGACAAGCTCGATGAGTTTCTATCTCGCGCGGAAGTGAACGAACAGGATCGAGAGGTCCTTCGTCTACCCCACTTCTTGTGCGAGGACTTTTGTCCGAACTCAAAGAGAAACGCATTTGAGAATCATATGGGTGACATCTGTGGTCTGGGCCTGCACCCTCCCCAAAGGCCCAAGGCATACGTGAGAAAAAAAAAGCATCATCTATGTAACAATTTCGAAGAAGAAATTGCAGTGACCTTGAGCACTGTCGTGCCGGGCACGGCAATACGGAGACTTATTTATTTTATTTTATTTTGATTGAAGGTTTAACGACCACCGTGAGCAACTCAATGGGCTATAAGCAGTTGCCCGTCCCTAATTTAGGGTCACTGGTTCCAGGGAAGGGAGAGAGCCAGTGCCGTAAGACAAGCAAAACACCCATGCCTCACCGGGATTCGAACCCGGACCCCTTTGGACGAATGATCAGAGGCCATCGCTTAGACCACTGTGCCATCGGAGCCGCACGGAGACTTACAAGCGTGCCGTTGCGTGCGTTTCTGCCTATGTCCAAAATAAATGGAGGGAAAGGCAACATTTTCTTCGACAGCTCCAAAGCACACCAGCGTTGTTGAAAAATAAATAAAAAAATATGCAAAGAGCAGATTCCCGTTGTTTGAAGCTAAAATATTTATTTTATTGTACTTTGACATTTTGAGGCAACCTCAAAATATGCGTAAAAGTTGTATTATGGATGCGAACAAAAATTGTAGACTATAAGAAATATATATGTAGGTTTTCCCCGATACTAAATCATTTGGATGTATCATAAACGGACCATCAGATAGATTCGCTTTTATCTTTTGTACCTATGTGATTGACGACTTATTTTATTATTCAATTTAATCACCCCGCCTCCTTTCTTTTTTCGTCACCAAAATCGTTCTACGTAACTGAAGACACTTTTCTTCCCTCTGTTTTGTTTAAAAGTCCATTTGGTACAACCGACAATCATAAACTAAGGAGGTCATATTTAAGATGAAGCACAAGGAATGGGATGGTAGCAAAAAGGAGACAGGAAGTATTCCGATTCTTATTGTTTAGGTGTTGTTTAAAAAACAGTATTTCCTAGGGAGAGTTGAAAGAAATATTTGCCAAGGGTTAAGGATGCATGTTTGAAAGTTTCTAAACTTACAAATAATTACTCTATTTTAAATTTTGCTATAATTGTTCAAATCATTAAAATATATCAATAGCATAGAAAAACTAAAAACAGCAATTGTTTTTATTTTAATGCACAGAGAGTTTTAATAAATTAAAAGACGTTTTCTCGAAATCACAATTTTTATAGTAGTCGTTTGTAAATTAGGGAGGAGGTACTACATCCAGAAATCACAAAATGTATTTATTGAAAATCATGAGAGATGTATTTCTACTCCCTGTCGAACAACTTGCAGCGACAACCGATCTCTCGTGTGCTCCATGGTACAGGTTTCGATTAGTCAGTTTTAATATTTATTAAACTTCTGTCTTGTGCTCTTTGTCCAGAATCACGTGAATCAGTTTTTATGCTTATGAACGATCCTTTGGAAGACATTTGGGTTGCTTCGCGTTATTTCATACACTCCTGACTACATTCCTCTAAATAACAATCCGAAATTCTTATAATAAATCTAGTAAAATTTCAAAAACCTCGTGATGCTTGCAATACCGGCAAAGCAGTTCGAACATTACACTGATTAGGAAAGTCAGTGCTGCAAACCTATGATTCGATGTAATGGGTGACTGATGCGTCATCACCGAGTGATAAAAAGTTCGTACATATGGTGCTTGGGATGTAAACAATATACTGACCAATGTTCTCGAACCGTGGTAGTTTTAATAATAAAAAAAAAACATATTATGCATTGTGATAAATAGACACAAGATAAATACTAGTAATTACTTATTAAGGGACAACTCTTCATCTGCAATATTGATCATGTATAAATGTATTTATATCTTGTAAATACATATCATGCAAGGTAAAAGAGATATCCGATTATTTTCTCCCGGGTTTACACATGCGTCATATCTTTGAAAGAAAATTGAGTAAAATAAGAAACGCATTTAAGTGAACTCACTAGCGTTAACTAAAAATATATCACTGAAGAAAAAGCAAAAACAAAATTATTGAAAGGTGTTATAGTGTTGACTTTTTTTTTACTTCGTTTGTCGCTTTGTATTCTGTTTTCACAATATGTGTACAAGTGAATCAGATGCGATATTGTTGAAATAAATTTAAATCAGCAGTTGCGTATATTTTCTACAGTTTGATGGAGCTTTTTTTTTTTTGCTTTGAACACATTTGTATAACAAAGCCCCTAATACCCAAGTGCCTGTATCCTGAAACGCAAAACAAAAACAAAAGATATTTGTTGTTCCTATTTTACCCAAAGGATAAAGTGTCAGCCATCAGTCAGCAGTTCTTTACAAGTAAAATAAACTATAATCATGCAGACCAATTGCTTACTTGGTTCCTGTGAGCGTTTTAGAAATAATGACTCGCCTTTTGCTAGGCTTCGGAGGCTGAATTTTAGACCTTTCGTATTTTTAAACTTTTGTTCTTCCGTTAAATAATTACTTTCATTATAATGAAAAGACACAAAAATTGGGAAATACGTAATGTATGTTTACGCATTTATGAGAACATTGCGTATGACTAGGAGGTTTGACTTGTTTACTCGATGTATCCTTAAAATAAAATGTTGCTGTTCTTTGCATTTATTTCACCTCACATTCCAGGTTTCGTGTTTTTTTTGGTAAACCAGCGCAACAAATGGCAAGAATTTTAGAAATATAAGTGTAAAACATATACACTTTTGGAGCTGGAAGTTTAATAAGTACAGAATAGACAACGGGTTCAAGAATTAAAATGTGCGGACTTTAGAAGCAAAAAGAAAAACAAGAAAACAGATACTCTACGGGTTTTCTTCTGAGGAAACACTCTCCAGAGAGAAATGCTACAAATATGACTCTCTGATCTTCATTCTCGCCCTTATCTGGACTGATGATATTTCTTCTCTTTAATTGCTAAATTTTCCAAAATAATTCAGGGTTTCATATTTTTGTCCTGGAGCCACGGTAAGGTAAATTATCTCATGTGAAAGATCCATTTTGTCAAGGATATCTCTCAGCATCAGATCACGCAGCCCTCGGAAGAAGATGTGCAGTGATCACGATCTACTACTATATGCATACCACCCTCACCGGAGAGCTAATACCGTCTAGATGTTTCAGTCTGTGGTGAACCTAGCTTGTGCTTAAGAGTTCCGTTTGGTCATTCGGAAAGGACGAAGGAAATTACCTTGTGTATTGAAGTCGTCATTATTGTTCGTTCAGTAAGGTTTCTATAACCCATCTTCGTAATAAAATTATTTGATTTATCGACACCGGTTAAAGACCGAAAATCGTCCATTCGATTCCCTCAAGACAAAAGAATTGTACATGCTCAACGAAATTGCTCTTTAGGTCATCAGAAAACATTGGTACTTAAATGGAAGAGAGAAATGGAAATTTTATAAGCGACGGAGCCCAGAAGAAACTAACATGTAGTTCACAGCTTTTAAATCAGACTTCAATATATTTTTCGTGCTTTCTTTGAGTTACGGGTATACAACAATTTCCTTTTGTGAGAATGAACTGCGTATAAATAATAACACTTTTGTGGACGGGAATAATTACAAGAGAAAAATTTTCGTAGCAAGTTTTCATAGGAATTCTTCATTGATAGGAGGACCAAGACCAACAGGAGAATTAGATGAAAGTTTATGTTCTCTAAAAGGAAAGAAATGTTGGCCGTGTATTCTTAGAATAAAGGGTTTTCCGAGGAATTCGCAGGGAAACTCAGGAGTGCTTCTTTATCGCTGTTCCACAGCAAAGTATCCGTGTTTTAATACCCATTATCAAGCAGCATATGCGTCCTGGGACTATGATAATATCTTACGAATGTCGAGTGTACAACCATCTATCCGATGAAGTTTTTACATTCGTAGGTGAATCATTCACTGAACTTCATAAATCCGAATACAGGTGCTAAAAATCACTTACTGGATTCCATGTGGTGAAAAGCGAAAGTTAAAAACAATACCAAGCTGGGCACTCAAAAGGGCGTGATGGATTCGTACATATTTATGTAAATTTATTGGTCGGGAAACGTGGAATACGGATAAAGGTCTATTTTTAAAAAATCTGGAAAAAATGGTAGCATATTGGCCTCCAGAATGACATTGCTACCTATTGTGTTGGTATTGGATTTTTTATACTGCATAACTTCTTTTCTTAAATATATTTTTAAGTAGTTTTTTTTTTTTTTGCCTTAAAAAGTGAAATAGTAGGTATTTGCTATATACTGAGTAGTCACTTCATTGTCACCACTTGACAGTTTTATGCAAATGAGCTGTGGCTGCAAGCTGTTCCCTTAGAGGGCGTGGCTAGTATGAAAAGGGAAAGCTTAGTGCTTGCGACAGTAGTAGAAGTGACTTTTGGGTGACGAGATGTGTAAAAAATTTGATTTGACGACGTAAGATGATTGTAGGAGCTCAGAACCATGGAGCAAGTATCAACGAAAACGCTGGATTCGTGAAATGTTCCAGAGCAGCTGTTGTTAAAGTGTCTAAAGACTGGACTGTCAGCCAAAAACCTGGGTATCTACGTGCAACGTGTGATCGTCATTGACTAGTGACTGATAGGGTTGAACGGAGAATGTCCAGACTGGCAACAGACAACAGAAGAGCAGCAATGCAGCAAATTACAGACCATCTTAATCAGTGATCCCCTCAAATGATCTCGGCATGCACTATTCGCCGTACACTGCATCGGATGGGATATTAAAGACGAAGGCCTGTTCGAACACCTTTGCTGTCTCTAGTTAACAAGAGAAAACGTCTCCAGTTCGCCCAGGAGCACAAGGATTGGACAGTGATAATTGGACACAAATTATGTGGTCAGATGTATCACGTTTTCAGTTGCACCATGCCTAAGGCCGACTGTGAATTTGACGGAAACAGCACGAAAGCATGGACCCCAAATGCATTGCTCCAACCCATCAAGCTGGTGGAGGCAATGTTATGGTTTGGGTAATGTTTTCCTGGAATGCTTTGGGTCATTTAATTCGTGTTGATCAACGTCTGACTGGCACATCATAGCTAAACATCGTTGCGGACCAAGTGCATCCTGTCATGTGGGTGATTTATCTCAATGGTGATGAGTACTTTCAACAAGATAATGCGTCCTGCCATAGAGCTCGTGTTCTACAGGTTTGGTTTCAGGAACATGCCGGTCAGTTTACTTTGCTTAAGTGGCCTCCACAATCTCCAGATCTCAACCCCATGGAGACTTTGGGGGATGCAGTTGAGCGAGCCATCAGACAGCTGGTCCCATAACCCTGCAATCTCACACTCCTGGAAAATGCTATTCTTCAAGTTTGGTCTCAGATTCCACAAACCACCTAACAAAATCTCGTGGAGTCCATGCCACGAAAAATCGACGCAGTATTAAAGGCAAAAGGTGAACCATTGAAATACTGAGGGGTGGTCATAATAGAGTGGCCACTCAGTGTATAAAGTGTTATTATAATATCAAACAGCAACAGCAAATATTGACGGTAAGAGAACAGCAAAGTTCCGCCGATTAATTGCAAAACAGCCCTATCGTAGCATCATTCATTTACACATGTACAGCAAAAAAGGAAAGAAAAAAACTGTTGATACATTCAAGACCCAAATTCTACAAGTATCGTCAATTAAAGAGGTCGCTTTTTCAGTACGCAAATCTTTGGCAAATCCGTACGTGGACACTGCTTCTTTGGTTATTTTACAATCTGATTCGAGCTACAACACTGATCCAACAAAACTGCTGTCCTGCCAAATCGTATCAAATAGTGTTAAGCGAACTATTTTCGGAACGGCAATTAAAACTGGTTAGAGAAGAAATAAACAAAATTAAAAGGAAAAAAATTAGAAAGCTAAAATATATATACACTGAAGTGCTAGAAAAATTGCTACAGACGAGCTTATGCAAAATACATAGCACGTCACCCATACGCGTACTCGGTTGCCTCCGCCATAGCGTATATAAAACGACAGACATCCTTGCCAGCTGTCAGAGCTGTTTTCGGCAGGAGAATGACAAGTAATAACGATTTAAGTGATTTTCAACGCGGTGTCTTAGTTGGCGATCGTGAGATGGGCCATAGTATTTCGGAGATAGAAACGAAGTACGGATTTTCACGGAGGACCATTGCAAGGGTGTACCGTGACTACAAGAATTTCGGCGAAACCTCCAACCTACGATAATAGTGTGGCCGTAAAAAGATATTAGGCTTGCAACACTCTCGCAGGTATCATCGGAATTCAATGCTGGAGCCTCAACAAGCATCAGCGTTCGGACTGTGCAACGTACCCCGCACGATATGGGCTTTGCGCGCCGACGCCCTAACTCGAGTCCCCTTGATGGGTGCACGACACATAGCTATGCGCCTCGCTTGGGTACGGCAACACCACCACTGGACACTTGATGACTGGAAACAAGTAGACTGGTGTGCTGAGTCGCGTTTCCAACTATAATAGGTCAGATGGAAGGATTCGTATGCGGCGCAAACCCCATGAAGCCTTGGATCCCGCCTGTCAACAGGGAACTGTAGCAGCTGCTGGGAGTTCCGTAATGGTATGGAGTGTGTTTAGTTGGACTTCACTCGGACCCCTGGTACGTCTATAAACGTCTGTGACCGCCAAATGCTATGTACGTGTCCTTTCTGACGAGGTACACCCGTTCATGTCCTGCATTCATTCTGATGGGTTGGGCCTGTTCCAACCGAACCATGCACCTCCACACAAGTGTCAGGACGCCACATTATGGTTAGAAGAGCATTCATCTGCGTTTAGGGTGCTGCCATTCCCACCCAAGTCCCTAGATCTGAACGTGATAGAACACATTTGGGATGCCATGTAACGCGCTATCGAACACAATAATCGGAGACCTCGGAATACACCTTAATTGTTGAACGCTCAGCGGGCAGTATGATGTGCATTGCATACAGCATATTTCCAGAAGCTACTGGAGTCCATGCCCCGTCGTATTTCTGCAGTCCTGCGTTCCCGTTAGGGACCTACTAAGTATAATACTAGTATACCAGTTTATCTGGCACTTCAGTGCATATATATATATATCAGAAATTAATGTTATAAGTATATGTACGTATTCACACTTACGTACGGTTGTATAAGAGCAAGTTTTTCAACAGCGAAAAGACCTTGAGGAAGTGTCGGAGTGTAGTAATCTCTGACCAGGGAGAAGGTGTGGGGGTTGGGGTTGGGTGTGTTTTCAGTGCACTTAGCCCATGATCCGGAAGAGGTTATGAGTGCAAATGACTCTTTTCGGAATTTCCTCAGTGGCACCGACCAACATTCATCCACCCTACGAGAGTAGTTCAGTCCTCAGTATGTTCAAATACTATACTGTTACTGCGTTAATGTTCTTAGGGGCAAAGGGTTTAATGGGAACAGTGACAAACATGCAATAATGAAATAGGAAACTTGTTTCTGCGTAAAATTGTTCGATGAAGTTATTTCAATAATCATCGGTTACACGGTGATAGATGCCACGGATTAATTGAAATTACATTACGAACTTTATAAAAGATGTGAACTCAATTGCAGTTTTTGGAACTTTTCTTGCACTATTTAAATAGAGAAATTAAATATATTAATAGAAAGAAGTTACCCCAGCTAACGTTAAGAACTAATGATTGGTGTTAAAATCACTCCGTTCTAGTATGGGTGCGGAGTAGCTGCAATAAAAATCTGCAGGTAACATTTTTATGACTAATATAAGGTTATCTGCGTCACGTGTTACATGTTCGCGTTTTGAACGTGATCCTGGGGTGTGCAGCCTTAAAGTTACCTTTTAATGCAGGGTCGCAGCGGACTGGGTGTGTAATTCAAGGTTGTGCTGGTTTTAGTGCATGCATTTATTGTGTGTTCTGGTTGACTGGTTGGGGTTTTGCTAGAGAAGAACGTTGTGTTGTGCTTGGTGTGCGCCGGTTCGGTGTCGATGGGCTGCAGGGTGTAGGCGTCACAGTAGGAGTAAGGTTTTGACCTCCGACCTGACGCCTATGCTGGTGGGATCACTTTATAAGTGACAATACCACTCAGTCACCTGTGAAGGAGGGTTCTTCTCCTATTTGTATGTACACGAGATCTTCAGCCTTACATTATCGCCGTACAAGGTATTCCGCCGTCAGTTCGAGAGAAGTCAGTGAGAGTTCCTCTGCGTCACTTGCGTTTTGGGGATTCGAATGTTGGTGTCTGTGGAACAGTGTTGTGAGCATCGGGCTTGAGTAAAACACTGGTGGAACTAAACCAATGTCTCACACATGTGACGATGGGAAGCAAGTGTGTTGGTGTTGTTGGCAACAAAACAAATTTCATTTACTTTAGGTAGAAAATAATTTTTTCGCGGTTTCAAACGTCGTTCATAAAATCTCTGTATAATTTGCAACGTTTCATGTAACATCTAAGTTTAGGCATCAATTGTCAGAGGCAGAACATGAACTGACATAAAACCTCAATATCGTTTGCAGCGGTTCATGTAACATCTACGTTTATACACCAATTGTCAGAAGCAGAACTTCAAGGGTTTTTTTTCAAATGAAATATAATCACTGTAAAAGTTTGTACCCCCAAAAGAGAATTTCATACAACACCTCAAATGGTACTTTTCCAATCGCATTCCAGAGGCCACTACGGAGAGCGAAAAACAATTGCCGGTATTGTAAAAAATATTCCTTTTGGGTTTACAAACCTTTGGCCTCCCTTCACACAAATTTTGAAGTTGTGAATCCATTTACTGGTGTAATTATGACAACGATGTTAAGTCAGATAATATCAGAAAACTTGAAAATTTCATCATCCTGGAGAGGGAATCAAACTCGCATTTCCCGGATATCGATCGAGTATGCTGACCACTGCACCACCCAGAGCGACCAAGGTTCAAGTTTCATGAATAATTTGAATCTTGAGATTTGGATTCATTCCCGTGATTGCCCAGAGGAGCAAATATCAATGAATAAAATAAGGGAATACACCATTGTACAATGCAAATTTTGAAGTTGTGATTCCGTTTATTCGTGTAAATATGACATGGATGTTACATATTACATCCATGTCATTTTATATTTACAACAACAAAAGGACTCACAACTTCAAAATTTGTATTGTACAATGGTGTAATCCCGTATTTCATTCATTGTCAGCATTTATTTTTGATTTTGGAAAATGTGGCACTCCAAGTACATGTACCACCACCCTTGTGGGTCACATGGTAGAAACGTTAGAGAAATAAAAATGGAGAATATAACGGCACAATGCTCACTTCTAGGGAGGGAGGAAATGTGAGGGGGCAACGAACAGACTACCCAGTGGCTTAACATGCGTATTCGTTGCAACGCATATACGAGTAGACATTTCTCACAAAACTGAAAATTTCATCATCCCGGAAAGAAAATCGAACCCACTTTTCCCGATTTACGTTCGAGTATGCTACCGTTACACCACCCATAACAAGAAATCTCCAAGAAACTGAGAATACGTTTTGTGACTAAGATGAAACGCTCTGCAGTGCGCAAATCGAAGGATATATATTAACTAAAAATATTATACCTACACTAGGAATCCAAATTTCTTGGCGTAGAGTAGAAATCAAAGCTTGCAAGCTTTTGCACATAAACCAGATGGCTTTTTCAAGGAAGGTAAGCAGCTAACTGCAAACTGGATAATACGTTAGGACACTTCAACCATTTGAATGCGGAGACTTGACTAGACAATAAATGAATAGGCGCAACTGTGGTCATTCATTCGGAGAAACGAGGTCACGTTGGTTGGTCACGCGGATTCGTGACGGAAAACGCATCATTATTTGAAGAATTGATTCCAAATACGTGGCAACTCCACAAAGACGCTACCACTGCAAGCTCCGCTGCTGATCAAGGTTTCGCGAATGACAGTAGATTTGGGTGTGGAGTATGAAGCTTATTTCTTTATATCATCCCACCAATGATCAGCGGACTAGAACTTGAATTTTCTTTATAAGGTAGTTTTTATTTTTCTGTATTTTGTATCCCTTTTATATTCTTTGATTCCAATTCCAAACGAATGTTTGGTCATTCCGATGTAGTGTTGCCTGGAGCCGTCTGGATATTGTAGTGGTATGGCATTAACACCTGCCTCATTTTGAAGTGGAAGCTTTTCAATATTTCTCTTAAAAAGCCTATATAAAAATGTCCGGGACCTTATGCCGACACCGAAATTATTCGCCCTAAGCGCATTTTTGTGTTGAAAGAAAGATTAACACGGCTGGTTCTGGCTTTCTTATACGCTTTTCAAACGTAATTAGAAGAAGCGTATATGCTCCAGCTTTGTCCGTTTGTCTGCCCGATAGCTCGCGTAAAAATGGTTCGATTTCGATGAAATTTTAGTATATGGTTGGGGACCACCTTGGGACGAAACCTACTGAAAATGGACGGAATGGGGTCAAAGGTCAGGACACAGAAGCGGGATCCATTCCATTACCTTAATGCGCCATGTCATACGTAAAAATACTTCGATTGAGACAAACTTTATCATGTTGTTCCGAAAGTATGCTTAACCGGTTCTAATGAATAACATCAAAATGGAGTCAAAGATCAGGGCATTGAAGCGAGATTTATTCTACAGCCACTCTCCTTACAACCTGAGTAATAACTTAAGTAATGATTTCTGGTATGTTGGAAAGCGTACAATAATCAATGCATTGCATGATTTTACTAATTCGTTTGATAAATCTAGGCATCTGGTTCGATGGATATCCTACTTCAATGACCAGTTCGACGATGGTTTTTTAGTTAGGATTGTCAAGAACGAACATCGGAGGAAACCGAGAAGGCTCTTCTAGTCTTAGAACGGAAGAAGGCAGTCTGGTAATCGTCAGGGCAGAATGAACTAAGGAGCATCAGGTTGCCAACGCAGATGGGTTTATAATAGACTTCCGTAGGAAGGCGGTTGTCCTGCCCTTTGCTCACTAAGACGTATTGATACGAAAAGGTACAGCTGTGTTCGAGCTCCATAGTCAAATTGATGTTTCATCTTAGCGGCACGCGAAAAGAAAGCGTATCGCCTGAAAAAATAAGTCTGCAGAAATAAATGATAGTCAAATAGGTGTTACGGACAGATGGATGCCAAATTAATTAAATGTTTCGGGTGGTGTAACTGTAACATTCTCGAACGTAAATCACGAGATGCGGGTTCGATTCCTGTTCCAGAACGATGTAATTTTTAAGTTTTCTGAAGCATGTCTATTTGCATAATTTAATTTGGCATCCGTCTTCTCTTGAAATCTATTCGCGCGGTGTATAGTTCGTGGTTCGAGTAAACGAAGATCTGCAATTGAAGCCTCTATCATTTGGTGCGAAAACGGTTTCCCAAACACAAAACTCCACAACCTTTTTTTTGTATCATAAATTTATTCTCCTGGAAACTGTATTGGTTCTCACCTGTTACAAATTTAAGAATGAGCTATGGGTTATGCTTCCAAAAGCGGCTGGCTCTCTGCGACTTATGCTTCTTCGGTAGTATGCTGCCATCCTACCGACCTCTTGGGAAGATACTTCGAGGGAGTTAAATAAACGCATTTCGTGATTATTTTTAGTGCACTTAAAAGAACCCCGTTGAATGCTAATTGTGTCCCTGCTCTCCAAAGCATTTATTATGACGGACAAGGTTTGTTTCCTTGTGAATAGGTGAGCGTCTATATGGCAGAGTAAATCAATTTATTACGTACATTTAAAATCACTTGATTACCTTCCGGTCAAGAACAGTCGACACCAGAAAGCAGTGTTCCGAGCAAAGATGACAACTCTGTTGGAATAAATATTACAGACAGAACAATTTCATCGAAACAACTCTTCCAATTTCATATCTTAGAGCACAGTTAAAAAGCTCCCGAAACAAATAAAGAGCTTACTATGTCCTACTGCGAAACACATGTTCAAAAATAAACTAGAACAAACAGCTACTAAGAGTGCCAACTTACTAAGCGCAAGCGAACAGAAAATATCACGTGCTGACTGCTATTGGTCTACCTGTAATCAAAATAATTTTCAATGGTTCGCGGTGAGCATGCTGTGGTTGGAAGCATGGGCGCTCATAGCTCAAGTTTCAGAAGGGGGTGGGAGCAAACAGAATTATACAGTAACTTCGAATACATAAACACCATATGCGAATTTCCAGTGTACCTTCTTGTTATCAAACTGATTTTACTATATTTTCAACACTAAAATTTCATTGGAAACCAGAAGACCCCAAGAACTGAGCAGGACATCAAACGAATGACAGATTTCCTGATTCAAACCACGTAGTTCGGTACAAGCTCTTTCTGTGACAGTTTCAATAATGCGTGTCAATTCATTCTTAATAAGTTCTTTGAAGATGAGAAAGGTCAGTACGCGATGAGCATCACAAAAATTTAAAGATTAACTGGGGTAAATCCTTATGTGCTTCATTAGTTTCAATTTGCTTCGAAAGGTTCCCATACATTTAAAATCTCTGATTGTTTCACCGAATGAAATATAGGTCTATCAGGGACGAATATTTGGGGTGTTATAGGTGTATGGCGCACACCCACACAGAGTCGCAATTTATCCAACATTATCGATATCATTTTTGCGGATTGATTTCTAATAAAAGTCGCCAGAGTTTGACTCAAGGCTTCGAGTAGTGGTTAAAATTAATATCTCCCATATAATGTTTTCATTATGTGTAGAAGGTTTGTTCAGTATGCATATCGCATTCGCGCTAATATCTTCGGGTGTGCTATTTACCAAGCGCAACTTCGACCATGTCCGTCAACTGTGATACAAGCGCTCCCTAGATGGCGCTGAAGATCACGTTTTGATTTCCCCAAGCATTACAGCTGATCGTTCATGGTGTGCTTTCGAAAAAAGGCACCGATTGGAATCCCATAGCGTAACGCAGATCAGCGTTGATGCGAGTTGCGGTTATATTATTTTTTTTTGTATAAGAAAATTCGCCAGATTTTGTCCCAAAGCTTCGCATGGTAGCTACAATTCCCTTATACAATGCTCTGTAAAGAGGAGAAGGTTCGTTGCTTTGTTGAGTAAACAAAACATAGTAAGTAATATTCGCACCTGCAGGTGTGCTGTGTAATCAGCGAACAACTAGGTATGTAAAGCAGCTGTGATAGAAAGCTCTCCCGATGGCGTTGCAGGTCACGTTTTTATTTTCTCCTGGTTTCAAAGCAAGCCTAAAAACTTCTCTGTGCGTGCGCGCCTAAAAAAGTACCACTCGTCACTTTTGTCTGCGTTCGGACTCGCATAGTCATTATACAGTCCAACGTTCACCTGCTATTGTTTTTCTGTCTTTTCGTCTCAGTGCGAATACATGTGTTAATGAGCACAGATTAAAAACAGAATTTGAATTTTACCCATATATGATCGGGAATAGTGTTTACGATATACTAAGTGTCCCACTTTCGGATAGAGTTTTTCCAGATTATGTAAATATATTTAAAGTTGAAAAGCCTTGTCCTCCTTTTCCAAACTTAATGTACAAGCATAAAGATAAAAGAACCGAGTACAATAGACATTTCTCTGTTTCCCATATGATACAGTAGAATGGTTAACTGGATGTTAACTGCGGTCAAGAGTTTTTTGTTGGCCTTGCTCACTGTTCTCCAAAAGAAAGATGTTTGAAATAAAAACGGTTTTTCCGATTTTAAGCATTTAGCCATAGCAAATGAAAAACATGAGCGCCCCCAGTCACACGTGCAGTCTTTTCTAAATCTAAAGGTATTTCGAAAGCAAAGTATTGACACTCTCATTGACAAGTAGAGAGAAGTTGATATAACCCGTCATGATGAAGTGAAGAAAAATAGAAGCACCTTGAAAAGAATAATTGATGCTGTATGCTATCTGGCTAAGCAAGAACGTCCTTGCGGAGCTATGACGGGTCTGAAGATTCATGTAATCTGGGCAATTATATGGCATTTTTAAATGTATTCGTGAGTATGATCCTCTTTTAGGCAGGCATTTAAAATTATCGACTGTATTTCGAGCAACATCTTCCACTGTACAAAATGATATCATTAACGCTGTATCCATTGTGGTTAAGGAGAGAAATTACTTCAACCATATTTGTGGCCTTTCATCTGGATGAAACTTCCGATGTCATGACAAAATCCCAGCTATCAACTATTTTACCTTTTGTTCATGATGGGAAAATACACGAAAGGTTCATTGGTTTTAGCTATGCACGTGTTGACAGAACTACTAGTAGTCTTTTTAAACATGTTGTAAATACATTTGATGAATTTTGGTTGGCCAAATTTATGATGGTGCTTGTGTAATGAGCGGACATATTAATGGTTTGCAGCAAACATTTATTGAGGCCCACCCTTTAGCAATATTTACGCATTGCTAAGCCCATGTTTTGAATTCAGTCCTGAAGCAAGCCTCGCGAATATCAAGGAATGTTTCAAACTATGAGTGGATTAGCAGCGTACTCTTCTAAGTCATGGAAAAGAATATATGATTTACAAGATTTTGTTGCTAAAAGAATTCCGTCCATCGTACCAACCGTTTGAAGCATTACTTCCCGTTAAACGGACACTGTAAAATGTCACAGAAGTCAACTTATCGAAATTTTTTAACACAGTGTGGACAATACTTGTGAATAGGACGTGGATGCTGCAACCAAAGCCCGTATGTTATGGTCTTTCTTAGAAAATTTTAGGACCCGTTTGTTTCTAGAAATATTTTCTAAACTAATTGCCTATACTTATGTCTTGAATAATATACTCCATAATTCATCGGATGACATATTGTACTATTGTAAAAAAGTGCATGACACTGTGAAACAACTTACGAATGGTCCCGAACATGGACTTCATGACATTTGGGTTTCTGTAGCAAATGCAAATCATGCGATTGACGAAACAAAGCCTAAAAGACGAAAAACATTTGAAGAAGAGGAGAAGAAGTGAATGTCGTCTATTATAAAAGGAAATAGTCGACGGCATGTGCTTGGAGATGGAAGAAATAATTTCTTCACTTTGGGTACTTTAATTTTTTCAACTACTTTGTAGCGAAAAATATTATCAGTGTACACAAGCTTTTCCCGATGGAATTGTAGAAAAATTAAAAGATTTGTACGGGCGTCTTTACGATTACGTTCGCTTAAAAAATCAACTAAAAGTCCTCTGTTAGTATTTACGCCATTAAAACAGGTTTTAGACTCATATGAGTTGTGCGTTATACGGATACACTGAGTGGCCACTTTATTATGTCCACCCCCTCAGTACTTCGTTGGGCCACTTTTTCCCTTTAATACTGCGTCGATTCTTCGTGGCATGGACTCCACGAGATGTTGATAGGTGGTTTGTGGAATCTGAGACAATGCGTAATGAATAGCACCTTCCAGGAGTGTGAGATTGCAATGTTGTGGATCCAGCTATCTGATGGCTCGTTCAACTTCATCCCACAAATTCTCAATGCGATTGAGATCTGGAGGTTATGAGGGTCCCCTAAGCAAAGTAAACTCAACGGCATGTTCCTGAAACCGCTCCTGTACAATACGAGCACTATGGCAGGACGCATTATCTTGTTGAAAGTAGCCATCGTCATTGGGATAAACCATCCACATGACAGGATGCACTTGGTCCGCAACGATGTTTAGATACGATGTGCCAGACAGACGTTGATCAACACGAATTAAAGGGCACAAAGCATGCCAGAAAAACATTTCCCAAAGCATAACGTTGCCTCCACCAGCTTGAAGCGTTGTATCAATGCATTTGGGGTTCATGCTTTCGTGCTGTTTCCGCTAAATTCTCACTCGGCCATCGGCATGGTGCAACTAAAAACGTGATTCATCGGACCACATAATTTGTTTCCAATTATCGACTGTCCTATCCTTGTGCTCCTGTGCGAACTGGAGACGTTTTCTCTTGTTAACTGTAGACAACAATAGTGTTCGAACTGGCCTTCGACTGCCATATAATATCCGATGCAGTGTACGGCGAACATTGCGTTCAGATATCATTTGAGGGGATCCTTGATTAAGATGGTCTGTAATTTGCTGCACTGTTGCCCTTCTGTTGTCTGTTATCAGTCTGGGCACTCTCTGTTCGGCCCGAGCAGTCACTAGTTGATGACAACCACACGTTGCACGTAGAGACACAGTTTTTTGGCTGTCAGTCCAGTCTTTAAGCACTTTAACAACAGCTGCTCTGAAACATTTTACGAATGCGGTAATTTCGGTGATACTCACCCATGGCTCAAGCTCCTACAATCATCCCACGTTGAAAGTCCGTCAAATCCCATTTTTACCCATCGCGTCAGCCAAAAATCACTTCTACTACTGTCTCAAGCACTAAGCTTTCCCTTTTTATACGAGCCTCGCCCTCAGGCGGAAACAACGTGCAACCATAGCTCATTTGCTCAAAACTGTCAGGTGGTCATAATAAAGTGGCCACTTAGTGTATAAAAAGTGCACTATCTAAGTGGCGTGGGACATTATTACAGACGCTTTCGGTTGATTATTCAAGAAAAATATTTTAATTATGATAATTGTACTGTTCTTTCAGCGAAGGTTTTTGCTGACTTTACCTTGAAAAATGCCTTTCAATAGGCTTTAGATATGCAAACTTCTATCACAATGAATTTCTGAAATGGTTGTCAATCTCCAATTCTGTAATATTCACATTTACTAGTATGTGGTCTTGCAAATGGAATCGCCTGAAGTGTTTCATTTTGTTTTTCACATAGTTTTATATTTGATTCATAAAAATAGGTACCAATTTGTTTATGAAATAAATATAAAGAACAATTTTCCTACAAATCGGATTCCTCTCTTAACAAACGTGTCGAGTAATGAAAGCTCACAGAGAACAAAATAATTTCATTTGAACAAAAAAACTAGTCACAGCGCCTCTGGAAATGTACTACATTCCATATAAATATTCACTGTGAACATATACTTGCGTGATGTTCTCAGTTATGTAAAAAAACCTGCTTGATCGCGTTTTGTTTTAAGCAGCCATTCCTTCAAAAGTTGGGGCCTTTTCAAGAAAAACTTATGGAAAAGTTATCCCGTCCGGTGTACGCTGTAGTTAACAGGATGTTTTAGACTAAACGTACTATGTTAGGCATGTCGTTAATTATAGGAAGGATCGTGATTTTCCTGAACCTTGCAGCTTAATTGTTAAGCAATACAAAAATGAATACAAACAATTTATTGCGTGTGCGCAACCACCGAACATCCATGCCATAATACAACGCGAGGCGAACATGGTTCATAGCTTTCATTTGCCTGGATGGTTTTTAATATGCAGTTGAACTTGCCAAACTTGCTTCTTTTAGGAGACATAGATGTCACGCTTTCGTAAAGTGAATTACATTCTTCGATGATTTGAATGGTTCTTATTACGTAGTTTATTGAATTGATATATGTAATAAACTCACTGGGTTTTGTTCCAGAATCCTTAGGTTTAACGACCAACTGGAACCCTCAGCTGTAAGCTAATCCCACACACTGATGTACTTACCTGAATAAAAAGACAAAAAGAAATATTAAGAATGACTTAAGTGTGGGATATGGTGGACCTACCACACTTGAGCAGGATGGCACACCACGGAATCGACCTGGACTTTCTAACCGGCGTATGAGAAAGAGATGTCGGCTGAGTGAATGTAAGATTGGTGTATGGAATACTAGAGGTATAAATGGCAAGATGAGTGAGGTGATTGAAGAGATGAATAATAATAGACTGGATGTGCTGTGTGTAAGTGAAACCAAAAAGAAGGAAATTGGGGTAGAAGACGTGAATGGCACGGTGAGTGTGTGGTCTGCAGTATTGGATATTATGAGAGGACAGGCTGGTGTAGGTGTGATTTTAAGTGAAAAAAAGAAGAACGACTTGATTCACTATAGTTGCGTAAGTGAGAGAATTCTCTGTATTCGTTTAAAAGTGAAATTTCAGAGAATTGTAATTGTTCTAGTGTATGCTCCTTGTGACTCGGAACCTTCTGATAAGAAGGAAGATTTCTGGAATAAGCTAAAAGCTGTTTTGAGCCAGTTCGGTGCTAAAGGAAAAGTTATAATAGCAGGGGATTTCAATGCTAGAGTAGGTGTGCAGAATGCCATTTCTGACAATGTTCTGGGTAAGCTTAATGACCCTTGTTTGAATGATAATTGTGAAAGATTAATTGAACTCTGCATTGAGAATGGTTTGTGTGTATCTAATACATTTTTCAACCACAAGTATATCCACACATATACTTGGGAAAATCGTACTCTTGGTCAACAGAGTGTGATAGATTTTGTGGTGTACGATCAGCGTTTGAAACACTTAGTTGTTGACACCCGTGTGATGAGAGGTGCGGATGTTGGTTCTGATCATTACTCGGTAGTGTCGCGAGTAAAACTGAATGTTGGTTGGAGGAAAGGGAATAGGAAGAGACCCAGGATAGAAATAATAAAAGTTGATAGGCTCCTTGAAGATCATCAGCGGTATTCCTGACTTACTCAGAGAACTACTGAAGGATCTGAAGTCTGGTGAGAGGGATGTAGAAAAGCAGTGGGAAAGTTTTAAGAACATGGTTGTCACTGCTGCTAAAGAGGTCTGTGGCACCACAATATTGGGTAACAATAGAGGTGATGCTTGGTGGAATAGTGAGAGTGATGAGGCAGTAAAGAAAAAGAAGGAAGCCTATTTGGGGATATTGCAAGGTAGAGTCTCTGTGGATGAATATCGCTGTAAGAAGCGTGAAGCTGCTAAGCTGGTTCGCCACAGTATAGCAAAAGATATTAAAGAGAAAGTGGAAAGGCATGAACTGGCTTTTTGGAAAGATAGAAAGTCCTTCTGGAAGTACACGAGACTCAGGAAAAATAGGGGAACCAAAGTTGTAAGTTGTGTGAAGAATGAGATTGGGGAAATGATATGGGATCCCAATGAGTTAAGTGACAGATGGGGCGAATACTTCTGTGAGTTATCAGATCAGGAAAGCAAAGATGATTCTGAGACAGACGCAGATGATGTCACAATGAGGGATGAAAGCACTGGAGATATCTCAAGAGACGAAGTGTGCAAAGCTCTAAAATCTCTTCAGAATGGTAAGGCTCCGGGAGTTGAAGGCATAACTGCAGAGATGTTGAAATATGGTGGTGACTCTATAATTGACTGGTTAACTGAAATTTGCCAGTTGTGCTGAAAGTTTGAAATGGTCCCTCGGGATTGGAAGGATGCTATTATTGTTCCCTTGTATAAGGGAAATGGTGATCAGACTGAATGCAAGAACTATCATGGTATTAGCCTACTGAGTGTGCCAGGGAAAGTGTTTGGTAGGGTTGTTATTGAAAAACTACGGGTCTTACATCATTGAAAGTGTGGGATGTTCAGAGTGGTTTTATGCCTGGTAAAGGCTGCACTAACCAAATGTTTGCATTACGCACGATGATTGAAAAGTATCTGGCTCTTGGGAAGAAAGTTTTTACTGCATTCATAGATTTAGAGAAAGCTTACGACCGAGTGAATAGGACACTTTTGTGGAAGGTATTGAATGAATATGGGGTTACTGAGAATCTACTTAATAGTGTAAAAGCCATGTATGCTGGTAGTAGAGCTTGTGTACGAGTGAATGGTGTTTTATCAAAATGGTTTTTCATTGGTGCAGGAGTTAGACAAGGTTGTGTAATGTCATCATGGCTGTTTAATATATTTATGGACGCATGTATGCGTGATGCCCAAATAGATAATAGTGGTTTACGTCTTGGTGATATCCGCGTGCGCAGATTGCTGTATGCTGATGACACTGTCCTGTTGGCAGAGAGCAAAAGTGAGTTGCAGGGTATGTTGACTTGGATGCACGAAGTTTGCAAGAAAATCAAACTGAGTATAAATAAGGGAAAAACCAAAGTTATGGTGTTTCAGAGAGGAACGGGTAGCACTGAATGTAATGTAAGTATAAATGGCACTGTGATTGACCAGGTGATTGAGTTTGTGTATTTAGGAAGCATGTTTCACAGAGAGAACAAGGTGGATGATGAAATCAGTAGGCGAGTGATTTCTTCTTTGAAAGTCATAGCTGCTCTGGAAGGTTTTCACAGGAATGATGTGTTCTCTAGAGAGTCCCGCATGGCTGTGAATGAAACTGTAATTGTTCCTACTCTGATGTTTGGTGTGAAACCTGGGTACTGCAGAAGAAACATAGGAGTCGTTTGTGTGCTGGAGAAATGCGTTACTTACGTGGGGTTAATGGCAAGACACGATCTGATTGTGTAAAAAATGAAGATATATTGCAGTTGTGTGATGTGAAGCAAAATGTTGTTAGCAAGGTGGAGACTAATATGCTTCGGGGTTTGGCCATGTTGAAAGAATGAGTGATGAAATGCTTACTAAGAAAATCTTTTAAGCCCAAGTGGCAGAAAGTAAAGGCAGAGGAAGGCCAAGGAAGACATGGGTGGATAAGATTAAGGAGTGTCTGCATGAGAAAAAGACTATGAGTATGAAATATAAAAGATCTTGTGTACGGCGTGTAATGGATATCAGTGAAGCACGAGTTGTATGTTAAGATCACTGTATATGGAGAAATTTGATACGACAACAATAAGTAAAAATATCTGGAAGTTTGTATTTCTTTTTTGGAGCTAACCTCTGAATCTCAGAGAACAGCTTAGTGATATGTATGTAATATGTATGTATGTACTTTTTTATATATGTTTTTCACCTACGTTTTAGACCGGCGTTTTCTTGTTATATCATCATCTGTGTCTCCCTTTGTGGCAGGGGAAGAGTGCAGAACGCAGCTGAGAATACAATTCTCCTAAAAATTAACAACCCGTGCTGCAAATCGTAAATAAGCCCGTCCGGCAGGTACCGCAAGGGAATTGCTGAGATTTCGTCAGTAGAAGGTTGTAGACCTTCCTCATTGAGCAAAATATTCTATATCACGTAGTGGCGCCAAAAAAGCCACTATCGTAAATGTAAACAAACGTGTCACGTCGGAGTATACCGCAGATGAATACCAGTGATACTTTCAAATTACTCTCAGGAAAAAAGAAGAAAAATACCCATGGAATCTGAAACAATATAATTTTCTTTGTCTGAACCCACTTGTCCGACGTCTCACTTCGGTGGTGCTTCGAAAGGAGGGCTCGACAGTTTTAACTGCCAAATTCCTGCTTCAACCAATATACCTATATTGCAGTACATTTCACCAAAAATACGAGGAGTTATAAAAGAAATAAGGTGAATGGTGCTGCCGTTGCTGAGGAAACAAAGAAGAAGTGTCTGACGTAAGCCGTCATTAACCCCTCAATCTTTAAACGTGTAGCCTGGCCAGAAACCGGTTTTGCAACAAATGCCAACGTCCTCCAGAAAGCAAAGGTTGTATGCGCGTGCTTCTCGTTTGTTCAACGCTCTCGTGTTGTCGAAGTTTGAGCAATGCTCAAACATGAAATTATATTTCCACTTTGGATATTTGGTGAGGGAAACGCACGAAAAACTGACAAATGTTTGTGGTGGAAGTGCTGCGGCCTAACAGACAGTGTTTAAGAGGTTTTCCAGATTTAAAGATGGAGCTTCTTGATCGAAAATGAATCTGGTCTTAGAAACCGATCAACGACGCTAACCAATGGCAACGCTATGTAAATTCGAGCTGTGATCAGAGAAACCGGGGCCTCACCAGCCGAAAAAATGCATCTGAGACTGTTTTGTCCTTTGGTGCTGTGCAAGCGATCTTCACTGAAAAACTGAACATGACGTCAGTGCGAAGTTCATTCCTGGTCTTCTAAAGTCACACTGTTCTGACGATCATCCAGTTCTTGGCTGTAATTCCACCCCGGGGCTCCCTAACGCTTCTGCTTTATTCCCAGTATTTAGCACCGAGATACTTTATTTCCGAAAAATAAGACAGTTGTGAAAGGTAAACCTTTTGAATGCGTGGAAGACACCATACGTAATGTAACGATGACATTAACCGCATTCTGAAACAGGACTTTTGTTGGTGTTCTCAACATTGGCAGATCCGCTGGAATAAGTGTGTGTGCAGAGGAGAATTATTTTGAATAAGATTAATTTGTGTAAATATACCATTAAATTTCTATCTTTGGTAAAAACATGCATCTTATTTTTGATCACACTTTCTAACTTTCCTTTGGAACAGATCTGTTTCATTTTGACGAAACATTATTTCGTGTATTAACTATTTCGTGTATGTTTGTGACACTCCATATCAAAGTAAAATCTGCGGTGATGAACTAAAATTCAAGAAAACTGTTGTGATCGAAAAAATATTCAATACATAAATAACTAAAAATAATTCTACATATTTTATAGTCCCACGTCATTATTGACTACCTGGTATTATATTATTTTCTCCCACTGAAATTATGAGCTCTCGTAATCAAAAGACATTGTTCTTAACAAACCCGTGAAACCGGTTTCTTATAAAGTGCTAGGATTTTTAAGGTCCATTTTTTTCGATCGAGTTTTTTCGGTTTATTGGCATTTGGTTTGTGCATATTTCATATTTAAGGGAGTTGAATCTCTCTGCGAAAGGTCGTTTGGGTTTTGTTACCTTTTCTTTTTGTACTTCAGGCTCATTTCCATTAACTTTTCCATTTTACATTTTCTCTCACTCTGTTTGTCGCGGTCTGCAAACGGATCCCATTTACACAAAGTGGGAAAGTCGGGATTTTGTGAAATGCACTTCCCTTAAAAATTTTAATCGCAGCATATCACGAACTAGATTTACATCATTTTAACAAAATCATTATTTTCTGTATTAAACTCCATTCAGGTATGGGATACAGCAGTTATTGTTCTTTACGTTTGTGAGCGGAGGTGTATACAGAATTTATTTCGAGGACTAATTCGACGAAAATGGAAGTTTTGAAATCCATCGCAAGAAAATAGAAGTGAATGCAAAATAAAAGAAAAATTAAAGTATTGCTTCTTTAATGTAAGTTGATGAATTTTTATTAAATTAAAGCATTTTTGTCTAATGTGAGTGAAATTTTAACTAAAAACATAAAAAAAAAAATTGGAGGGGGTAGAGTCACTTTCATTGCTATGTAAATATTTTTCGATCCTGGAGGTTGTAGAACGGTCTACACATATTTTTGCAACGTAGTACGACAACGACTGAAAATATTTCTGGCTTCGCACGGAAGTACGATCCCAGCGGAACAGAAAAATGTAATTTAGAATTGTCTTAGTAAGAACACAGACAGAGAGATCCTGTGAGAGACAGCCAGGCATGTTGGTGTAGGACTTCCGTCCACAGATAAGGTTTAGGCCCAAACCCACCTACTGCGTGTCTGCTTTTTGGGCAGGGCACAGAAACAGTGAGAGCAAGTCTATCGACTTTGACAGAACAGTTTGTAAGTGAGAGAAAGCACAGTTGATGGCGCCACAGTACAAGTACGATGTTGCTCATAGAGGGGTAAGAGAATGTCAGGGGTGAGTAGAAATGGATACCCAACGTAACTAGGAGAACCAACCTGGGTGCTCTGATTTAACGTATTCGTCTGATGCACTGCGGATATTCAACAACTTTTAACAAATCACACCATCTCTGGAAGATCAGCACAGGATTGAACTTGAGGACCCTCTACTGATAGTCTGACTCGCTAACCACTAAGCCATACGCGGCTACATGGTAAGAACACGTAAAGTAAATCTGATTTAACTGCCAGCTCACTACAACTATTACCAAAAATCGCCAGATTACATTGAATGACTGTTCCTAATATGACAGGACAGTGTGGCCGTCATATCACGCGGCGAATTTTATTAGACTGTTGCACGATACTTACATCAACTATGGAAGATTAGGGAAATCAGTCTCACCACCAGATTCAGACTTGCTCATTGTATTGTGTTTCCCATAGCAACATATGGCTGTGAAACCTGGACTTTTCACGACGTCCGGATTTCACACCCATTTTTTTTTTTTTTGAGGTTTAACGACCACCATGAGCAACTCAATGGGCTATAAGCAGTCGCCCGTCCCTAATTTAGGGTCACTGGTTCCAGGGAAGGGAGAGAGCCAGTGCCGTAAGACAAACACAACATCCATGCCTCACCGGGATTCGAACCCGGACCCCTTACGGGCGAATGATCAGAGGCCAGTGCCTTAGACCACTGCGCCACCGGGGCGGCCACCCATTTTTGGAACTACATCATCATCAATGTAATAAAAAACTAACCAAAGGAGGATTGATGCATTTGAGCTTTGGTGCTGCAGAAGATTGTTAAGAATACCATGGATACCAGGGATTACCAACAAAGATCTAGATCGTATCAAACCAGAAATCTCACTTTAGGGAAACATTATCAGACTACAGCTCATTTACTTTTGTCATGTGATGTGATAAAACTCATTAAAGAAAGATATGCTTGGAAAGTGTGGAGTAAACGAAAAGACGAGGACGACAAAGAAATTGTTGTCTGGACACAAACGGAATGAACGCTGGGCTGGACATGGGCTGATGGAGATTGGGAGGCATTAAGGGCCACAAACTAAAGGATATAAAATAGTCGTACTCGACTGAATGAGAATAGTATAATCAATCATACAGTGTGAACAGTTATGACAAAATTCATATCTAAAAGATAATATTTGCATAAAATACCGAATGAAAGCACTAAATGGAATACAAATATTTGGTAAAGATCGTGAACAAACATTCAAAGATGTAGCTCAAATATTTCTGTGTTTTTAAAATATCTACTGCTGCTGTAGACTACACTATAAGACAGGAAAAAATTAATGCTAAAGATTTCGTTGAGTTTCTTCTAGGATTTAGGATGATTTCATGGCTATTGACATTAGTAGTAAAGATATTGGTAGCTTTCTGTTTTACTAGATGTCGCCAGGAAAGCGTTTCAGTAAACCATTATTAACTAAGAAATTTACGCTTCTGCTTTTCGACGTTCGTTTTTCTCGTGCCTAACAGCAGCAATGTAAACTAATAAAGCTAATGGAACAGTAATCATTATTAGCTGCATAAATATATGGGCTATGGTGACGATACGAGTTACTCGTATTAATGATGCGATAATTTATAATAGTGTCACTATAATTTGATTATAACACTTTGAATAACTGTCCGGACGTTTTCCCCAGTCATATTAAATTATGTCCAGATTTTTCCGGTTCTGAACAAGAAAAATATGGTTGCACAAATATAAGTAATTTGTTAGGTAGGACCTCTGGTCTGAATATTTCACATATATGCTTACTAATTTAGGAAAGTTACTAATCCTTCAAATTCTATTGGCTTATTGGGAAGGAAAGTCATGCCTGCTTATGAAAGAAAGAAATCCTCCGTAAAATTGCGAAGTGAATTAGTATAATGTAAGAAAATTCTGAGTCTGGAAGATTTTTTTATAAGATAAGCGAGCTACTTTCTTTGAAAACATAACCTACGTTTTCACCTTGACGGCAAAGATGCTATTAGTTCGTTCCAACCTAATGAAGAATAAACAGCAAATAACAGTTATCACAAGTTCGGCTTACAAAGTGGATGAGACATAATATTAAATATACTGTGAGGCATAATATTAAGTATACATTGCAGATGGAGAGAACATTGTGTGCATCAGATTTGGGAAAAAGAAACTGAACGGTATGGCATATTAACACAAATATATATGAGAAACCACATCTACACTTCAATATCTGCACAATAAAATTTTGTTTGCTCAGTTGTTTTGAAAGTAGTACAAATTAGAAAGTCAAACTATTGGGTATAGTTTAGGATACACCGCATTTTTCTTAAAGATAAGTCTTCTCTAAAGATTTCTTCATCATAACAACTGTCAGAACAGATTATGTTTCAACAAGACAGAAATTCTAATTCATTGTGAGATCTAAATATTTTGTGTTTTTCTGATTCCTCCTTTTTTAGGCTTACAAAGTCGATATGAATAAAATAATCTAAAATAAGCACATTATTTTCTAATGCGTCAATTAATGTGAGTGTGTGGGTAAAACTTTAAGAAATGCATTGACTTAATAAAATGTTGCATGAAAGAGATGTTTAAAGACAGCATTAAAACAGTCATAACAAATATGCAGGTTATTTACATAGTACTATAAATCCACACAAGAAGAAAATTTCAAACAGTGTCTGAGTAATAATCTATTTCCAACACGTATACACTAGATAATATCAGGTTAATGAAGAATATTGGATGAATATCATTTTTACAGTTTCTGTGGGAAGCTTTCTTTGGATCTCTTTTTTTAAAGGTTTTCTTTCCCTTTAGTGTTTTACAACGCTAGTACTTGACATTCAGTATTTTACTTTTAAATAAATATATAATTTAAGAATTTAATGAGAACTTGTGATATAGTGTTTCTAAAGAAGTGACTTGGAAGTTTGTAGGTCCTTATTCTGTAATATGGGAAGCAAGTGTAATGTAAAATTAAATTTCGACGTAAATGGGCTGTCACAACAGGATAAACAAGTTGTTTTAGCTTCTGAGGTAGGAGTTGGACTTACAGAATGTGATAAATACTTCAAGTCTAAGGTTAAGCACAACAGACCTTTCGTGGGAGTTCCCGATTTTAAACAGTTCTTTTGCTATATGTGTGAAAGTGGCAGTAGTAAACACTTAAATAAACTACTGTATTGTTCTTGCTTTTTAAATCAATACACGCATAACTGAAAAAAATCATGAGTAGCAGGTCTTATCTAGTAGGAATCTTCTCTTTACGTTTAAAAAAGGCATTGATATGTGCATTGCATTTCATGACAATTCAGTTGGATTTTCTAAGTAAAAAAATATATTTTTTCACTCCATGTACATGCTACAAAACCATTAGGCTGGGCATGTGCAGTGTACGGCCCGCGTGTCACAACCGGCCTCTGCATCAATTTCACCCGGCCTGCGAGCATGTTTCTAAATTTCACTATAACTTGCACGCCAGTCATATACGGACTGACGTCTCTCTGTAATCAAACACAAAGTGCACTTTAGATGTTGGCCCGTAGGAGAATCACGCAGATAGACGGCAGCAAGTCGAGAGTCACATCTGCCTTTGATTCACGGGAGGAGAAACATGTTGCTCGGACTCCTGAAGTGCCAATGGATGGCAGAGACAAAAACAGCTGCAATTCGTTTTGGTTGACGGGAAGAGAAGAAAATTGCAGGAAATAGAACACTCTGTAGCGAACTGATTGAAGATAAGGGGCAGGAAACCGCCAGTGTGTCGTTGTTGTGCTAGATGCACGCAAGCAGCACCGTCACCCACAAATGTCAGTATTGAATTGAGCGATTTATGAAGTGGTAACAGTCAAGTGTCAAATTTATTATATTTAACTATATTACTATCTGGTGAAATTTTTCCATTTTTTATATTAGTTTTATTTTGCTATAATTGTACCTGCGTTTTAAATCATTAAGATGACATCTTTTTATTTTTTCGGATCGAGGTGCAACTACCACCGTGAGCAACTCAATGGGCTATAAGCAGTCGCCGTCCCTTATTTAGGGCCACTGGCTCAAGGGAAGGAACAGATCCAGGGCCGTAAGACAAACACATCATCCATGTCTCGCCGGTATGCGAGCTCGGACCTATCTCGGACGAATGGTGAGAAGCCATCGCTTAGACCACTGCGTCACTGGACCGGCGATGATATATTTGAAGAAGAGGAAAGTGAACAATTAGTATCGTGTATTTCAAGGGAAGTGGACTGACGATTACTTTTTGTCACGCAGAAACCCTGTTTGTTTGATCTGTTTTGAAACTAAGTCCTTTGTGAAAAACCACACCCTGAAAAGGCAATATAATAGCAAGCAAGCCCATTACAACAATTTCAAAGGTCAGCAGAGAAAACATAACATACGAAATTTGAAGAAGAGTATATCTGTGGTACAAACGTTTTCCCTCAAAAGGGTAATAAACCTGACAAAACTTTAGACTTTGTCCTAATAAAAGCTTCAAATAAATATTTATTTTTGACTGTCACAAAGTGGAGAGTGCACATGATAGTGATATTTGGCAGAGTTCTTTAGTCTAGTTTTCGGCATCTCAAAGATGTGTTTTAATCTTGCTATCGCTCTTTGTGATTCCTGTTAGTAACATACTGTCTACTACAGTGTATTCAGCAAATGTTCGTGTACCCTAGCAAGCAAGATTTGTTTCAAATTTTGTGGAGTGTGAATGCATTTCATTAGTTTTTTAGTTTTATTAATCGCTGTCTATGATTGAGCCGTTTAAATACTAACCCACTAAAGGTATGGGAACCAGAATTGCACAAAATTTACTTTAAAAATTTGAAAATAAATATTAGTCGACTGTGCAGAGCACCAGTTGAATTGAATGGGCGACAATGTGAATGCATCAGATCATCTCAGATATTTTTTAGACTTATATGCTTCTTTTTTAGTATCTTTCACTTTTAAGTCAAAGATTCGTACTTGCTTTAATAGAACTCTCACAAAGCAAATCCTCATGTTCAAATTAAAGCGAACTAAAATGAAGGATTAGTAGAAGATATGTGTCCTTGGAAGAAATTCTGGACTTTCTCATACAAGTACCAGGAAATTGCAACGAAATGAAAGAAAATGCAGTTCAGCTCTTGATTCTTAAACGAGTTTGCGTGCTGTGGAAATTTGCTGAACTATGGCAGAAAGCGATGATTACCAATCGTAGAAGTACTTGAGATCTCTTGTTGATTTATAACCTACAAGAGACATGAAGTTTGACGTACCAAGATTTATGAGACATAACTTGGAAAGCACTTCCTCGAACAGTGGGAAAGGGAATCAGGCTTCTACAGTTTCTTATCGTCAAAAGAGAAGCCTACTGAAAGGCTTTGAAGTAAGAAATTGTTTGTGTAAACATTATAGTAACTTGATGTTCTAAAGTCCTAATGTACTCCATTTAAAGAAGAATAAACTGTGATCAAAATCCTACGGCTCAACGTTTCTTAGTTTACTATGTAATCATTGCTACTTTAGCGCGTCAATGAATAAGATGTTTGGCATGATAAATTAAATAGATAGTTTGGCCAATCTAAATAAAGAATAATTTCAAAATACAGTTTTTTGCAGAAAGAACGAAGTACCTTGAAAAATTCGTTCGATTCTGTTAAAACTCTGCATGCATGTGCCTTAGAACCGAACATGCACAACATAAAAAATAACTGCCAATGAATAAATAGTGTCTCGTGGTAGTGAATAGGAACCGCGCATCGAGGAAGATTTATCAAGAGCAAAGCTCGGACGCAGAGACAATTGTGACCGCTGATAGCATTACCCTTCACATCCTATGAGGGTACCTGAACGTCAGATCGGGGTACAATTCGAGCAGATATACACGTTTCGAAGAGCACGTACAATTAGTTTGGTGGACAGAAGCCGCTTGGTCAAGTCGCCGTATCGCAAGACATTTCGGTCAAATTGTCGTGGCAATCGGACGATGTTGGCGCCAACTGATCGAGGATGGCATAACCCAGCGGTTCGCGTTCAGTGGACGGCCGAGGGCACAACAGAACACGATGATCGAGAGATTGTGAGAGCAAAACGAATAGAACCGAACACGTCACTCTGAACTATACCTGGACATGTTGATCGTCTACAGATACAAAAGCGGCCATTGGGTCAAGTGTCATAAGACTTGAGGCACGGGGACTACATCCCATGAAGTCATTCCGCTGCCTACCCTGGCAATCGATAATTTTTAATATATTGATGAATTATTTCCTACTGAAGAATGAAATTCCCTTTTTTCATGACTGTAACAGTTCTCTTCTTTTCGCTTACAAATCTGATGTCTTCACATCTTTCTTTTTCCTTAAAATACAAAACTTTTATTTTATACAATGATTATTTCTTTTTGTTTTTATTTTCAGAATTTATAGAGTAATGTTACTTTTCCAGTTCCATCTGGTTCCTGATACTCAGTTATTGGTTCACGAAAATACAGTGTTGTATTGTGCATCCGATACTCTTTTTAGCACAATTTCCTATTCATTTTTACATTGTAACATCGGAAATATTTTCCACATTATGATTGTCTAAGATATAGCTGTGGTTTTGTATAAAGTCGGAATGAAGTCGAGATCTACCTACTTTATGGACAGCGGACAAGAAGATCTGTTAAGCATGCACGGACTTAAAGAGCAAAACTACTGTGTTGCCGCCCCGGTGGCGCAGTGGTCTAAGCGATGGCCTCTGATCATTCGTCCGAACGGGGTCCGGGTTGGAATCCCGGTGAGGCATGGATGTTGTGTTTGTCTTACGGCACTGGCTCTCTCCCTTCCCTGGAACCAGTGACCCCAAATTAGGGACGGACGACTGCTTATAGCCCATTGAGTTGCTCACGGTGGTCGTTAAACCACCAATAAAAACAAAAACAAAAAAAAACTACTGCTACCTATATTCCACCCCTGTGGCGCTTAACAGATCTTCTAAGCGCTGGATTCTACCCATTCATCCGAGGTGGGTGCGAGTTCGAGTCCCGAGAGGCATGTTATTGTATTGTTCTGGCGGTACCGGCTATCTCTCTTCCGTGGAACCCGTGGCACTAAATCAGGGACGGAGAATTTCTTAACATTCTTCGAGTTCCTAACAGAGATATTTAACTCCTGTTAGCAACTAAATGAAAAAACTCTTTGCACATTGAACTTTACTTTGTAGTAGTTTTGTACTTGGTACATTGCTTTGTACAAATGAAAAAAAACTCTTTGTACATTGAAAAAGCGTCATATTAGCGGATTGTTTTTCACTGCTTTGAGATGTGCACTTAAAAAATTCATCAGTTTGCTTCCCACATAAAAGCAGGAAATACCATTGTAACAAATACATACATAACAATAATTTTGGTTTTGGTAAATCACGCAACGGATAACTAATATTTTCACTTTTTATTGTGCTCGTTATTCTAGGCTGGTCCGCTGTAAATTTTAAAAAGGTGTTTTTAGAATTTTGTTTAATAGTTTATTGTTTGACGTAAAATTCTAGTGTAGAGAAATTCTCGACGATCACCAAAAGAAATTACCAGCTCTTCTATAGATTTCGTTTCTCGTGATATGAGAAATTTGGGTTTAACCTTCAAACGCTGATGGTTTCGACGGAAATACTGTAGCCAGAAAACACAGTTACAGAATTAAAAAAATAATCTTTTTGAGAATATAGATATATGGATTTCCATATGTTAGTACAGAGAGAGAGAGAGTAAGCATCTTATTATACAGTATGCCACAAGCATCATATTAGCACTTTCCTCTTATGAATGTATAACTACATTTATAAATGAAACCCATTATCAATACTTCACTTTACAGTTTCAGGACTGTTCACACATCATTCCGTTTCAAGTCCCTTTACGTACCGAATTTTCAAAGAAACTAAAAGTTGCGGAAGAGATGTATGCGTAATGTGTGTGTTGTTTGCGCATCACCGTAATGTGTTTTATTATCAGTGTTTACCCAAAGTCTGAGTAAAATTTCCACGAACAGACAAAAACAAATCGGATCAAGTAATCATCATCATTATCATCATCAATAACAACATTTATCAGTTGACTTCTGCATGAAGGTTTCCCCAAGTTTCTTTTACAAATGTCTATCTTGTTCTTGAATTTTCGAATTGAAGATGCCATTTGCTGCAGTTCAATGCACAATCCCGGAAAATGAAATTTGAGCACGTAGAAGAAAACATGCTACAACCGCATAACTTTGTAAATAGCTAGAGTGCGAGCTGCTATGCAAATGATACACGTTAGGTGCAAGTGCACTTGACCGCAGACCCTGTGGTTGCGCTGCAAGAACCAACCGGCAGCCTTATAAACCGGCGTGTAGTCGATGCCCCATGAAAACGAAAAGCACCAGCCGACGCAAGCAGGAGTACAGAGTGAAAAGAATGCCGGGTAGCCGTCAGAGACATTGATTTACACAACTTACGGACTTTCAGGAAGGCCTGATCATCGGGCTGAAACCCGCAGTGTGGTCAGCGCGTCGTATAGCCCGACACGTGGATTACTCTAACAACACCGTCCGAATGTTTTGGGAACAGTGGACACGTAACGGCACTGACATATGGCGGAGCGGCCCCAGACAGACCAGGAGGGCCACCGGTAGAGAAGATCGACGGATCGTGCGACAGGCACGAACGGATCCCCCGGGGACACCGTCCAATTTACAGGCAGATATAGCAGCTCCTGTGTGCCAACGAACGATTTGCCGACGCGTCGCGGAACCGAATCTACGATATCAGCGCCACTTACGTGTGCTGCCATTAACATCGGAATATCGTCGTCTCCGTTTGATGTGGTGCCAAGCCAGATCGACGTGGAACTCCACAGACTGGCGACGTGTGGTGTTTTGCGATGAGTGTCGCTTCGTTTTGGGGATAGATGATCATCGTGTCCCGGTGTGAAGTTCCCGGGTCAACGGTACAATCCCAACCTCTAGATCGAGCGCCAGACTCCCCAAACTGCAGGCATTGTTGTGTAGGGAACCAAACCCTACGATAGCCGATCAGCTCTAGTAGTGGTACGTGGATCATTGACGGGCTACCGGTATAAGGATGAGATCCTTCGGCCTCATGTGCTCCCATTCTTTGCCGTGATTCCAGGGGAGCTATACCAGCAGGATACTGCCCACCCGCACACTGGTCGGGTAGCTCAGGACTTCCTACGTCATGTCCAGACACTCCCATGGCCTGCCCGCTTGGCGGACATGACCCCTACCGAGCATGTGTGTGGGACCAATTGAAACACGGGCTGCCTCCGAGCCGCACTATCCTGTATTTGGGGCACACCGTCCAACACATATGTGCCAGTCTGCCGCAGGACAATATCAGGCGTCTGTTTGACATATTTCTGGTCTGTATTGCAGCCTGCATCGACGTACGAATCGCTGCGACGCGTTATTGAAGATGACCGGACTGTGTGCCACAGATCCCTCTGTAATTGTTCTGCTTCTCTGTATTTGCCATCATGTGTATCATTGATCTGTATCATTATGCCCATAAAATTTCAGTTCAATCCGATGTTTCCTTCTTGGTGTTCAAATGTCAATGTTCACGAGTTTTAATAAATAAATAAATAAATAAATAAATAAGTGTTTCCTCTGCGCTTCCACGTGTCACTGCTCTATCGATTTTCAAATGCTCAAAATCGAAAACAAGATATCTAAATTTGTGGCTGTGAAATATTTGTTTCTTTGTAGAGATCCATGGGTTTCATTCTAAGCGATTTCAGATAAGCTTTCGATGATTAGCTGAAACGAATGAGAACTGCCAAAGCGTACACGCTCATTTCCATTCATTTCTTTTTCTTCTATGATAAGATCTACTTGTTACTGAGATGTATTCTTTCTTCTCTGTCCAATAAAATACTTTCTTAAGGAATTCTCATATTGTGAGAGTATAAACTATTACTAACTAAAGAATAGACATAGAAATCGAATATTTCCAAACGCTAGGGCTATATATTTCGACAGAAAATTTCACGACATACTTTACTGGCCAAAACTACGTATACGGAATTTAAAGTTCTTCGCTGTGATACAGAATTCTTTCTGAGTAAAAGATTCCATGTTTCAAACAATATTATTACAACGGACATTGAAACACTAAAATATGTAAAAAGTCTAGTAGAATATTACACATAAACTTCTGAGCTTTTAAATAGAAAAAGAAATCATTCCAGTAAAAGTGATTAGTGCGTAAAACTAAGTCTGCGTCATTTTAGAAGATAAAGCTTTCACACGAAATTACTCATTCTACTATGTTTATTTTGGTCTTGAAATTTGGTTACAAAATCCAAAAGTTTGCGTTTTCTGGATTGTCTTCGCTCTTGGAACAGAGCATGCGCCTTTCATAGGCTGAAGAAATTTAAACAAGACATGATGATTCCGACAAAATGTAAGCTAGTAATTCATAAAAACTTTGATGTCTCATTAAATGTGAGAGAAAGTGGAAAATATGAATGTACATTTCCGTACAGTTCTCGATAATCCCGAAACTTTTTTTTGCATCCAGCTCGCAGCTTGTATCTTTCTTCTCACACCAGTTCGCCAGAGAGAAATAATCGATATTCTTTCAGGTTGTGCTCCTGTTTACAGACTACGCTAGAAAATTTTTTCTATACAATCCACCTTCCTACTTTGTAACATATTAAGAAAAGGCATTACTAACATGTTCAACACTGACTACCGAATTCTAATAGTTTAGACCCACAACATCCCTTGGTCGTAATTTACGTTAAAGTAATATCGTGATATCTCTCGTGTCTGTGAATCTGGTTCTATAGTATACCTACATTTTTTCTCTCCACTTCTGTTACATACCTGTGTTTTCGTCCTTTTGTGAAGTGTGTTTCTGAAATGATTGGCCAATCTTCGGGAACTTGCTTTGCCACTGGGTCCGATGAAAGGAATGCCATTAAAACATAGCGATGAAAACAGTTTTTGTTCAGGATGGACAATGTATTCGCGCAAAGAATGCTTCACAAGTGAATATCGGTATACAGGTTTGCTTTAACAAAATCTTAATGAAAATAAAAAATGGAAATGAAAAATTAAAAAATAACTAAGACCTGATCTAGAATTTTCTGGCATTGTTATTTAAATTTGTTATATTTAGAATTTAAAGACACATTAGACATAAAGCTTACACATAAAAGCTTGTATTTTTTTAACGACACTTCAAGAATGTCTATGATAGTAAACGATGCGGAAATAATACTTTCATTAAATTATCAGAGAAATTATTCTATATATAAAATTTTCCTTACCGAAAAATTGTGTGTCATGATCCATTCCGTAAATTGAAAGAACGACTTTAATTAGGCAACCATGAAATGTGTAGAGATTTTGAAAAGAGATTTTTGAATTATGTGACTTGCGTAAATGCAGCAAAGGACAACCAAAATTATTACAAAGTCCATATTTAATATTTTGGTTTAGTTCATGTTTTCCAGTTGATTCATTTGAGTTTCACGCATTTCTTAGCATGCGCAGAACAGCCGTTGAAAACTAATTATAAAATTTTGCATGTACTTCTAAGCATAAACTTGTACGATTGTTATGAACAGAAAAAACTTTTCAAAATCACTTCCAGCCGCTAGAAATTTTTAAATTATTCATACAAAACTGAGGCCCCACTTTCGGACTTTTGAAAATAGATCGTCTTACCCCGAACACACAGCAATTTACGGTATATTTCCAAAAACTTTCTAAAAAACTGCAAGTACTGTTTTACTTCCCCAACAGGGTACTTACCCTACACTACCGCTCATTCCTGGATTTCTTCGTCGTCACGGGGATTTCCTGGGCTAGCCTGCTTCAGAATGAAAAATCTTTAAGTATGCAAAATTCGTTATTGAACTTGAAAAACCAAAAAAACGGAGGTGCTCAAACTTATTGTTGTGCGAAACTTTAGGACGAAGTGGAAAAGAAAAATGTGGCAGATATAATATCAGCACCGAAACACAAATTGACTCAGTACAATATTTGCGAACGAGATCAAAAGCACATGCCTAATAATGGGCCGCCCCGGTGGCGCAGTGGTCTAAGCGATGGCCTCTGATTATTCGTCCGTTAGGGGTCCGGGTTCGAATCCCGGTGAGGCACGGATGTTGTGTTTGTCTTACGGCACTGGCTCTTTCCCTTCCCTGGAACCAGGGGCCCTAAATTAGGGACGGGCGACTGCTTATAGCCCATTGAGTTGCTCACGGTGGTCGTTAAACCTCCAATCAAAAAAAAAAAAAAATAAATAAAAAAAAATAATGGAGTCTGGTTTGAGTGACGTGAGAACAAAATGTGCTCATGCAGTTCAATAGCATCAACTGAACGTACGTCACATGACTGTTTCAATTGTGATTGTTGTGTGCTAGAGACGACGAAATGGCATATTGAGAACATCTCGATGATTTTACTCGTGGTCGAATAATTGGGAGGACGAAGGAGTGGCGAACTGTGATGCGTGTATACCAAGAGTTGCGCTATTGCCAACTCTTGGAATACACCCATAGAGCGTGCGTAGCCGGACTCCAGGAATCCAGGTACAACTGTACGAATGACAGACCGGTGGTAGTCTTTCAATACAAACCAATGCTAGTGGGGACCACTATCTGTTCCTGAATGTCAAAGTGATCGACAACAGCAGCAAGTCACCTTGCAAAACAGCTGAACATGCGCACAGGATGCTCAAAATCGCGGTTTACCGAAGCTGGGCAACAACACAAATTCGGAGTGTTTGTCCGACAACTAGTACGATGCATTCCTTTAGAAACTGCTCACCGGCAGCACCGTTGACAGTGGTCCGGAAAACTTTAGAACTGGTCAGAAGAATAGTGAGGTATGGTATTCTTTACTAATGGAGTAGATTTAGTCTTTCTAGCCATTCTGGACGTCAGTAATCTGAGATGAGTGAGGCACACGTCATCAACCCCAAAGCAGCAATGGAAGGTATACATAAAGCGGTCGCCGTGTTCTTATACTGTATGTTGGTGAAGGATGCATTATGATCGATGGACATACGGAGTTCTACATACCGGAAGAAAGTACTATAACCAGTGCGCACTGCTTTAGTGAGGTAATACTTCCTCATGTTTTTTCTGTTATGAAGTGCCATTGGCCAACGATTTGTGTTAATGGACGATAACTCCACACCGCATAGTACGGTTGCTATTGATGGGCTGTCAAAATTGAAGGCACATTGGTCGTATATACATGCTGGGCAATACCCAGCATGTATATACGACGTAAGTTCCAAAGAACACCAGTAGGATGCTCTGGTAAAACGCGTTGCTGGACGGCAAGATAAGCCGAAAAAAGTTGTAATTACCGCAATACCTCATAGACGACACAGTACAAAGTACGAAGAGATGGCTCAAATCATGCATCAACATTAGAGGTGATCATATCCCTTACTGAGAGACTTTACTTTCCTGTGTATCGTCTTTGGCAGTGATGTGTATGTATCATGATACCCAGTTCTATGTAGCCAGTTTGGAATAAGTTCCACTCTTTCCTTATCTTCAGTTGTGTCCGAGTTGTTTTCGTTATCATTTCGGTAATTAACGGAGCCCTTATAGTTTGTATTTCACATATCCAGGCCTGTCCTGTGCGACTCCAGAAGTCTAAACCTGGCTCGTCCTAAGGTTTGCACACCTGCTTATGTTGATATCTAAAATATTTCCTTGCACTGAAAATACAACGAGAGTTCAAAAAGAATATCACATAATCTTATCCACAACGACAAATACTAATCAATATTTGAACTATTCGCCAAAAAATGGCAGACACAGCTAGAATTCGATGCTACGATTCATCTCGTGTCACTTCTTTTACAAATTAATTATTCTGTCTATCTACTTATCTAAACGAGAAGATGAAATTTTACAGAAGACGAAATTAAAAAGAAAAGTTACAGCCGGTAGAAGCAGGGAGAGTTTTTTGCTGCTGCGAGAAGCAAATCCGAACGAGGACCTTATTTCCGCGACTGGCTGAGGTGAAGTTGCATTGTTGAGAAAAAAGATGAAATGCACTGCTAGGATTTGAAATCGATACGCTGAGTGGTGATGATTGAAGAGAAATAAAAGAATGGCGGACAATGTTCAATCTAAACCACAATGGTACACTATGATTCCAATTAAGTGCAAAATGAGTGTACTTCATGGCGTTAACCTCGTGATCAACGCGATCGCTGTTTAATTTTTATACAGTATATACACTGCCGGACAATTGCTAAGGACGGATGACAATAGCAACGATAGCAACAATAAAATGGAAGGCAGGAAAATGTGGAAATTAGCATAAGTGCGGGATACAGTAAGACGTTTTGTGCGTATGCAAATTTTGGATTACCGAACTTGTTCGTGACGTCATAGCGCTGATAAGAGATATAAAGGATTTGACGCGTATTGACCGTTGTTGTTCAAACGCAAAGTTGAAAGGGAAAGAATTAATTGACGAACTTGCAATTTTCAGTATGTCTTCCCGACATCACCTAGATGATTTTACGCGTGGCCGTATTATTGGCAAGATTGAGGAAGGGCGAAAAATAACAGATGTTGCCAGGGAGTTCGACGTCAGCCACAGTGTTGTTTCAAGGCTTTGGAAATCATTTCAAACAAATGGAGAGTGTAGAAAACGTCACGGGGGAGGTCGTGTTCGCAGTACGACACCTGCAGAAGATCGATACATAGTGCTATCAACAAAAAGACACCGGCGCAGCTTAGCTAGTGAGGTAGCAAATCAGTTTATGGCTGCTACTGGCAAGCGGATCTCCCGAAAAACTGTCGCCAGACGTTTGCATGAAGAAGGACTATACGCCCACTGTCCTGTTGTGTGCATCCTATTGTCCAGACGTCACCGTACCGCCCGTTTGCAATGGTGCCATCAACATCGCAATTGGACTGATAACGACTGGTCTGCTGTCCTCTTCTCAGATGAGAGTAGATACAGTCTATCGTCTGATTGTCGACGACAACTGATGTGGCGTGATAGTGGTACTGCATATTGTCCAGCAAACATACAGGAAAAGGACCGATATCCGACATGTAGTGTCATGGTATTGGCTGGCATCATGATCAATGGCCGTACGTCCCTCTATGTGCTTCCAACTGGGACTATGACTGGCCAACGATACATTAATGATGTTCTGCGACCTCATGTTCGCATGTTCCGTGGTGCTGTCGGTGATAGATTCATTTTCATGAACGACAACGCAACATGTCATCGAACTGTCGCTGTCCAGGAGTGTCTTGAGAGCGAGGATATTCAACGCCTCGTATGGCCAGCACGTTCTCCAGATCCAAATCCCATTGAAAATGCGTGGGATGCTTTGGGGAGGAGTCTTGCTGGTCGCCAATGCCCTCCAATAAACAAGGACACCCTCATCCGTGCACTGACAGAGGAATGGGATAAATTACCCCAACAGCTGCTTGATAATGTTGTGCAAAGCATGACACGACGTGTAGAATCTTGCATCGCCCTCCATGGTGGCCATATCCCGTATTGACATCTTACGCCGGAACGCCTGCGGACGATAATTGCATTTTTTTCACGTTTACGTATTCTGCACAAAATGGCCTGTTTGTCCCTTGAACACGTTCCAAAGCCTTCTGGATTTCAGAGCACTATAAATTGTCTTTCTTGTAATGTCCTGGCATTCTGACATTATTTTATTTCACTTGGCATCCAACCACACTTACTTTTTTATGCGCTATATAGCCGTTTATTATCCGTCCTTAGCAATTGTCCAGCAGTGTATTTCATATGCGCTGAAAGTTCATACAAATAAAAAAAAAACAGTTGCTGAGGCATCAGTAAATGAATTCGAACAAAGCGCTATCGACGCCAAAGCTTTCCCGGTTTTTGCAATACCTTAGAAATAAGACCCTGAAGTTTTGCATAAATTACAACCACACTCCCTTGGTGATCGTTTGACATTTGTTAAAACACCTACTTGGTGTTTACCAAGAGACACACATGCAACTCTACGGTTATTCTTTGGTCGCACAGTAGAGGAATTAACTACAGAAATATTGCAAGGCCTTTGCACCCCCTTTGGCACGTTGTTTCTCTAGTGAACAGTTTAATAGTAAAAAAAAAAAAGAAGGGAATAAGTCATGATTGTTGTGGTATACTTTAGAAACAGCAGGATGAATTAAACGCTGCTTAAAATCCGAAACACAATGACTGTACCGTGCAACTTCTGTAGAATAAATCAACACAATACAATAATCATCTGTAGTGTGCTTATATGAATATGCAAAAAGATACATAAAGACTTGATTGCGACATTCCTTAAATTCTTCAATGACTTGATAAATCTTTTTTATCTGTACATGCCATATATCTTTTTCCTGGTTTTTTTTATCATTATGCGTGATAGTTTAAGAAAAAAATAATTCTTAAGTATGTTCTGCATAATCAAACGCTTATTATACCAGGGTAATAATTCAGTAAAAGCAGATTTCGAATTGTTTAAAGTTGCAGTACATAGTTTTTAAACTTTATTATATATATTTAGTAAGATACTTCTGTTTCAACCCTCCTTTATCTTTGAAAAGTTAAACACCTTTCACTAGGTTAACATTTTTCTCAACTTTCATTTCGTGATTTTTTGAAATTCCGTAGACAGCGGGTAAATAATATTATCAGAAGGTCTCTCTGCAAAATTAACTGAACTTGAATGAATAGTATTACAATATAATTCATGTTCCAGTGTTCTGATTTAAGGTTAACTGCAATAACACTATCGACCTGCGATTTATTTCCGAAGTAGGAGTTCTGGCTCTCCTAAATTAATTAGGTTTGAGAAACACCTCCACTAATATTTACAGACCTACTTCGAAGTTAGTAGATTCTGCTTTATGTCCGAAACCCACAAAGCTCCTAAGGATTTGCGTTATGAAATGCATGAAATCGTAATTCATGGTTTTTCTTTTTACTATGATTTTACGAAAACACGACTGAATGATATTATCTACATTTTTTTTCAAAGAATTTATCTCCTCCTTGGTAATATGTGAAAAGGACGGATATTCACACCATTGCGTCAAGGCTAACACATCATCAATTTGGTAATAAACAAAAATAGGGTGCCTAGGCTCTCCGATAGGTCAGAATCAGAAGGAAATTTATTAGTAAGGAAATATTGAAGAACCCTCGATTTAACCGCCTTCGCCATTTGCGTTCACAAGAATCCTTTGCAGGCACTCTGCTGTTTGTGCTAAGTAATTATAGGCCTTGATGCCATAAATGCTTACACAGCCGTTTCCTATACATCAAATGTCAGATGCATTACGACTTTCTGTGTTTGTAAAGATTTGGAAGCTACTGCTTCGTAAGGTACGCACTCCTTGGAAGAACACAAACAAAAGAATTGGGGTTGACTAGCAGACGAGATTGTTCTGCTGCATTGATTTGCACCAAGGTAAGGTAATAACTAATCTTGCTAAGCGTGTAATGGACAGATTTCCACCATCCGCACTTAAAATGAGATTATGTTTTTGTTAATTTCAATAAAAGTGAATTATAAATTTGGACCAGACAGTTTCAGTCTGTGCTGTGTCTGGTCACTCAGTTACCTGGATATGATATTTGTTTCATTAGTTAATCTGAAAAGTAGCAACAAGGAAAGTACATTATTTTATTGCTTGGAAATTCGATAAAACTCTTGCATAAGGTTTTAGATGTAATGAAACGAGCCTACATTAAGTGTGATACTTCGCAATCGATTTGATAGAAGGAAAAATTGTGTTAAAGCTTTGTCGTGGAGCAGAGGCAGGTAGGTAAGCATGTGCGAGGCAACAAATTTCGATATGTTGATGCGCCCATTTCTACTTGAATTCCAGTGTGATGGCGTTTTGAATGTAACAGTGCGTGTGAGGGAAATAGTTCAGCATGTAAGTAGCCTTAAAGCAAGGTGCATGAGGTTGCGTAAAACAGAAAGTGTATAAATTTGAAATCGAATGCAAGACAAGGTTTTCATTCCAAGATGACCATTCGAGTATTGAGGACATAGAATTGCGCGAAAAATACACAAAGTTCTGGGGATATGTACACTCAATAGACAACACATTAGAAGTAAGTGTGATTTGCAGTTGATATGGACATTCCTGGCACAGAATGGAACACACCCAAAACGAACGCAGGTGTTAAAAAGGCTAACAGCAGCGCTTCCCAGAAGGTACTGTAATCGAAACATCGTGATATAAGCGACTCTGATCTTTGACATATTGTCGGCGCAAGACAGCAGGACCATTCTACCGTCCAAGTGGTAAGAACCCTACGGTCCCTAAGACAACCGTGTTCAACGTGTGCAGTTATACGTTTGGACATACATACCAGCGCCCAGAGAGCAAGTTGCCCAAGATCATACGCCAATGATGACCGCTGTCAACATGGACTATACAGGTTCGTAAACACCGACCGCATGGCAACGGCTGGGCATCACGTCCAGGTAAAAAATCTGACGCGCAAGCAGCATCAGTGAGCGAACAGTACGACGCACGCTGCATACTCTGGTGTATTGTAGCCTACGACCTACCCGTGAGCCTCTGTTGACTTCTCATCATCGGAAATTACGCCTCGTCTGGTATCCAGAACATCACATGTGGACCTCTGCAGAGTGCGACGTCTCATGTGGTTAGATGAATCCAGTTTTTAGATACACCATGCTGCTGGAAGAGTATGGGTGTGATATCCACAGCATGAGCCCATGGCACCGTCGTGCCAGGTCTGCTCAGTGATGATTTGGGTACCTTCTCGTGGCACACATTAGGTCCGTTAGTGTGCCTGTATAGGTCCTTAACTGCTTCTCGGTACCAGGATATTCCTTCTGATCTCTAGATTTCATGGCATTTCCGTATCCTGCACCCTCTGTTCTGTATCAGCAGGACTATGCGCCGCGCACTGAGCCGTCGAGTATGCGATGGATTTGTGTGGGTCTTATTCCTTCGAAATTCATTCCAGATGGTCAAGCTCTGTACAAAAACCTCTCTGCAGTTCAACTAACTGCAGAAGGTCCATGATACTCTGCGCGAACGCTACTTAGGGCTCATAAATAAGAAACGGCAGTGGCTGCAAATGGGCATCATCCAAACTCCATCCTCTCTAATATTCTAACGAAAACTGATTGATGGAATTGCGAAATTCATTTGATGGAATTCTGTGGATCACATTCCCTCGAAATTATTTCCATATGTCACGCTGTTGATGGAAACTTTTATGCAGGACAACTGCAGGAGGTCCATGATGCTCTGTGCGAACTCTACTTAGGGCTCATAAACAGGAAGCGGCCGTGGCTGAAATTGGGCATCGTCCCAACTCCACCCTTCCCAGTTGCCTAACGAAAATTACAGGAATTTTAATGGGTCGAGCTCGTACCATATCCAGCATACAACCCGAAGCTTGACCCATTTTACTATCACTTCCTTATCTTGCTGTCACGTTTCCTAAAAGAACGGATCTTTGCTTAAGCAGTGGATGCGTAATCTGGCATCTGAAATCGTCGGTGCGTGATATCGGCCGGATGTGGTGGTGCATTAGTGTCGTGGCTCTGCGGGAAATTTGAAAAAGTACCACGGAAAGTAGCGCTATGTACTGCTTAGATTGAAATAAGCGTGTATGTTTTTTTTATTTATCATTAAAATTTTAGATGCATACGGTCAAACTTTCCACGTACCTTTGCGTATCACTCATGTGTTACTTGACCCGCCTATCTCACTCGTATAAACCTAATCGTTTCATGGAATGAATTATGAATAATAATCATGAGCTGAGAGCAGTGTTTATGAAGATGAAATTAGACGTTTGTTCTTTACTAAAATAACCATCCCATGCCCTTTGTGACTAAGGAAAACGGTAATCACGTCAATTAAGAGAAGAAAACAAACGCCTATATCGCGCAAAGGAGAACAAAAAAAATGAAGCACGTTGAGACATTTATTGGAAAAATGGATGCATTGTGAAGAAAAATTTTTATGGCTGCAAAGTTTCGAGGATATTTGTCCTTATTCTAAAACGCAGCATTCAACTGAAGTATTTTTTGTTTCAAAGCGCTTTAGGTTGCATGTTAATAGTGTTAAGCATTAAAAACGCATGGGATGTCAAGGATTCCACATTAGTTGGAAGGCTTGACAAAGTAGAACATTTCAGAACGTCGGATATGATCATGACCGGGTAAATTGAACTAGCCACTGCTTTTTTTTTTCATTCCGCCTCTCCTACATAAATTTTATTCCGCGCTTATACCAGGGCGATAAATAGAAAAGCAGCAGGAAACCACATTTACTACTTTATTTGTTTCTTATTTCTCTACTACGTATGTTCAACTTCGAGGAAGACCAACTGTTAATTTATTACAAAGTACATTTCCGGACTGAAATGCGCTGAAATATGTGAATATAAAAAGATGTAAGCTCTTGGTTGATTAGTTAATCCATTTCTAGTGTAAATGTCTCAACTATCAGAACAGAATCATACACCACGGCTTTACAATCATACGCCTTTGCCTTACAATTCAAAATAAATGTGGAAGGCCGAAGCTTTCCCACGTAACATCTTCAATCATGAAATCAATATTTATCTTTGCAGTTAACCAGAATAAGAGTATTGTTTGGCATTTAAATAGTATTTGAGAAATTCATTTACTAACGCTTCTCTGTAAAAATTTTCCAGCTTCATTAAAATATTGATGGTACTTAAAATTACATAATTACCATAATGAGATTACATACCTGGTTTTAAGTTGAAAGAAAGATGGAAATAAAAATGGTATTACTCAGGGATTCGGTGGGTACTTGGGAAATATGTTAAAACCAGGAAAACAAAAGTAATAGGACGCCTCTACATAACTTTTTGGTTGAAAAACTGATCGATGACCCAGAACACGCAACCATCAAAGAGTGTGATATAAACATAAACAGGTAACTGGAATTTCAGGACCTGGCAAAAGGCCTTTAAGTAACTTTGAAACTTTGCATGGTATACTCAAACTTCTTTAACAAAATCAAAAATTCTATCATTTTTCAAATTTTAAAGTAAAAATTTTGTCTTGGAAAAATGCTTTACAAATAAAATTTATCAAAAGAGAAGCTCCAAATCATCGGCAGAGATTGGAAGGATTTTGACATTGTCTTATTTTCCTTCTTAATTCCAATACAAGCAGCTATGTTTAAGTTAGTTGAAAGCATTTGTCGATTAGGTAGTGTCTGGCCAGAAAAAATTAAAGAAATCTCAACAGTTCTCAGCTTCGTCACCAAGAACACGTTCTTCCGATTTAAAGACAATATTTAGAAAGAAAATAGTGAAGAGCCTATGACATAATTTTCCACTTCGGTGTTAGGTTGGCTGTGCTGACACCTTGGAAATGAAATGCTGAATGAATTTTCATGGAAACCGTCGTCGTGACTGAGGCACGTTCATATTTCTTTGTAACTGAAGATAGTAATGACGACCTTCAATTTTTCTAAATAAAATCAACCATATATCAGAATCATAACCATTGTCAACCATTATCAATCCACTGCTGGATGAAGGTCTCCCCAAGTTTCTTCCACAACGGTCTGTCTTGTGCCAGTCTCCTCCATGTTACTCCCGCATACTTTCGAATTTCATCCACCCATCTCATATGTGGTTTTCTTCGGGGTCTTTTCCTGTCTCTTGGGATCTAGTTTAAAATTTCAGCTGTCAATCGATGGTCTGTTCTTCTGGCAATATGTCTAGCCCATTGCCATTTCAGGTATTTTACTCTGATCGTGATGTCTTCCACTATCGTCATTTTTCTGATCCACGAGCGCATCTTCTTATCTTTCCTGGTTACACCAAGCATGCGACTCTCCATGCTTTTTTGAGTTGTCTGCAGTCTTTGTATGTCTCTTTTAACCATGTGTACTCGCTATTAAATTAAACATAAAAACAGAGGTGGAAAACTTTTTTCGTTTCCTGTGAATACCTACACACATGCAATTTCTTTTTTGGTGAAATTGTTTGCTATATCTGATGCTCAGTTTGTAGCTTAGATCAATCGACAATCTAAGACAAGAAATAGTCCTCATTTCAGTCGTTTAGCAAATATTTCCGGTGATTTCTTTAAACAACTTCCAGTATTCACGTAGAGGACATAAGCTTTTTTAACTAGAGCCCACTGAAAGGTTAAAAACCTAATTACACCTGCATCTAAGTAAGAACACTGAACTTTTGAAGATGAAAGTTCATATAAGTTTTTTTTTAATATATTATACCAAAAATCATGAATCCGTATGCCTTTAAATTTGTAAGTAAAGAAAATTAAAAACTTGTACCTAAATACAACCTTAAAAGGAGTGTCCAGTATAAAATATGGTCTTCATCTCTTCGCAGTACTGCATTTTAGAAATCGGTATAAAAGAATATCTATATCTTTGAAAAATATTTTGACCTCGACTTCCTCATTTAAATGAAAAATAATTCACAAAACTTCTAAATGATTTTGAAAAGATAACACATTCATTTCCTAACGTTATTATGTTGAGTTAAACAGCAAATTTCACGTGGGTAATCTTATTATTAGATGTAAAAAAAATTCCAAAGTCCGCCTATTTGTACTTTTGTTTCGAAGACTAAACAACTCCAATAATTTTTATGACTTTCTTGGAAATGAAGAAATTTTCTATAATCATTTAAATGGGTTGACTCGTAATATGTTGCAGTCATAGCAATTTATCGAAACTGACCATCCACTATACCTTGACAAAAAGCTATCATGTTGGAACAAATCTCTCTATATGATCCGAAAAAAGTAACTGCCTTTGTCGCCGTCGATACTTTAGAAGTTTCGGGACACTCGCGCTTTCCTAGCGCGCAGCGCAAAAAGTATTAAACACCAAAGTATGAGATTTACAACGTTTGCAGATAATTGTTTGGAAAGCGCGGTGAAATAAACCGTTTTTCCATTCTGGCGATACTTGAAGAACTGTTTTATTTTAAATTTAAGGTAAGCATTGACCTGTGAGACTGCCCAAACCCTGAAGGCTGAAAACCTTAGCAGCCTTCCAGCTTTGGGCAGACTGACAGGTCAAAGCTGAAAAAGTATAGCAGCCTTCCGATTAATCCTCAGCTCTTCAGCCAACTCCTGGGTGATCACATGTGGGTCGGTAGTGGGGACCGACCCACGTGTGATCATCCGGGTGTGGCTGAAGGGCTGAGGATCGCACACAGTACACACACGAGCAGTATCACGCATTTGTGTCAACTTGGGAAGGTGCACAAGAGGGGAAATTTGGGAAAATCATCAACTCACAGTTGAGCAAAAAGCAAACCGCATGCGTAGAGGAGTTTCTCTGCTTGCACGTGACCAGTTTGAGCCATTCTTCGGCCGCATTGTGGCAGGTGACGGAAAATGGGTCATTTATGACAAAGTAATCGCCCTGAAACAGCAATAAGACCTAAAACAAAGGCCCCATGCTCACCCCCCAAATACGACTTACACCCACGTACGTTCCAGCTGTCTGTTTAGTATTACATACGGTGGGGCGTACTTTGATGTGCACCGGACAATACCACCGTTACCGATGATGTGTACTGCCGTTAGCTCAAAAAACTGCATGCATCGCTCATGTCTAATTGAGCAGCACTGCTGGATCGCAAGGGCGTCCTCCTACAGCAGAAGGGAGCGAGACATCACGCAGCCCGTGTGACCTGACACAAGATCAGGGACATGGGCGGGCAGCTGTTGCCGCTATCAGCCATTACCCCGTACATTGTCCCAAGCGGCTACTACCTTTTAGGGTCTTTGCAGCGTTTCCTGGATATAAAGCGGCTCGCCAGCCGGGATGATACCGAACGCACACTTACTTCTTTGCGTCTGAGCTGCCACAATTCTACAGGGACGATATCCAACAGTTTCCAAGACGATAAGAGCATGTTTTGGCAAACGATGCCGACTAAATTTTGGACTGATTGAACGCAGATAAATACATTTCTGTCTTTCTGTATTTGCAGATATTGCTTTCTGTCCAACCCAGTACGTCTCGATTAAAATCAAAATTAACCGTATTCATCTGCGTATTTTAAATCGATAAATATGGTATTCCAGAACCAAGATTAAACTTACATTTCCTTCCCAAAATATTGAAAATCAGGATTGGTTTTGTTTGTTTCCCTGCCATATTCTTTACTTTTTGTACCAGGAAAGGAGATTAAAAAACAAAAAACAAAAACGAAAAATTCAGTGCACTCTCGCTCCTCCGGAATTTGTATTATTTATTTATTTATTGATGGTCGTTTCTTAAATTAACGCGCTAGAATGAAAACAGAGGAATCAGCAAATAGGCAGGCAACATTTTCACTGTTATCAGTTCTAGAACCCAATCGTATGCCAAGAAAGCGTTCTGTTTTTCTCAGCTAAAACTGAGGAACATTTCTAGGTATTTCACATTAAAATAAAATTAACCGTTTAGGCATGAGTAATTTCACTTTTTATACGTTGGTTTCGACGAAAATTAATTTGACACAAATATGTTTGATTCTGCGTCATCCACAACTAATGGATCTGCAGTTCCAAGGATGAATACAATAGATTTTGTTGAAAAATACATTATTTTTAGATAATGTTTACTAGAAGCGAGTGCGGAAAATAAGGAAACAGTGGCACATCCAATAACCAAAAGAATAATTTAAGCAGCTCATTAATGACCTAATAAGCTTAAGAAACTCCAGAATGTATAAAAACGTTCAGTTTAAATTTAGAAGTTCGAGATGGTGTTTAACCCCACTGGCCGTATCTGATATTTCAACACTGGATTAGTTATATGTAAATAGTCACAGTACACTACTTTACTAACTCTTTACGAAAATATACTCTCTCGTGACAGAATTACATTTCGCAAATTCTGTTCCATTCTCTACAAAATATGCAGAAAACGGAAGTCTTTTTTTTTTTTTTTTTTTTTTTTACTTTGGGTCACAGTCATTACTCGGTTGAAAATTTTCACATTTTTCGACGGCACGCAGGGCAGCTAGGAAACATTTAAAATAAGGAATTCGCTGTAAAACTATATCAATTAACCGATAGCTAGTGAAGAAACAAAAATAATGTTTCCTAGCTTGTCTGCCTCACAGAAAACATCTACTAGAGCAACTCTGCAACTCTTTATAATAATAGCAAACGTTATAATTTTACATTACGCAGACGTACCAAAATCTAAATTTCAGTTCTTAATTGTGTTTTTTCTTAAATAAATAGGTATATTATAATATGAAAACCCATAATGTTGTTTATGGTAAATCTTAGAAAAAACCACAGAGCATAAAACCGATTAGGATGAGTGTGTGGCGTATTTACGTGTTTTAAAGAGTAAACCACAACGTTTAAGTAGTTTTCAGTAATTTATTTGTATAATAAGATGTATATACATTATTATATGAAGAAGTTAGTAAAAACTATTTAAACTTTTTGATCAGATAGTCTAGCGGTCAACGTTCATAACTGCCACAGAGGAACCTCAGCTTCAATCCCAGGCAGGTACGAACACTCGAACCAATTAATATCCGCAGTGCGTCGGATAGGCACGTTAAGCCGTCGAACCCCGGGTACTTCTCCCCCGGTAATAAATAAGGGCATCTTCCCTTTTTTACCTCGCTTCCATGTCACTTTCCTATCGGGAACTCTAGCCTAAATCTCCTAGCTTCCTATTTCTAAGGGTTGTTTAAGACCTGGGGTTAGACACTTCCTTCCCAAAACATTCTACGTATGATATGATTTGTATACGATATGTATTGTTCGCGAAAATTTCTCTTATAGTAAATGTCTTACCTGTTTCACTGGAAATGTATATAAAAAATGCTCAAGTAACGTTCACAAAATGCTTAAACTCAAGACAAGTCAAGAATTGAAGCTGAGATCCTCTTTTCAATTATCTGCAATCGTTTAAATCAACGCAACCAAAGTAATATAGCCAATGAGATTAAATTGAGATGTGACAATCTAACTTCCCTTTTGGTCACTGTTTACTTTCTCCTAAAGTACACCATTAGTGAAGATTCTTATACTATTTGCATCTGATGTCTTCAACTATTTTTGCAGGAAGTGTTCTTTGTAATTTAAAATTGTATTTTTTCCCGACTTGTAGACCAAACATTATTTTTTAAAAATATTTCTTCAACGTAGTTCAAAATTATTTTTTGAAAATATTTTTTCAACGTTGTTCAACATTATTTTTTTTAATATTTCTTCAAAATATTTATTTCTTCAGCGTAATTAAAAATTATTTTTTAAAAATATTTCTTCAACGTAGAAACTACTAAGAAAATTTCCCTGCGGAATGAATTAAAGTGGAAAGGGTGTGTAAACTGTACATGAAGAATACCATATATCCTGACAGTAAAATGCTACATTAAGATAATAAGTGTTTTGCAATATGAATTGACTAGTAATACTTGAAAAAAAGGCAGTTTGGTTAAAAGAAAATCTAAGCCCTTTTTGAAAACCAGTATTTTCGAGTAATAAAGGTAAAGTATCTGAAATTCGTAAAATTTAAAAAAATCAAAGTTTCATTGCCACTGACTGACTTTTAAGTGCGTTCGCACCACGCAATTATTAATTCGGTACATAGTTTCAGTGCCACGGCCGGAGTCCAGCTAATAGTGAGGTCTTAAATTGTATTTATTAATTCGCCACACAAGAGAAAGGATACGAAAACCTAGCCTTATTTCAACTTTTATTCGAAAGAATGACTTCGTTTACCCTATTAAAAATCCAGAGAATTACCTGCTACCCTTTGCAGACAATTTATGCTAGGAAATGTTTTGTCAAAATATATTGTGATAATTGATTTTAGCACATTTAGCATCAGATTCTTGTAATTTATGGATATTCCAATGCGATATTGTTATGTTTATGTAAAACGTAATGAAACTGTTTTCGGTGAAAATTTATTTAAACACATTGCAGAGTAACAATTATATTAACCATTATTGCGTCGCTTCATAGGATTGCATGGGACACAATATATATTCGACTGTTTCCATTACCCATTTTCTTTACACTGAATTTGTTACATCGGATTTATTTTATTAAATCTCGGGAAAGAAGCATAACATCACGAGTCAAACATATCAATGCAACACATAGTAATGGTTCACAAAAGATTTTCATAAAGCGACTGCTTTCTACTTACGCACAGTTTCGAATTTGTTAAACTACGTGTGATAAAAGCATATTATGAAGGTCCATATCGTCCTAAACCTCATGTTAAACGTGCGGTTTGTAATTAAGAAATGACTCAAAGGTAAGCAAAGCTGACCCTCTTTCGCTTGAATGTGTGGAAGGTTCTAATCTCTGCCGACCTGCTCACACACCGACTAAGGCATTATAATCACACGGTTATTTAAGGACAAAACATGAAAGTATAAAGCACTATTATTATACACATCCTAGGTGCGCTAAATTAACAAACTAAACCTTTAAACTGTTAAAATATTTAATATGAAAAGCATGTAAAAATACTGTCACGTCGGATATGGAGACGACACTCACAGTACTTATCGCTTTAACCGGCCCACGGTCGGCATCATCAGTCTTTCGAGATGTCCCTCGAGTATCAACTTCGCTTGTGCAGCAATATAAAGTCACTGTTCAGGGCAAACTCCCGGAGAGTGACTTCAGATTGTTTTCATCTTGCTGCATCAAATGAGGCTTTCACGATGTCACTCCGGTATCAACTTCATTCTCCTTAAAGCCATCAATATTATTGTAGATTATTTAAAATGTAAAAAACAGCTTCATTTTTTTCAGTTACAAGAGTTTCATAGTGTTTGGTTCATATTTACAATAACAATTATATTGAATTTGATTGCAGAGGTGATTGTGTCTGATAATGATCACCAATTATTTACTGCAGATATGTGGATGATATATCTATTCTGCCTAAAATGGAAAAAAAATTAATTATTCTGATTGTGTTTCGGAAATTATTCTAACATTAGAATTTGAACAAAACAATGAATTATCCTTTTTGGATATTTGTTAAATAAAACAGATTTTCACGTAAAACACAATGTATATCAAAAGCCATCCTTTGTAACAAAAATTCCATGTCATCCAGAACATCCTAAAACTTACAATATTAATAGCATAAGAACTTGGATAAAATGTGCTTCACCCATTTATCAAGAGAACATATAGACAGGAAGAAATAGATTGGATTATTATAACAACTAAACACATTTTGGATATAATATTTGAATTATTAAAAGTTGATTTCTGAAAATTAAGAAATTATAACAACAAAAATAAAAGATAAAAACCGAATTCAGAAAGCGTATTAACTCTAGAGAAAGAAGATAATATATGTAATATACAAGACCCTTCTATCTTAGATAGAGTTTGGAAATCATTTATCAAAAGTGAAACAATTACATAAGCAGCCCCGGTGGCGCAGTGGTCTAAGCAATGTCCTCTGATCATTCGTCCAAACGGGGTCCAGGTTCGAATCCCGGTTAGGCATGGATGTTGTGTTTGTCTTACAGCACTGGCTCTCTCCCTTCCCTGGAATCAGTGACCCTAAATTAGGGACGAGCGACTGCTTATACCCCATTGAGTTGCTCACGATAGTCGTTAAACCTCCAATAAAAAAAAACAAAAAAAAAACAATTACATAAGAAGAAGAAGAAAGGATTTTATAGAAAGTGTAATAATAATTAAAATACAGTATTTCCTGTTCCTAAAGCTTAAGTGTTAATATTCTTTCAATTGTAAAAAAAAAGATGATTTATAATTTGACTTTCTTATATCTAAAATAAAAATGATACTACAAACATGGGGCAGATGGCGACATAATGCGATAGTCCAATGTTTCTGGAAAACAGAACGAAAGAGTGCCACACACCTTTCCTTTCTTTCTGAAAATTGGGGAGCGACTTCAGTTTGCTCCCCAAGCAGGATTGATACTCGGAGAACCTTTTGAAATCCTGGCGATGCCAACTGCTGGACGACATATGTGATTGTGGGCAGCGTCTGCTTATCCGACATGACAATATTTTTACATGCTTTTAATACTAATTTTTTTTAACAGTTTAAATATTTAGTTTGTTAATTTCGAAGAACAAGGGTGTATAATAATAAAAAAAAAAGGTTTAGGGTCACCCATTGTATGTTCTAAGTATATAGTTTTAGAGTTAAATAACCATGTGTTGACAATGCCACCGTCGCCCTGGAAGCACTTTGGGAGAAATAACAACCTGGGTGAGCAGACGTCTAGCTTTTGGAGGATATGTCCTGCTTTTCTTACCATGTGCCTCTGTTTTTCAGGAATTAAGGGGACTATCCGAAATGACGGGCTTTTTCAATAAACAATAATTCATATACATTTTGATCAAAATCTTATATTGTAACCAAATATCTTATCAAGACCCAGATAAAATGTATTCATTTATTTCTGGATTCACGCTCGTGCCTTCCCTCCGTCTCCGGTGAGTTTTTTCCTGCAATCCTGTAACTGCCTACTGCAGGAATAAGTTGTGAGTTAAGAGCGCAGACAAAACGCGCCCGTACGCGTTAGTCTCTCTGTCGCTCGTCAATGTTGGACGGTGACAATTGAAGTAGTCGTGTAAACCTGGAGCTCCTATTGCTTGTTTTGTGAGTCGTTGCTGTGAATTATTTTTCTTCTTACAATTGAAGTTTCTTAATCAATCAGTAAGGGGTAAATTGCTAGTTAAGTACAATTCGAACATATGTTGTGCTCTGAATTTCACAAACATTTTTTAAAGAAACACCATAAACTGCAGAAAATTTTTTTCAGTGAAAAAATATAAGTAAAGATGTTCAGCAGTCTAAAATCGTTCTTTCTTCTTTTAAAGTTTTACGCTCTGTACTCTCTAACTCCAAAATTTAAATACAGAGTATGTACATTTATATTTATTTTTGTACAAATTTATTGTGCCGTCCTTTTTCTCAAAAGGTCCAACTTTTTTAAATTAATAAGTCCTTCCATTCCAAAACGTCATCTGAACACCCTGATCATAAGTTTCTTCTTCTTATTTTTTATTTTTATTAATTGATTTAAGTATTTATCACATATCACGAGAACATGTCAGACATAATAGGTGGCCGGAAATTAGGTTTTCTATTAAACGAGCAATGCTCAATATGTGAAAAAAGTGTTTGCTTATTTTGTTATTTATTAAATGTTTTTGGAAATAAATCGCTTTGACCTCATAATATGGAGCTTGGTCCATCTTATAAAGAATAGTGCATTTCTGTAATGGAAAGAAATGCATGTTTTGCAGTTCGCACAGCACACGATAGCCTGAACAGCATGGGGAAACATTTTTTCCTTACAAAAATATTCAACGCTCGCATTTCGAAAATGACATACACACACAAAAACAAAAACTTATTTTATTAAACAGGACCACTGTATATGGCAAAGTACAGTTGGAGATTATTGTTGTTCTTAAATAATATTTTGACAAAAATAAGTGCAAGGCATGAGCACCCTTAAAATTTTATGTTAGCTTTCTTCAAGTGCCATCCAAACCATTTTAGTGTACGATAATCTACTCCTATACACTCTGTCACGTCCATTTCTTTTCTGATTTTCTATATCTCTTCAAATACTGCTGTTCAAACGTAGAAACGTTGTGTTAATTAGGATATAGACCTGAAAAAAAAACGTCTTTTTTAAAACAATTTTTTTCACTATCCGCGAATACCCGTAACGCATGTTTAGTGCATATATTTATTGGGCTTTTTAAAATAAATTGACAGTTATAGCGCTTCCAAAAGAATAAAGAATGGGATCATCCAGGTATACAAGTGAATCATGCACAATCGAGTCACATTATTGTGACGACCTACAACTTTGGACGTCAACAGCCCGTAGCCAATTAAAGGCACATGTCGTAAGCTGCCTAGGAGGGTATATAAGGTGTGCTGTAGGCATTCTGAAAACATATTCCTCGTTGCTGTCATGGATAAAGGAGTGATTTATCAGATTTGCAAAAAGGGATGATTAACGGATTTCCGGCCAAGAGTGGCAGTTCTTCTGAAGACGCGCAGTTTGTGAACTATTTGGGCGCTGCTGTGGTTAAAGTGTATCGTGATTGGAGAAATGGCACTATTGCGAATAAGCGATGTGGAAACTGCGGAGCCTCGCGTGCCATTGATATGAGAAATGAACGTCGGCTTCAAAGGTGCGTGACGGCCAAATGACACGCTACAGTGGAGCAATCACTAGCCGAATGAACCAGGGGGCAACGGAAGTGTGCCTAAAACGACAATTCAGCTAATCCTGTTGCATATGGGGCTCCGATGCAGACAGAAAGTCACTGCAACTATGCTAACGAAGGTGCATCTGCAGAAAAGGCTTACATTTGCACGGCAGTATCGGAATTGGACATCCGCTAATTAGCAAATAATTGCCTTCTCCGATGAGTCACGTTTTCTGCTTTATGTAATGGATGGACGTTGGCGTATAAGGCGAAAAACATCCGAGAACAAACACTCTTCTACCATTGTTGGAATAACACAAGCTATTGGGTGCAGCTTGATAGCCTGGGGAAGGTTTTCGTGGTATTCCCTGGAACCACTTATACCTGTAGAAGACACTATGGACTGAATTCGTCATGAAGACATCCTTGAAGACCACTTACACCCACTCATGCAGAGTGTCTTCCTTGGGGCGGATGGGATCGTCTAGCACGACAATGCGACACTTACACCCATTCATGCAGAGTGTTTTCCTTGGGGCGGATGGGATCTTCTAGCACGACAATGCGACGCATCACACTGCTAGAAATGTCCGAGAGTGGTTAAAAGAGCATGATGAGGATTTCAAAGTACTTCCACGTCCTCCTAATTTCCCAAACTTAAACCCAATTGGGCATCTGTGAGACCACCTCGATCGTGTTGTTCGCTCTATGGATCATCTACCACGCACCCTATAGCAGCTGTCAGATGCACTGAAGTAAGCATCGCTCCACATACCTGTGAACACCCTTCAGCACCTTATTGTGTAAATCACAGCCAGTTTAGCTGCTGTTCACGCTGCCCACGACGGTTATTCTGAATATTAGCTGGTATTCACAATGATGTGACACGCCAGCGCTTAGGCCACTGCGTCACTGGGGCCATTAAGCTTAATGTGGAAGAAACAATTTAGAATTTAGAATTTCAACCTTTTTCTTGATTTTGTTTATAAAATTATCGCGCGGCTTAAGCAAATAAACGTCATGACTACCAACAAGACAATGTCTGATTTAGTTTATTTCGTGTCACTTTATCCCGAGTTAGAACCTATCGTGATTTTCCTCCTAGTCATAACCCAAAATTTCTAAAGCATTTGTTTCCTTTGTCCGAACGGTTTCAGTCTCATACTCTCTGATCAGTTGCCCCAGTTCGAATCCGTAAGGAATATGAGTTACCTGCTTGTCCAATGGTGACATCTCTGTGGCTTGCGTGGAAAAACCGAATGAAATTAGGAACGATATACAGCCTATAACCTTTTTGACATACCACAGAGATGAAGCTAAAGTTAAGAAGAGAAATATGCATTGGTAAATTCTTTCAGCGTAGTTTAGTAGGTAAGAACAACTCTCTGCGCGGTGAGAAGGCATTGTTTCGAATATGTCACCGACAAATTTTTGAATTTCACACATTCCGATGCATTGATGTTGCCAATAGAACAAACTCATCCCTCGAAAACATAAGCATTTCTACTTCTGTTTGTAAGTTCCTATTTGGAATACACTACAATCTGTTTCCGGTAATATCTGCAAACATTCACTGCAGAAACTACTTGTTCCAAATGAATAATAGAAAAACCTATATACACTGGTGTGCGAAAATTAAGGACGAAGAGGAGAAATTAGCATAACAGCGGAACGAGCAGGCAGAACGGGCCGAAAGACCACTCAGGATATAGACTAGGGTCCGGTACGGTACGGCATGCGCATATATGTAGTATGACGTAGGAAGAGAGGAGTGTCCGAAGGGCATACAGCACAAGGGCGGTGTACGCTCAGCAATTCGGTGAAAGCTATTGCACGGTGTACATCGGTTTGAAGTCCGTCGAGTTGCTGTCAACGTGTGATATGGCCAACAGGCAATCCAGTAGACGACATCTGGATGACTTAACCCGAGGTCGCGTCATTGGGATGTTTGAAGAAGCTCGAAGTGTGACTAGTGTTACCGAGGAGTTCGAGATCACTCACAGCATCGTTTCACGAGCTTGGAGAGCATTTTAAGCGACAGGAACAGCTATCCGCGAGTTTAGCAGTGGTCGTTCACGATCAACCACGGCGGAGGACGACAGGTATATTGTCCTACAGGCGAGAAGAGAAAGACGGTAGAAAGCGGGAGAAATCGCAAGAAACATGCAACAGACAACTGGACGTCCGTTATCGTGTTTTCGCCGTGGCTAGGAGCCTGCAAAAAGATGGTCTTTTTGCACGACGACCAGTACGGTGTGTGCCATCAACCCTTGCTAACCGGAGACGGCGTTTTCTGTGGTGCCAGGAACACGAAAACTGGACACATTAGCAAAGGGGTCGAGTTCTCTTTACGGATGAGAGCCGATTTCGTCTGACGAGCGATTCTGGACGTATACACTTCTGGAGAGAGCAGGGAACACCCAATAACACCTCCAACATCATCGAAAGGACCGGTTTGGAGGCGGCGGTATTCTCGCATGGGGTGATATCATGTTTGGTAGCCGTACTGACCTCCACATCTTCCAAGGAAGTTCAGTCACTGGTGTCCGCTATTGTACCGAGGTTCTCCTGCCTCACGTGTGTCTGTTTAGAGGTGCTGTGGGTCCTGAGTTCCTCTTAATGGACGAAAACGCTACAACTCATCGTACAGTGACTATCGCATAGCTGTTGGAGAGTAAAGATATTCAACGCATGGATTGGCCGGCAAGGTTCCCGGACCTAAATCCAATCGAACATGTGTGGGACCTTCTCGGGAGACGCTTGGCAGCACGTCACCATCCGCCAGCAACGATTTCGCAGCTGCGATTGGCGCTACAAGAGGAATGGGCCGCGATGCCTCAACAGCTCTTTGACAACCTCGTCCTCAGCGTAGACCGACGTTGTAAATCCTGCAACGCGGTCAGGGGTGATCATATTTCCTACTAAAGACTGGAATTTCCATGGCAACCACCTGCCACATGGACACATGAACGTTTCTCTCTTTCGTCTAGTTCTGATCGAAGCTACCTTTTCAATAAATTGCCTTCGTATCCTTTGGATTCCTGGGTTGGACGGTTTTGCTCACTTGTCCCATATGTTTACATCTTAGGGATCTTATGGTATGATTTGTGTTTATGTGGAGCACTTCTGCACGAGGTTACATTCGAAAAACCGTGTCGTCCTTAATTTTTGCACGCCAGTGTATATAGAAGTTCGAGTATCATTATCCTAATCACCATATAATATGCAGAGTAAACGCCACGTGCAGCGCGGACAGCAGATACACGGAATCTGAGTGACTTGATGAGGTGCTGGAAAGTGTTCACAGGTATTTGTAGCCATTCTGCCTGCTGTGTATCTCTGACAGCTGCTGAAGGGTGCGCCGTGGAGGAACCGTAGAGCAAACAACACGATCGAGGTGGTCCCACAGATGTTCAATTGAATTTATGTCAGGAGAATAAGGTAACCAAGGAAGTAATTTGAAATATTCATCATGCTCTTCCAACCACTCTCGGTCATTACTAGCTGTGTGACACTTCGCATTGTCGTGCTGGAAGATCCCTTGCGTCCAAGGGAAATCAGTCAGCATGTATGGGTGTACGTGGTCTCCAATTAGGGATTGATAAATAATTTGGTCCATAGTGCCTTCTACAGGTATAATTGTACTCAGAGAACGACACGAAAACATTTTCCATAACGTAACTTTGCCATCACCAGCTTGTGTTATGAAAAAAATGGTTAAAAAGTGTTTGTTCTCTGATGTTTCTCGCCTTATACGCCAGCGTCCATTTGTTCGATGGAGCAGGAAACGTGTCTCATAGGATAAGGCAATCCTTTGTCAAACAGCAGAGGTCCGATTCTAATACTGCCGTGCAAATGTAAGTCTTTTCTCCCGATGCAGCTTTGTTAACATAGCTTCAGTGACCATTCGTTTGCATCGAAATCCCATATGCAGCAGGTTTAGCTGAACTGTCGTTTTTGACACAATTCTGGTAGCACCCTGGTCCCTTCAGCTAGTGAGTTGCTCTACTGTAGCGTGACGATCGGCCCTCACGCACCTTTGAAACAGACGGTCACCTCTTACATCAATGGCACGTGGTGCTCTACACTTAGTGCTGGTGATTTAGGACTAACCTGCTCTTCCAAGTTGAACCACAAATGGTAGATTGGGTTGATATCAGGTGAATATGAAAGCCAGCGCTTCTACAGAATGTCACCAACATGTTCCTCGAACCGTTCCTTAAAGGTTCTGGCAGTGTGGCATGGCACACTATCCTGTTGGCAATGGCCATCACTAAAAGGAAATACAATTGCCATGAATGGTTGAACTTGATCTGCAACGATGTTCATATACCTAACAGCTTATTTTTTCATTTTATTTTTGTATTTTTTTGCCACACTACACCATTCACCACACAAGCAAACCACAGATGCAATTTCTGTACCAAACAAATATGGACCAATTACAAATCGCACCATATGCAAACACAAAAGAAATACAGTAGATATATGTAAAAAAAGAATTAATACAAAACATAAATGCAAAAATTTGAATTAATACAACACATAAATGCAAAAATATGAATTAATACAACACATAAATGCAAAAATATGAATGTTAATACAACTAATGCAAACACATAAAACATCAAACATGTAAATACAATATTATACAATAATATTATATCAGGAATTGTGCGATTGGGATAATAGGGCCTCATGTGTCCCAAGAAAACATCTCTAATAGCATAATACTGCCGCCTCCGGCCTGTTATCTTCTAAGAATCCATCCGGGTGATATAGAATCCGTAGGTAGTATCCGCGCCCGGCGTCTACGTAATGCACGAGGAATCTTGATTCGTCAGACAAGGCCCCTTTCTTCTAATCATCCACGGTCAAATCTCGATTATTGTGGGCCCATTTCATGTGTTGCTGGCGATGACGTGTTTTGAGAAGTCTGCAATGAACTGTGTGGTGTGATCCATTGTCCTGATCACCAATGTTGCAGCGGCGGGTGATTTGTCGCACTGTAGCCCTACGTTTGCTGTGAAAAAGTCTGCGTTCCCCTGTGGTATCATTGAGATGAGTACGACACACGGCTGGACCAGGATTCGTCGTTTAACCGTCTGTGCACCATATTTGATACGTATTCACTACAGCGGCAAGTGAACATCACAAACTGCGCATTTTTCGAGATCGTAGTTTCAAGATGCCGGGCGATAACAATTTGTCCTTTATCAAACTACGATAAATCAGCAGCTTTTACCATTCTGACTGGAACTTCAATTCCTTCAATTTTAACATTTCAGTGTTTGTGTGCATTCGTTTGCAGGAAGTGAAAAAATAAAATAATTTATGAAGTCTCCGAAAGTACATTAGAACAAAATGTGTAAAAAGTAATCAAACATTGAAAAAATCAAATATGTGATAAACAGTCACTCAATTATTTTGAAATTAAATTATGTAAAATTTTTCAAACAATTTATAAGTTTGTTGTTAATGTTTCTTTTGAATACGATAATTTTTTTTCCTACAAAAAAAAATATGTGTGAATTTCAAAGTAGAAAAACATTGACCAAAATTTCATCAAAGGTGAAAATTATAAAATACTGCCAGATTAAAAAAAAAAAACTTGTTTTGTTACGGTGAAAGTACGAGATGTAAATGTCATAACTTCTTACCTGAGACCTACAAAGTCGCCCATATGTTTTTAATTCCAAATATCAAAGCTATATGTTTAATTTGAACTTATATGGATGCAATGTTCCTATGAATCGTCATCTACAATGCTAATACTTATGCATTTTTAAATCCATAATTCCAAACCTCTCAGAAGTGTTAATAACGTAAAATGTTTTGCTAGTAAATATAGCATTACGAAGCTTATTGTAATCAGAAGGAATGCTGCACAGTACAGAGAAATATTTCGAATTTAGCTGACGCAAAATATTATCATATTTTACATTTGAGCCTCACTGCATGGGAACAATCTATGTCAGAAACGAAATTCCATACTGCAGCATATTATTACTAATTATAACCCTATAGTAAATGACAAAAACATTCTAAATTCTCATCCGAGGACACTTTCATTTTATGCATTTATGATGATGTTGTACTTTACGAACGGCTTCCTGAACAATAGAATCGGGAGAACGGTGAGTCGTCCTTAAGTTGTGAATGGTTTAGAAAAAAGGCGGAATTATTAAATGCAAGGTGTTGAATTTCAAGATTTCAATTTGCCAATTAGATTGCCTACTTTCAACTGAATACGACATTGTTTTAATGGTGCGGTTGAAGTGCAATTTCTTTGTTCATATTTCCTTACGTAATCGCTGAGTTCAATAAATCTGAAACCCAATGTTCTGGGGCACGCTTATTTGTATACAAATTAGTTTGTGGTCGGAACATAGAAGAATTTCCGCTTGCTGAAGCAGTACTCGTACAATACAAAAAAATTTCGAAATTCAAAAAGACTGAGAATATTACGTTTGATATAAACTTATATACGAATATTATACTGTGAAGTTTTTGAAAATTGGCATAGAAATAAATGTTGCATTTTAGGGAATATTCAGGCTCGAAATATGTACGTTTTTTTCAATGTTTTTATACACTGGCGCCCAGAATTATGGTGACAAATAAACATTCGTGAATGTGTCCAAAACCAAAGGACCTACTGAAAGGATTTTTCAGAGATGTGTGCATGGGAAAATCCTAAGTCCACCTACTTGAGCAACACTTTGCTAGCGTGTGTGGAAACTGACAAATCAGGACTGTACTGCTCTGAGCTTGTAGGAACGCACTATTGTTAAACCTTGTTCTGAGTAGGGTGCGGCAAATCAAAAGTGATTTCTAATGTTTGTTCAAGAATGGCTGCGTACCATCGCTTAGAAGGCTCTTTAATTTGGAGAGCGATCAGTAGATTAAAAGCAGAGCAATCGCAAGCTCTCATACAAGATGACGGAATATGTCTAGAAACGTAGTCTCCAATCTCAGGAGACAATAACAGGAAGCAGGAACAATAATAATCAATAGACCGGAAAGCGTACCCTATGAGCTACAAGTAAAGTAGGGTAAGTATTTTTTGACTGCAACAGCTCGCCGTTTTAGTAATTCGACGACCACGCAACGTTCACTGAAGATCTTCGCTATCGGAAAGACGATATCGATGCAAACATTGTGCACAAGACTTCACGAGAGAGGTCTATATGCAACAAAGCTAATGCTTTCAATACCACTCGTGCAGTCCAGGAAAAGTTTCTTTTCTGAAATGTTCTCGGAAAAATTAACCAACACTGCACCTGTGCTCTCTTCAGTGACAAGTCACTTTGAAGCCTAAACATGGTTTCTGGATGACAGCCTAAATACAGATTTTTGAGATGAAGACCAAATCTTTCTCCAAAGTTTGGGAAACTGGCCACTATGGATGTATATGGCCACTGATTCGGACTGATATCATGTTGGATGGACGCACGTCGCTACATGTATTCGCAGGAGACGCCCTCACTGCTGAACGTTATAGGGATGATATCTCAGATCCGAAATGTGCGGCTTTTTAGGGAAGATGTTGACTAGTCGACGAAAACATGGAGAGTGAGCATATTCTCTAGAAGGGGTAGTCTGCAATTTCTCCGGACATCAACCCGGTAGAACGTATCTGGAATACCCTGGAAAAAGCAATTGCAAACAGGCAGCCCATTTCGGGAATTTTCTTGCACTCCTACGCATCTTGGTGGATAAAAAGTGTATATTGCCCAGACTCTCCTTCGCATCCCGGAAAACTGCATTCTATACTGTTGTACGGTGTAATCACACTTTTAGTAAATCATTGAAATAGGCGCCACTTGCTGCATCACTTCTGGATTGCCATGCTACCGTATGTATGCGTCCTCTCCATGCGACGATGGCATTCCTTCTGCGTTGTGTACTGCACCGTATCAGCTGTTATTAAACTGTGTCGTGTCGATTTTTTCCATAAATTATATTATTAAGGATAACACGGAGCTGGAAAACACACACAAAAGCAAATTGTGCCTTGACGTGATATCATGTTCAGGAAACATGGTTTTACGTTGAGATATCCGAACACACTCTGATCTTTTCTATACAGCGAGCATCTGACTCAAATTCACTTGTATGTCTCTTTGCGTCATTGATGTTGAAGTAATAAATGTAGTTGTGCCTTGACGTGATATCCTTTAAAATAACATTACTTGAGGAACTTCAATTTCTTTTAGATGTCAATGGATCATCAGTGACGTCGCTTTCAAAACTCAGATATTCCTAAGAGCAACCTGTGCCTTATGCTGTTAAAGATGCCGAAAGGGATTTTTATCTGAAATGAACACCAAGCAAATTTTTAATTAGGTAAATGTTTTCGTTAGAAAATGTTCACTCCCTTTAAATGCAGACACAAAATTACATATTTTTAATATAAACTTGCACATACAGCTTTTTCAGAATAATCTAATTAGAAGTTGCAACGAGGCCTAAAAGAAAATGGCTAGACCATTTTTATGTTGTTAACTGGTGGCTTACTTTGAACTGCATTGAGAATTGTTTAGTTGAAGGTATATAATTTAGAATACTGCACATAGGTGTTTGTTTGATGAAACGTGGAATCTTAGGGTTAAAATTTCGTAACTGTTTTTTAATACTTTCATGTATATCCTATCAGGTATGATTACCCTTTGCATTAGTAAGCAAAAATAAAAAAACGGAAAATCCAGCATTATATAGGGACGTGATTATCGAAAGGACAGGTTTTTGTAGATACACTGAAAAAACATTTTATTAAATACTCCACATTTAACTAGCTACATGATCCTTCGGTGTAGTAGTCCGTTCGCTTCATTTCCTGAATTTGGTACTTTATATATTTTCGATATGTGGTTATCTTGAATACGACCATCGTCATACCTGTGTTCTATTGTCCATTGATTTGGAGAAGAGGGTCTTCTGTTTTAACTTGCATAGTTCTAGATTTTGTTCGTTCGCCCTTCTAATGCATCCCCTATCTTCGACCGAACATTATTAGATTGCTGTAAGTTAAGTCTTACTACGCTTAAGCACGAGCCGCTCAGTATGACTGCCGTTTGAATGATTATCGCAGAGCCACGTTGGTCGCCAACTATTTTGCCCCTCTCAAATTCGTTAAGATAATTATTTTTCCCTATTCCGAATTTTAATCAAACGCCATCGGAAGCTCGATTGAACAGGCAGTCTGAAATATACTGCATATCCCGCACCATTGCCACCTTACGTTTTTAGTAAGTTATATATGCAGCGAGACAAGGTGTTCAAAAGGAACTCGTATTACAGGAAACATTGTCCTTAAATATAACCATACTAAGCATTTGGTTGATTTTCAACAGAATTAATTTGCCACTATATACATGATTTTCTTAGTTAGGGTTTTTATTTAATAAATGTACTCAATAACATTATATTCTAGTCTGTAATATTTACCACGAGTCCTGCGGTGGAAATCTTGATCTAGATTTATCAATAACATTTAAGTAGCCTTATGGTTTAGAGGCTGGTAGTTGATGAATTATTGCATGTAGTAAATACTTTTGAAAGGGTTCCCAATCAGGTAATTTATAGGTATTTATAATAAGTGGATAACAATCTTAATATTTATTACAAGTTTCTCATTAGCTTGAGAATAAGTGCTTTATATGAATTATTAAACAGCAGAAATGTTTTCTGTAATTTAGTTTTCAGTAATTTTGTAGCATAAAATATTTTATTAAAGTTTGGACAATATAGGTTTCGGTGAACCAAGAGACTTTTCATAAATCTTTACGGTGCGTGGAGCACCAGAATACGAGACATTTAAATGAGGTGAGTCATAATGATGAGGCTAATGAGAGACTAGCATCTGGAGGTAGGATTTCGATTCAAAAGTTTCCAGCAAATGGCGTGAGCGTCTAAAATATGAGTGGAGCTCATTCTCACCAATTGGTGTGGTTACCTTTAATACGGCCGTGCTTCTAAAGTTCATCAACAATACCATATTCTTCATAAAGTTTAAATACAAAATAAATATTTTTAGGAATTCATGATTTTTACTTCGTTACCAAATTGTAGTCAATTTTCTTTTACACACGGCATTGTTACCTTTTTCATTTGTTAAAATTTCCAGGATGCAAAGTTTTTTAATCACCGTTTTACATTTTCACCTCCAAGTGGCGGGTATTGTTAAAAAAATCAATTGAAATTTTGCCAGAAATGTTCTTAAGAAACAATAAAATAGGCCATTTCTGGAAAGTTTACAAACAAATATACGAATTCTCCGCAACTTTACATTACCTTTTGAAAGACTTGTGAAAAAACTATTTCGATAACAGTTTTGAACACAGATACTTAGTGCCTCAAATTATGAATTTAACTGGTGGGGTAGGGCAAGCATTCTTCATGAATATGTTCTCAATATGCTGAATTTTGCATTTCAAAAAATCGAAATTTTGTTGGAATAAGAGCAAGTTTTGGTTAAACTTCCGCATTTGACCACAAGTATTAAAAGTTCCAAAACAGACGATTGACGACAACACGTCACGTCTATCTCCTCTGCTTCTGCGCTTTCCCCTTTCTCATTTCGCACAGTATGTGTACGATTAGCTCCTGTGTGATATGCAATTATTGTCTTTAGTAGAGGGAACCCATAAGTTCCTTTGGTTTGAATTCCGTATTCATTTTACTATAACTTTTGCAATTCAGAAAGAGACATGTTGGGTGGCTCTTAAAGAAACATAGGATTAGGTGGCTGTTCGTTGGATCGAATCGGTTGATTTTAATGCGGAAGTTTTTTCGTTGGATTGGCTTGTGATGTTATTGGACAAATATTTGTTTGTCGGCTCCCTTATTATTTCCTCAGGTGTGTGCCCCAGCCAGTTTGGAGAGGTGAGGGACGCAACAGAGAATATAACGCATCACTAAATTAACAATCTCTGATTTAAATCGCAATACTCTGGATTGCAAACATAAATAAACACTATAGTAAACTCGACGGAGGGATATACAGTACGTCGCACTTCGAAAATATCTGTGTTCAAAAATGGTTATCGAAATACCTTAGTCACAAGTTTTTCAAAAGTTCATGTAGCGCTGTGGAGGTTTTGCACATTTGTGTATAAATTTCTCAGAAATGCCCTTTCTGTTGTCTTTAGAAAATTTCAGGGGTAATGTTTTTTTTTGAATTTTTGAAAATGTTTATGATTTTGAGGTGGAAAGGTAAAAAGCTAATAAAAAAGGTTTCATTCTTAAAATTTAGCGAGTTAAAAAGGGAACAATTCCATGTTTAAAAGAAAGTCGACTAGAATTCGGTAAAAAACAACAACATTTATTTAACATATATTTTGTAGCTAAATTGTATCTATGAAGAAAATGGTATTGCTTTTGTTCTGCACCTTAACTCCAGAAGCATGGCGTATTTACGAGAACCAAACTAATCAATTTGAATCTGTAGCTCCACCCATATTTGAGAAACTCACACCAATTGCTGGACACTGGTGAGTTCTGAATCTACCACTACACGAGGCAAGCTAAGGATACTCCAGTTTCCAATTTATTAGTTCTGAAACGATTGTATTTACTGTATATCGACGGATATTCATTGGGCTGTCGGAAAAGTCATGAAGTTTTTTAACCATGTTTTGTAAAAGCCATTTATTGATAGAAAGAACAAAGAAAATCAATGATATAACGCCCGTTTTGTTCGATAACATTTTACCACCTTTCAGTGAGCTGCAGATTGTCTCGTTCATAGGAGGACCTGTATTTCGTGGCAAAAAACTGTACAAGGTGCTGATTTACAGCCCCATCTGAATTGAACGTTATACCATGCAAGGGCTTTTGAAAAGAGCGAAACAAGTGGAAGTATGACGGCGCAAGGTCACGCAAGTATGCTAGGTGTGGCAACACATCACACCCAAGCTTCAATAATTTTTGGCGGGTGATCAAATTAGTGTGTGGTCTCCCGTTGCCGTGGTAGAACATAACACCTTTACGATGAACGAGCTCTGGAAGTTTTTGGATGATGGATTCCTTCAAACTCTCCAATTGCCGACAGTACACATTCGATTTGATTGTTTGGTTCCGTGGCAGGAGGTTGAAGAACACGACACCTTTAAAATCCTACCACACTGAGCGCAGAACCTTCCGCTGATTAATGTCTGCTTTGGATGTCGTTTGAGGCGAATCAGCACGTCGGGGCCAAGATCGTTTGCGCAGCACAATGTTGTACACAATCCACTTTCCGTCACCAGTTATCAGTCGCTTCAAAAAAGGATCGTTTTCCTCACGTTTAATGAGCATAACGCAGATGTTTATACCCGACGTCAATTGAGCTTCTTTGAGTTCATGAGGAACCCACACATCGAGCGTGCTTGCGTATCCCAGCTTCTACAAATGGTCATGAACGCTTGAATGATGGATGTGCAATGTGTCTGTAATATCTTTTGGCGTGTAACATGGGTTTGATTCTATCAATGCAATGATTTAGTCGTCGTTAAACTCGGTGGGCCTCCCCGACCGTGGAGCATCGTTGAGGTCAAATCACCAGCACGGAATTTTGCGAACCACCGCTAGCACTGACGTTTTTGTAAAGCACTATCACCGTGCACTTTACGCAACTTTTCACAAGCATGACGCTCTTTGAGGAAGTAAAACAGTAAAATATGGCGAAAATAAAATATTGGTCTTCCATCTTCAATTTGATGTAAAATCTCCGCAAATCAACCAAATGGCTCACTATTCCTTTTAGACTGCAGCTAGAACTGGCACCTGTCGAATGCCATAGCGATAACAGAGGTGCGCATGCTTCTAATACTTCCAAAACCGACCAATCGCCATCGGGTGCCAATATATGTCATGACTTTTCCGACAACCCAATACCTTTGGAAAATAATTAGCATATCTAAAACTAGTGATTGCTGCTAATCGGGTTTCGCATCGTACCTATAATCATACAGATTGTTTGGTGTTATTAAATTAAATGTGGGGTAAACAACTCAGCACCAAACACTTCTTTTTAGTTATTAAATCATAATATATCAACTTTTTACTGCAAATAAAATAATTTCCTCCAAATTTATGACATTTCATTGGAATTCATTTTCTTTATGATAAAATTATGGTTATATCTCATGTAGGCGACACAAGGCGCAACATGTGCTGTAGAAAACTGCATTTACAAGTGCTGGAGGCATTCGTGCACCGGTGCTCACTGGAAAGTGTAAAGAACGTCAGAGTTCATATATCCAGACATGTTAAAATTAAGGTCATTGGGGGTGGCATAATAATAGAAAGAACTATCATCCTCTACAATGACCGTTTGCTTCTGGATAGAGCTCCCAAATTAGTTTCCATATCTTTGTATTGGGAGTGTGTTTTTTTCCCTCCTTAATGATCAATTCAGTTCCCATTGTGGTATTATAGAGCAAGGGACACAGTTACCGGAAAGTCCAAAAGCCAAACCGAACAACAAGGAATTTCTTTATTGTGCCATTATGACATTGAATTTCATGTATCCATTTTTACGCAGTTTTCGGGTCCCCTGATTTTGACTTAAATATATCTGGGGTCTCATTCTGTATTCGGCATCGAAGTATTTTCAAAACACTGGTTTGGCAGCAGGTAAGCGCCCATTCTTGTCTTCTGATTTCGCACTTTCTCGTGTTCTCATAAGGAGCAATACGTGTTGTCGTTCGTGTGTTGTATACTTGATGTGTTTTGTAGCGGAACCCGTAAGTTCTTTCGTTAAGAACTTACAGGTTCCGCTACAAAAAAAAATCGTTTTCCCCGTAACTTTTGGGATTTAGAAGCACACATAGTGTTTTCCGTTGGATTAGGTGGTTTTACTGCACACATATTTTCGTTAGAATAGATTGGGCGGTGTGATTGAGGAAGCATTTACATTGTCCGCTCTCTTGCTATGTCTTCAGCCGGCCGCTGGTAACGAAGTGATCAACGTTCCTGACTGCCACGGAAAAGTCTGAGGATATACAGTGCGAACTCTCTGATCACTAAACGTCCGCAGTGCGTCGGATATGCTCCTTAAGCAGTAAAACTCCGGTTACTAGTCACTAGTTATGAATAAAGGCGCTTACCGTCTGCTTTCTATCTCGCTTCCGTGGGATTTTTCTGTAAGGAACTGTGGATCATATCCCTTCGCTTACAACTTCTGAGGTTTGTGTAAGGCATGGGGTCAGATACTCCCTTCATCAACTTCAGTTATATCCTCAGCTCTGTCAACCACCTCCCGATAGGGATGTCGCAAAAGCCACGAATTAAAACCTAAATGAATGCGTCACAAAGGACGCGTAAGGATACACGACGCAGTTCGAAAGTGCTTTAAATGTAATGCTTGGAAGGCCGAATACGGCAGTGTAACCTTTTTTGTGGTGTGTATGTGGTTAAAGTTGTTACAGCAATACACCTGCGAATCTAAGTTATTTAAAATTAATAAAGCATGGTTTAATTCGAAAAAGGCATGATCTCAAACCTAAACAAATGCGTGGGCAAACACCGTTGTGGGATACATGTCGCTCTTAGAAAGTGCTTGAACTAATTGGGTGGCTGAATATCGTAGTTTATCCTTTTACTGGGTATGCGTGTGAGTGGTAAAAGTGGTTAGAGAAAGGCTATTGAGAACACACAGGCACCACAGTAGAAATTTACGTATGATTTTTTATGCTATGGTTATGTACCATTACAATTTGCCTCCTGCTGAAAACTAAGCCACTGCGCCCATGGTAAAGAACTGGAAAATGAAATATTATTTTAGAGAATTACTGAATTTTTCTGCTAAAATCCCCATGCAGAAAATAATTTTCCTCTCATGAAAGAGTAGTGGAATTTCTTTTGCTGTTGTAAGAAAACTATCCACTTAGATTTTAGTATTTTATTGGAAAATTAGAAATTATAAATAATTTTACTTTATTATTTCTCCTAAAATAGCCAAATTTTCAATAGCTAAGGATAGCGAAAGCTCGCTATCGAATGCAAAAAATACTGAACGTTAATACTTTAAACTTAGGGGGAACACTTATAGTTCCAGACAAGAGCAACTGCATAAAAATTGTCAGCATATTTCATCAGATTCTACTGTTTTCGAAAGCAATAGGGCCAGGGATGTTACCTGTGATATACAGGTTCTGATTTCCTTTTTGTGAAAAATACAATGTTTCCATAAGTAATACGTGTCTCTAAGTGAACACGCGCAGGAGAGACGAAATTAGTTATAAATGGAAAAATTCGTCCAAATGTGAAATCTGTTGAATATGTTTAGTTTCAACGACCACCGTGAGAATCTGAGTGTTCTATACCCATTCGCTATTCTCTAGTTTAACCTGAACATTAGCGGTTAGACTCCACGGGAAACGATCGAGCTGCTAAGATTTTTGGATGTTCAGTTGAAAAATAGAAAAGTGTGCAGTGTTTTAAAGTGACGCGCCGTGTACATGAATGTTCTAGGTTTCTTTTGACGAAGTTTCGGAATGCTAAGTATTATAGTTTATTCATACGGATCGTTTTGTTTTGTGATTGTGATTGTCGTTAACGAGTTCTGCAAATGGCGGTTTCCGCCAGCAATGGTGCACGTGATTATCGGGCGGAAATTCGACGTGGAGCGAAATCTAATGATAAGGTTTCGTTAAGTTCGCAGAGTGCTACTAACGTGACATCTGGAAAGGTTGCTATGGTGACAGACTCGAGCTGCTCCAGAGATAACACTTCAGTATGTCGAACCGGTCCTGGTAAACAACAAAGTCTGTCGTCATGTGTTTCTGCTGCTAGAGATTCCTCGGCGATGGAGGTAAAAGACGATGTTTCTGCAGCTGCGAGGGAACGTACTTCGGCTTCTCTGACTGAGGGCTATTTTCCACTGTAACGGGTGATCGTCGGAGTAATTCCGAACTTTTGGCTCAGGAAAGTGCATTTCGGCTTATAATATAGCGGATACTGAAGTATGTGATACATATTACCGACGCTTGTATCGAACACTAGTTTTTCAAGCGCTGCAGCGGACTGCTTTAACGGTATATATGAAAGCGTTGTGGGAGCATGTGGAAAAGGAAGATATTGCGTGTATTACACGTAGTAAACGAGGGAATTACGTTCTGTTTTGTTCTAAACCAGTTTGTGATCGAGTTGCAAAGCGAGGAATTTTCTTTGATAATAGTCGTATTTATCGTGTCTATGCTCCGGAAAATCCAGTTACTATACTATACTGTGCAAATTAATTGGGACAAAGAAAAAAATCACTCTTTTTTCCACAACTATGCCTTTATATTACTCTATCAGTTGATCATATCATTGTCAACCATTATCAATCCACGGCTGGATGAAGGTCTCCCCAAGTTTCCTCACAACGGTCTGTCTTGTGCCAGTCTCCTCCATGTCACTCCCGCATACTTTCGAATTTCATCCACCCATCTCCCACGTGGTCTTCTTCTGTGTCTTTTCCTGTCTATTGAAATCCAATCTAAAATTTCGGCTGTCCATCGGTGGTCTGTCCTTCTGGCAGTATTTCGAGCCCATTGTCATTTCAGGGATTTAACTCTGATCATGATGTCCTTCACTTTTGTCATTTTTCTGATCCCCGAGTTCCTCTTCTTATCTCTCCTGTTTACACCAAGCATGCACTTGCCCATGCTTCTTTGAGTTGTCTGCAGCCTTTGTATGTCTCTTTTAGTTAAGGTCCACGTCTCTGCAAAATACGTAAGCACTAGAAGAATGCATTGATCAAACACTTTTCTTTAAAGACGTAATGGCATATTGCTCTTGAAAATTATGCTGTTTCTTCCAAAAGATCTCCAGGCAAGTTTTGTACGCCGAATAATTTCTTCATCAATGTGACCCTCACTTGATATCTGCTCTCCAAGACAAACGTACGTGTCTGTTATCTCCAGCTTTTCTCCACCAATCAATAAATCTTCATTCCATGTAAACGCATTGAACATCAATTTTGTCTTCTGAAAGTTCATTTTTAATCCCACTTCTTTACTCTTGTCCGCAAGTTCCTGGATCATACTCTGCAGCTCTGATGGGGTAGTTGCAAAAATGACTATGTCGTCGGCAAAACGAAGGTGGGTTAGGTAATCTGCATTAATTTTTATCCCTTTGTTTTCCCAGTTCAGTGATTGAAAGAAATTTTCTAATGTGGCATTAAAGAGCTTCGGAGATATGGTGTCACCTTGTCCCACGCCATTTCCAATTTTTATGTATGTTGTATTTTCAAACAGACGAATCTTTGCACTTGCATTTTCATAGATGCATCTTCAATTACACAGGATTTCAAAGTCTTTGTAACTGCTGATGGTTTTACCGAATCAAAGGCTTTTTCATAATCGATAAAAGCCATGCACAATGGAGGATTATATTTCCTCGCTCTTTCAATTAGTTCTCTCAGTACGTGGATATGATCTATTGTACTGTAGCCACTAATAAATCCAGCTTATTCTCTCGGTTGAGCCATGTCCAGTGTAACCTTCAAACGGTGTGAAAGAACTTCAGTGAAGATTTTATAAACCAATGATAAGAGGCTGATAGGTCTGTAGTTCTTGAGATCCTCAATGTCACCCTTTTTTTATGTAGCAGGATCGTTGTAGCGTTGTTCCAATCCTCAGGAATCTTCCCTTTATTAAGGCATCGAGTGAAAATTTGGGCGAGTACTGTTTCGATGTCTCCACTTGCTTCTTGTATGATGTCTACAGTAATTCCATCTTCTCCTGGAGCTTTTCCCCGCTTCACGTTCTTAATTGCATGTGCAACTTCTGCTGGGAGGACTGGACTCTCGTACAGAAACCTTTAATGATGTTTGGAGAACATGTATCATCCCTTTCATATAATTTGGAGTAGAAATCTTTCACTCTTGTCTAGATTTCGCCTCTATTTCTTGTTACAGAACCATCTTCTTTTCCCAGAGCCATAATCTGTTTTCTTCCCTTACCGATATCTCCCTTTGCTATCTTTAGGCTTTGGTGTCTTTCAATTGCTTTCCTCACTAGTTCACAGTGAATTTCCGTACGTCTTCAGTGATGCTTTTTCGTACTGTCTTGCATAGCTCTATATATTCCACTTTGGAAGTCACATCCTCTTTAGTTGTCCTCATCTCTCTTCTTTTTTGCATCAACATATTGTTTTTTCCTGATAATTTCTTCACATGCATCTTGTTCTTAGACACAGCTAATTTTGTTGCTGTTTCCATAAGAGCTTTGGTTACGTTTCTGTTAAGTTCCGAAATATCCACTTCTTCCGATGTTAGGCCTTCTAAAGCAGAGAATCTATTCTTCAGTTCCAACTTGAAGGTATTATGGTGTTTTTTGAGGTTGGTTATGTCAATACATTTTGTTTGTCTTATGAGCTTGCCACGTTCGAGTTTAGTGTTGAGGTGCATCTTACATCTCACCAATCTATGGTCACTACCTGTGTTGAACTTGTTTAGCACACTGCAGTCCTGTATGACAAATTTTTTGTTACACATAATAAAATCAATTTCACTTGTCATCCCGTTGGGATGTCTCCACGTCCATTTCCTTTGTGGCTTTTTCTTGAAAAAGGAGTTTAAGATGAAAAACCCTTTTGCCTCTGCAAACTCAACAAGAGTATTTCCACTCTGATTTCTGTTGCCGTGACCGAATTTACGTACTGAAGTTTCATTCTGTTGCCGTTGCCCTATTTTTGCATTGAAATCTCCCATAATTATCTTCAAGTGCTGCTTACCTTTATTATTTAGATGACGAATTTACTCATAAAATTATTCAATTTCTTCTTAAAGATGACTTGTGGTGGGTGCATAAGTTTGAATAATCTGAGCTTGGCATCTTCTCGAGAGTTGGATAACGTGTCGTGCAGCTCTGTCAAAGGAACTTCCAACTTCTACAACTTTATCCTTTAGTTTCTTATTTATTATAAATCCAACACCACTAGTTCTGCCAGTATCTGTACCACGATAGTAGAAGCGATGTCCACTTTTAAGTTCAAGGAGATCTTCTGCTTTTATCCTTACCTCACTTAGCCCGACGATGTCCCACTTGATCCTTTGTAGTTCCTCTTCCAATTCAAGAAGCCTTGAATCAGAAAATAGGGAGCGTCCATTACACGTAGCCAAGGTCAGCATCAGATGCGTTGATATACACTGATCAATACCTGTATTAGTATGAAGTGCACCCTCCTTTAGCAGAAATGACCTCTTGAATTCGTTTTGGCATTGACTCCGCTAATTGAGTGCACATAATTTTGACTTCATAATCATGGAACCCCATTTTATAACGTTCGTTATCATGCGTTCTTTAATGGTACAGTCCATTTTACCTGAACTTCTCTTTAAAATATTCCACACGTTTTCTATGGAATTTAAGTCTGGTGAATTTCCAGGCCAATCAAGCAAATGAATTTGATTTTCCAGCATGATATTCTTGACCAATTTCGAATTGTGACATGGGGCCAAGTCATGTAAAAATGTCCCGTTAAAAGTTTGCAAGAATGGTACAATCCTACGTTATAATATTTCTACGTACTTGGCTGAATTCATCATACCTTGAACAGGAACTAAGCTTCCAGTGCCATTTGATGTGAAAAACCCCCAAAACAACTGCGTCAGAGGGTGTTTTACAGTACGTTTGACATGCTCAGGGCTTAAGGTTTCACAATTGCTTCGTCTAACGACATTTGCTGGGTAACCCTGCACAAATAAATGAGTTTCATCACTGAAAATTACCCTTTTCCAGTCGTCAGCAGTACATGATTTGTATTTTTTGGCCCATGCTAAACGTTTTATCTTCATTTTCGCATTCAAATATTGTTTTTTCGTTCATCTTCTTGCCTTCCGGGAAACTTCCAAAAGCCTACGGCGTACAGTTGAATCACTAACATCACAACCAATAGCCAATAAATCTCTTTGAAGGTCGGTGCTTGTTTTTTTCTCTTTCAGATTCTTTGGATTCATTTTACTATTTCTGATTAGATATTTATCGGTTCGTGGAGTTGTTTTTCGTTTTTTTCCAAATTTACCTCTCCTTTTTGGAGACGATGACCCAGATGCATTGTATCGCGTAAGCAGTCTTGATACATTTGATTTGCCTACACCAACGGCAGAAGCGATATCTCTTACTGTTATAGAAGTGTGGTCCTTCAGAGCAAATATTTCTGCACGCTTCCTTGGGGAAATATCCATTTCTCAATAAACGAAAGCAACACGTACTCACAGAGCAAAAACTAATATCCACCTGTCACACACGAAATCTCACAACTGAAACTGAAGTGCCAATTTCCTGTTTAAAACAGGTCAAACCACATTTTTACTATCAAGTTCTAACAGTCACACCACCTCACAGCTGATAAACGTTGTTTACGTGGTGTTCCGACATCAACTGGCGATCACATTACACTTCTGAAAAAAATAGCTTGCCCCAATTAATTTTCACGGTATAGTAATTATATGGCCGGTTCCATTAGAGGTGCCGAATTCGGCCGTAAAAAAGCTTCTTTCTGAGATATGTAGAGTAGTTGATACGGTTAAATAAGTGAGTGATGCTCCTCAGAACTCCGATTATCACCATGTTTTTGGACTTAAACGAAAGTTACGTGTAGTGTTCCCAGAAAATTTAACTCTTCAGAAGTGTCCGAAGGAAGCTGTGGTGGTGATAGATCCCCGAAAATTTGTATATAATATTTCTACCGGAATGTTTGGGTTTTGTTGCCATGAACGCGGACAAAACCGGTGTCAGTGTGAATCAGTACATCGTTCTGTTGAGAGACCGGGCAATCAGAGTTCTTTTATGCAGCGACCAGAGATACCAGAAGTTCAAAAAGAATCAGATCAAGGACCAGATGAAGTTGGAACATCTCTAGTGCCCAAGAATATTGGTATGACTTTAAATAGGGATTCTCTAGCAGAAGTAGTCCCGTCGAAGAGTTCGGGTCCTGTAGTTTCAACTGAGTTCCTTGTCAGACCATATGATATACCGAAAACCGGTGTATCGAAAGATCACGCCGGGGTTGAAGATGATTGTGCAGAGATAACAGTTCCACTCCTGGTGTCAAACTGTCTGGGTACTGAATCAGAAGAGGATCAACTTCAAGATAGTTATAGTACTCATTTTAGTGGTGATCAGGTAAAGAGGAAATTTGGTTCGCTGACTTCTGTCTCTTTAGATTCTGGCGTGAAGCTTAAAAGACCTCTTAATGATTTGATTTATTGAGGAGGTTAAGGACTGTTCGGTGAACGTTTCCGAATGTGTAGAGGTTCCGGTTAAACACACTTTTACTGGTGGTGATGTGCACCTTAAACGAAGTAAACCTGATGTACCTCGAGATTGATGCCGAAATTTATGCAAATTGATTCTCTTAATGAAGAAGAATGGCAAAGATTAGAGGAAATGACATCACAGCATCGACTTACATATGAATTGGTTACTACCTATCCAGAGGGCCTTATTCCAATGGATACGTTTTACGTTAATCGGTTTTTCATACCAACAAAGCAAGCTCGTCCGGTCTCTGCGGCATTCGTGGGCAAACATAGAGATTTTTTGCCTCAATGTGTTACATTGTTAAACAAAATTTCCTTTGGACAGTTGAGAATACCGGACCTTGTAAAAGTTCATTACGACTTGTATTATAAAATAATTCAGGAGCTTAAGAACGTTATTAAGGAAAAATCCTGGGACCCATAATATATTAGTGGTATGTAAAAGTGCTTTACTTTATCGGAAGTTTTATTCGTTTTTCGTTTTGAAGTTATTTGATGTTTCAAGTATTCCTTTTCGCACTTGTAAGTTTGTGTTATTCTGGTGTTTACAGGTGTTTAATGTTTTTGTTATTGATTAACCGATGATTCACGATTCCTATTGTTTATATATGTTCTATTTCAGATTTTATTAACTATTTGAATTATATTGTTATGTTTTATATATTACAATAATTTCTTTATTAAACCAGGTGTTCACACCTGTCATATTTAGATACATGTACTTGGAGTGCCACTTTTCCAAAATAAGAAATCAACGCTGCCAAATTTATGTACTAGTTTTGAACAGTTTTGTACACCCAAAGAAAATTTTTTACACCACCGGAAGTGGTACTTTCGGCTCTCTAAAAGTGGCCCTCCAAGTAAATGCTGGAGAGCCACTCTTTTTAAAAATCGAAAAAATAATGCCAAAGTTTTGTTCTAGTTTTGTACAGTTTTGTACACCTAAAATAAAATGTTGTACACCAACGGAAGTGGTACTTTTTGGCTCTCGATTGTGGCCTTCGAGCTTGTACTTGGAGTGCCACTTTTCCAAAATTAAATAAAAAACACTGCCAGAGAGTTGTCTTAATTTTGTACAGTTTTGTACACCCAAAAGAAAATTTCGTACACCGCCGGAAGAGGTACTTTTTTACCCTCCTTTGTGGCTCTCAAACATGTACTTGGAGTGCCACTTTTCCAAAATCAAAAATAAACACAGCCAGAATTTTGTACTAATTTTGTACAGTTTGTACACCCAAAGAAAACTTTGTACACCACCGGAAGTGGTACTTTTTGACTCTCCTTTGTGGCCCTCGAGCATGTAATTGGAGTGCCACTTTTCCAAAATTGAAAATGGAAACTGCCAGAATGTTGCACTAGTGTTGTACAGTTTTTAACACTTAAATGAAAATTTTGTACACCACAGAAAGTGGTTTTTATTGGCTGACCAGCACGTACTCAGGGTTCCACTTTTTTAAAACCGAAAATAAACACTGCCAGGGTGTGAGCTTCCTAAAGGAAATTTGTACTCTACCGGAAGAGATTATTTTCACCTCTCCTTAGTGGCTCTTAATCATGCTCTCTTGAACTGCCCTTTTTCTGAAATCGAAAATGAACACTGCCAGGGTGTTGTACGAGTTTTGTACGTTTTTGTGCACCACCGAAAGGGAATCGTTCACTTACTACGCCTAAGGATACTAGCCTTTGTTTTCCCAGAAAGCAATCGTAGAAAAGTTTCTCCAAAAATGAAAATATACAGCACTAACATTTTTTATTATGTTCTACCGTGAAATTTAAAATTATTTTCCTGAAAAGAACAGTAGTAGAACTTTTCTACTGGGTGTACCTCTAAACATGTGCTTGCAATCCAAAATGCAAAAAGTCGTCGTATTTTTTTTTCAGCTCGAAAAAATGTTTTGTACTTTACCGGATGTGGTACTTTTCATCCGTCTTAGTACAGTACCAGCATACATTTCTTGTACCATTCTACAAATCCGAAATATTCACACACGTTTTCTACTAGTTTTGTAAGTGCGAGAAACGTGCTCCATTTTGAAATATAAGAAATCATTTTATAAGATTCCTCAATGGTAAAATTTGATGATCTCGAAGCGCATGTAAGCAGATTACAGTTCTTAATTTCCAATTTGTGTCTTAATGTAGTTATTTGCACCTGACTTTCACATATTTTTTTGGTAATACAGATTTGTACATTTTGGGATTGTATAACGGCTATTCTCAGTTGTGGATACCCCCATGACTGCATTAATAAATTACTTGTAGAATTTTTCATTTTCGAAGCAGTAGCTTAAATGGTTAACTAATTTGATAAATATTCCTAGTTTGTTGCATATAAAATACAATTTCGTAATAACCCAGTAGCCAAACGCCCAAGTTGAAAGAATCAGCAAAATGATTTATGTTTAAAATCTCTTTTAACTTAATTTTGCACTGAATGAAAGTTTGAAGGTCATCTATATAAAAAATCGTTACATTGTGGTTAATTATTTGACACAAAATAGCTCTTATGTCAACATATAGCAACAATATGGATTCGTTTAAATCGTTTTCTTTACATCAGTTTCTCACAATAACTTGCAATCTTTCTCTCTCTCTACAACCCCCCCACCAGCACTATTTACAATCAAGGTTGTATCTATAAATTTTGCTGTGACTCACTGTCAGTGTCGCTAAGATGTACAAGCTGTTTAGAGAAATAACAAACTCTTCAGTGGGAAAATGTTTAATTTAGAAGCAACTCGAAAGGAGGGTTAAGTTACAGGTATACGTCACAGACCGAAATTCAAGCAATTTGAATTTCTGCGCAATGTTTTTTCAACCTAGTGGTTTTCAGTTTAAACAAAATTTTAAAATTTAAGCATTGCTTTGTAGAAATATAAATATATTCAGATAAACTTCGGCTATGCGTACACCAGTTATATGTTTTGACATTTATGCGTTATTCTGCATTAGTCCCGATATTTTACTGTAGTTTCTACGCTTTCCCAATTCGATATTACCTAATTAATTCATTTATACGCTTTTTTCGATGTACATAAATTTTGTAATTTCAGATTATCACCAGCTCACAGTTCTTTGATACGTTTACGTATACGTAACCGGTATATCACAAGTTTGAGAGAATGAAGACAGCGTTACTAAGTTCTTGGTGCAGCCAAAGTTGAACCTTCATCCCATCAGAGAAGGGTGTCTGTTTACTTTCGGTCAGCGTTGTTGTGTTCCTTCTTGGTGCAAAGTTGAACCTTGATCTCATTAGAGAAGGATATGCTGTTTAGTTTCGGTTTGGATAAAAAAATTATTTCGCAATCGTTGCTCTGAATAAAACGTGCACTTAGGCAAGCTACAGCTTTTGGCATGGTGCGGACGTTTTTTTGTTGTAGTTCAGCCATGAAATATATGGTGCAAAACCTAATAACGTTCATAACTATGTTTCTTCTCTGACTTTGACAAATTTTAAACAAGCAAAGATTAGAGAGTATTTTACTCAAATGCTATTGAGAAATCAACTTGTAAACAATTTCCTTTAAAAAGAGCGATGCTAATAAAGAAGGAGTAATAGGGGTATAAATATAAAACAAAATAACATTCGGATTTACTACAAAGTTTTTAAAAAGTAAAGATTTTTTTTTCATGTAGTGAAAATGCGAAATTGTACATAATCATTTTGTCATGTAGTTTTTAAGATATTTGGCCAAACTTTGGGAACATGTTTTACCGCCATTTTGGTGATAAAAAATCATATAAAGGGCCGAAAACTTTTACCCGCAGCGTTATCCCAAATGAGCATGGGCGTCCGCTGCAACTTTTCTGGGGAGGGGAAAACGGGTGTGCTCCCACTATCATAATTATTGCTTAAATTTATAGTATCACTGCGTCTTTATGTGGCATAGTGGGGGTTGGGTCAGGCGAATGCATCGAGCCCCTAAAGCTAGGGATTGGGTTCGGAGCACTGTTAGCCCCCAGAAAAAGTTTGGGAACTTGGACACATCTTTCTTTCTATATTCAATATTTAGTATTGAAATAACGGACAATAATAATAATTATGTCATTTACCAATTACTGGCCACTGATTATTCATATCTGAGTAAAATGTTTAACCTTACTGTAGGCTTCTTGCTAAATTTAATAATCAACTTAATACAGTCTTTTTGTATGGAAACAATAACTTGGGGTTACATAAACTAATTGCACTGCTCCATCGTCCTTTATTGAGTATGAGTATAACCCCCCTTTTTTATAGACATTTATCTGTTTATTTTTATACCCCATTCAATTTTCTGTTTCTTGCACTTTAGAAGAGATACTGTTAAATAAAAACTGCAAACGTCTTGGTTTTGTCCAAATCTATTAATCACATTTTGAATGAGTTCATGTTTATTCTGAAAAACCTTTTCTCGATGAATAGTCATGATGCACAGTGCAGATAAACGTCATTCTGCCATTTTTGACCTTAATCAGGTTTTTAACGTTCTCATAGTGCTGAAGAACCTCTCCACTGGGCAGGTTGTTACTGGTAATGTTTGAGCAATAAGAATAGCCTGTCGAATAGAAGGAAACAGATCAGTGTGTTTGAGCAAGCCTAAAGTTCGCCTTCACATCCATCATCTTGTTTCTTCCTTCCTGACCACATTTCAAACTGTTATGAATAGGTTTTGCTCATGTGTGTAATTAATAGTTAAATTTAGCAAATGTTAAAATTAAGGTAAATATTGAATTTAGGTGAATATTAAAATTTGGGAGACGGGTGGATGCATTTCGAAACAAAAAGTAAAATCAATTAATTAAGGCCATGATAAATGTAAATAAAACTCAATGGAACACTGATATTAGGACATTCCAAAAGTTATTATTGAAAGTTTCCTTTTTTGAATTTACGATGAGCTGTGACACCTGCAAGTGTAAAGTAACTAATAATTGTTTACATGTGTACCAATTTTGTGAACACTAAAAAATTGATGGTACACTTTGGAAGCACTGATATCCTAAGTGAAAATCCCCCAAATACGTGGCGTCAGTTGAATAAACAAGTACATCGCACTTTCCACGTTTTACCAACACACAGGATAACAATTTTTCGGTTGTTGGATGTCCTACACATTGAAGCTATTTGGCCCTTCTCCGGGTTGTAATACGATCGCTCTGCAATCGCCTCATTGGTGCACTGCTGAAGGAAAGTGCGAGGCCACATGGAGACTCCTCGAGGAGGATGTGAATCCTACAATTGTCGGTGGTTTTTACTAAACTATGTAATTATAGCCTTGATGTTTTTCTTAACACTCACGGCTTCCCGTCACAGTAGCATCCGAAAAGAGATCGTTTTCCAAATTAAAACTTGTAAAACCTATTTGAGAAGCATCTTGTCACAAGATATGCTACAGGAATTGTCACTGCATAGAAAGGCAGTTTGCCAAAAGAATGGACCTCAACGCTTAATAATTTCGCCAAAAAATGAGCGCTAGAAAGAAAGACTTAAGCCTAACAACTTAGTAAATTCATGCAATGCATTGATTATAATACGTTTTCCAACATACCAGAAATCATTACTCAAGTTTTTACTCAAGTTATGAGAATAATGGCTGTGGAATAAACCTCGGTCTTGTGCACTAACCTTTGATTCCATTTCGATGATATTCAACAGAACGGGTATGGCATACCTCCGAAATAACATGACAAACGTTTGCTGCAGTCAAGCCATTTTTACGTAAGTTATGATGCATAAGGGCTGTGGAATAGATCCCGCTCCTGTGTCCTAACCTTTGACCCCATTTCGCCCATTATCAACAGAATGCGTCCCCAGTCTACACCCTACAACATACTAACATTTCATCTAAATCGAAGCGTTTTTACGTAAGTTATGACGCATAATGCGGATGCAAATGATTCCGCTTCTATGTCCTGACCTTTCACCAAATTTCTCCCATTTTCAATAAGGTTTGTCGCCAGGTGGTCCCCTACCACATACTAAAATTTCATCGAAATCGAACCTTTTTTACGGTAGACGCAATACAGCAGTGGAATTAATCCCGATCCTATGTACTGACCTTTCACCCCATTTCGTTCATTTTAAATAGGGTTCCTTTCTAGGTGATCCCCTACCAGATACTAAAATTTTATCGAAATCGAACGATTGTTAAGCGAGTTATCCTGCGGACCGACATACGCACACAAAGCGTGACGTAATGAGGCAGATGGGAATCCCGACCATCTGCCTGCCGCAAGTGTAACGTTATAAAATTTTTATAGGATCCACACACAATGCGTGACGTAAGGAGACAGATGGCGTGACCGCCTGCCAACATTCTCAAAGGCGAGATTATGACGTCATAAGATTTCTAAGCATTGGTAACATTAATGGAACAACGCCATCACTAAAAACGTTTTAATTCGGGGTGGTTATTTAACCCACTGAACGAATTCTCCTAAAGTCGAGATCAAGCTAAATCGATTTCTAGTACCAGACAACGGTCGGTTATCGACTTTGATCAAAATTCTTAGAACCTTTTTCAAAATAAAATGTACATACTTACATACAAGAACTGCTACTTTAAGGGCGACGTCAAGTAATTTTGCTTCTTATACTTCCAATGGAAAAACTTCTGTACACATTTTCTTCACAATTAATGCGTTCCCAAGGATGAAAATTTGAACATCGATTAAAATATCTTCATTTTATAACTTGCAATACTTAATATGTTCTAAAACATAACCATATTTATGCAATTCAACATTTGTTTGTCTACTGACGTCATGAAAATACAGGTCGCTCCATCTTTTTTCTGGACAATTAATGCGATCACAAGGATGAAAATTTGAACATCGATTAAAATAGCTTTATTTCATAACTTGAAATACTTAATAATTTCTAAACCATAGCCGTAATTATGCAATCCAACATTTTTTGTCCACTGACGTCATTAAAGTACAGGTCGCGCCATCTTTTCTCTGGTTTCAACACCAGCAAAGGAAAAGTGATTGATTTTTAATATAATTATGGTTATGTTTTAGAAAATATTAAGTTTTCCAAGTTATAATGTGAAGTTATTTTAATCGATGTTCAAATTTTCATCCTTGGCAACACATTAATTGTGAAGGAAATGTTTACAAAATTTTTCCATTGGAAGTATAGGAAGCAAAATTACTTGACGTCCATCTTAATAATATGGGATAAGGGCAATGGAATGGATCGCAATCCTATGTGGTTGCGATTTCGATGAAATCGTAACCACATTTCGTCCATTTTTAATAGGGTTCGTCCCCAGGTGGTCCGCTACTACATACTGAAATTTCATCGAAATCGAACCGTTTTTACGCACGTTATGGCGCATAAGGGCAATGGAATGCATCCGGATCTTATGTCCTGACCTTTGACCCCACTTCACCGATTTTGAATAGGGGTCGTCCCCAGGCGGTCCCTTACCACATAGTAAACTTTCATTGAAATCGAACTATATTTTCGCAAGTTATGTCGCATAAGGGCAATGGAATGATCCAGCTCCTACGTCGTGACCTTTGACCCCATTTGTCCCATTTTTAATAGGGTTTGTCCCTAGGTGGTCCCCTACTACATACTAAACTTTCATTGAAATCAAACCATTTTTACGCCAGTTATCGTGCGGACAGACGGACGCACAAAGCTGGAGCATATACGCTTCTTCAACCTACGGTTGGAAAGCGTAAAAAACATGAAAATTTCCACTTATCGCATAATTTTTTTCCACTTGTATATTAATCATATAATTATAATTTATATTATATCTATATTATGTAGTTATATGGCACACTTAGTGGTCGAAGTGGCACAGAGCTTCTGCCGGTATTGTGCAGACCATAGATCCAATAGTATAAATAGGTTTCGAAAGAAATACATACCATTCCGTATAATTTTTTTTTTGGTATTGAAAAATTAATGTATATAATATTATAAAATTAATTTTAAGAATGATAAAAACTTCATTGAAGGGTTTGTGGTCTGTTTCAGTCTCAGCTGCTAATTATCAATTTTATCCATTAAAAATGTCATTTGCCGATTTTTCCGTTAAAATTTGTGCTTTCATCTTAATATCTTTACGTAGTTTGTGAAGTGTTTATAATTTATTACATACCGGGATGGTAAATAACGATTTTTTTAAATGCCGGTATGCTCACTTCCATTTTTGTTAACTACCGGTATGCCATACCGGCCCACTTCGAACACTGGGTATAGTACTCGTATATTTGTAAACATCACATACCTGCACTTTGCATTTCCACACGCACTCTTTTTTTCCTGGCCTGCATTGAATTTTTGTTGTACATGCAAATTAATATCTGCAGCTACGAAATCCATATTGCATTCTTGCAGTGTAGAATACTGAATTCCGTGTTTGTATACAACCATATCCAATAACGATCACTAAAGTCTCATAGTTGTTAACCTTAAACATTTAAATAAATTTTACCGAATTCGTTATAATGCAATAAAACGTATATTCATCTGACAGCTTACAGTGTTAAATCTGACTGGCTGATTGATAACCTTGCATTATGTACTTCTGTTCCAAAATTTATTTTAGAGGTTAAAACTACAGGGCTCAATAGGTAGTTCCTTTACTTTTCCAGACAGTCTCCCTAACTTCCGGACACCCCGATTTTCACAAAACAAACACCGTGAAAAACACATCCTCCCTAGTGTCCGAAATCCTGGAAAAATTATTATGCTTAGGGGTGCTGAAATAAATTATCTGGGGTGGCAGAAGTTGTGCTAGTTACGCCAATGCGAATGCGCCGAGGTGTTTTGCAACTTCACCCTCCCCTTACCTTGCTCGGCATGACTGCTAGACTGGAAGCGATGATATGCGCTGATTTGAATTCCTTTTCCTCGCGTTTTCGAAACGCTTTTGCTGAAAGCATTGCTTAACAAAGCAACAAAAAACTGTTTCTTTTCTTCCTTTACTATAAAAATGAAGGCTCCGACAATTTCTTAGTTTATACAAGACAACCGCACGGAAATTTGCGACCTTGAACAAATAAAAGTTCCGTATAATGAACACGAAAACAGCTGGTTTTGTATAATGAACAGGAGTAAACGTATGTAATGAACTGGAAAAAGATAGTAATGTGTTTACTTCCGAATTTCGAAAGATGACAGTCGAAGAGCATGCCAGACAACCAAAGAGAACCATCGCCGGAGGGCTACATAACTCTCTTTTGTCTGTACAAAACTAGTACACCATTCTGGCAGTGTTTATTTTCGATTTTGGAAATATAGCACTCCAAGTACATGCTCGAGAGCCACAGAAGGAGAGTCAAAAGGCACCACTTCTGGTGGTGTACAAAATTTTCTTTTGGGTGTACAAAACTAGGACAAAACTCTGGCAGTGTTTATTTTCGATTTTTGAAAAATTAGCACTCCAAGTACGCGCTTAAAGGCCACAAAGGAGAGCCAAAAGTACCACTTCCGGTGTTGTACACAATTTTCTTTTTGATGTACAAAACTGTACAGAACTAGGACAACACTCAGTGTGTTTTTTTTTATTTTGTAAAAGTGGCACTCCAAGTACATGCTTGAGGGCAACAAAGGAGAGTAAAAAAGTACCTCTTCCGGTGATGTACAAAACTTCTTTTGGGTGTACAAAAATGTAAAACACTAGGACAACACTCTGGCAGTGTTAGTTTCGTTTTTGGAAAAGTGGCACTCCAAGTACATGCTCGAGGACCACAAAAGAGAGTCAAAAAGTACCGCTTCCGGTGGTGTACTACATTTTCTTTTGGGTGTACAAAATTGTACAAAACTAGTACAAAACTTTGGCAGTACTTATTTTTGATTTTGAAAAAGTGGCACTCGGCATGTACTTGGAGTGCCACTTTTAGAGAGCCAAAAAGTACTACTTCCGGTGGTGTGAAAAATTGTCTTTTGGGTGCACAAAACTGTACAAAACTAGTACGAAACTTTGGCAATATTTATTTTCGATTTTGAAAAAGTGGCACTCTAGCATGTACTTGGAGTGCCACTTTCAGAGAGCCGAAAGTACAAAATTGTCTTTTGGGTGTACAAAATTGTACAAAACTAGTACAAAACTTTGCCAGTAATTATTTTCGATTTTGAAAAAGTGGCACTGCAGCATGCACTTGGAGTGTCGCTTTTAGTGAGCTGAAAAGTACCACTTCCGGTGGTGTAAAAAATGTTCTTTTGGGTGTACAAAGCTTTGGCAGCGTTGATTTCTTTTTTTGGAAGAGTGGCACTCAAAGTACATGTAGCTCACATCAGCAGTGGTGTCGAGTTCTCCTTACGGATGAGAGCCGATTTAGTCTGACGATTGATTCTGGACGTAAACACATGTGGAGAGAGCAGGGAACACGCAATCACACCTCCAACATCATCGAAAGGGGCCGGTTTGGAGGTGGCGGAGTTCTCATTTGATGCGGTATTATGCTTGGTAGACGTACTGACCTCCACATCTTCCAAGAAGGTTCAGTCACTGGTGTCCGATATTGTACCGAGGTTCTCCTGCCTAACGTACGTCTGTTTAGAGGTGCTGTGGGGCCTGAGTTCCTTTTCATGGACGACAACGCTACACCTCATTGTACAGTGGCTGTCGCAGATCTGTTGGAGGGTGAAGATATTAAACGAATGGATTGGCCCGCAAGATCCTAGGACCTAAATCCAATTGAACACGTGTGGAACCTTCTCGGGAGACGCTTGGCAGCCCGTCACCAGCCGCCAGCAACGATTCCGCATCTGCGATTGGCGCTACAAAAGGAATGGGCCGCGATGCCTCAACAGCTCCTTGACAACCTCGTCCTCAGCATGGACAGACATTGTAAATCCTGCAACGCAGTCAGGGGTGATCATATCCCCTACTAAAGACTGGATTTTTCTTGGCAGCCGCCTGTCACATAGACGTTTCTGTCTTCTGTCGAGTTGTGCTCGAAGCTACCTTTTCAATAAAGTGCCTTTGTATCCTTTGGATTCCTTGTTTGGACGGTTTTGCTCACTTGTCCCATATTCTTACATCTTGGGATGTTATGGTATGATTTGGGTCGATGTGGATCACTTATGCACGACGTTACATTGGAGAAACCGTCTCGTCCTTAATTTGTGCATGCCAGTGTACGTGATTCGTGTTTTATAGCCATTCTTTATTATACATGATTTATATTTTATAGCTATTCCTTATTTCACCTGTTTATAATTTATAGCTCTGTCTTATATAAATACTTGATTTACTGGTAAGTATGCATTTTTAAATTTCAATGTTTTCTATACAGTTGGTGAACAAATTTGTTGTCAGCTCTCTGCATGTGAATGTTTTATTTCAGACGCTGTATGGGATATGACGTAGAACGTAATGGGAACCTTCCCTGTTGCACACACAGAAGACTAGAATGTGTGGAAACTGTTGGACATTGGTGGTACAAAAGGAAATAATGTAGACCAAGGAAAGGTTAATCGCATGACCATTGTGATTGATGCCTGCGCCGCCATTTCTAAGTTGCAAAATTACTAAAAATTCAGATTACATTTCCACTTTGTTCGAACTAATCATGTAATGTGTCCTCTAAAGAATTGAATTTTGTAAAAAATTAGTTCTAAAGCAAATATACGATAATTAAGTTTTTTTATCTATAAAGCCTATTTGCTTAGTAGCAGTAAAAGGTATGAAGATTTGGTTGTACCCAGAGTTCTGTGCTTGTTTGAAAAAGGCATATTCGAGGAACAAAGAAATGTATCCCACATGAGCACTTCATGTTTCATAAGCATTCCTGAAATGCATTACAAATCAAACGAGTAATAAGGTTCTTTATTTATTAGCTCTAATAACCATTTATTAGGTTTTTGATAGTGTGTATTTTTCTGAAATGCACGTAGGGACGCAGAGTTGGGAACAGCAAGAAATACAATCTCTTCAGATCAACTCATCTCCTCATAATGTACTGTGGTTCACCCAAAATAATTCCGAATTCGAACGGCTCTGAAGGCTATTCAAAGTCGTAAACAATGATGGCAGCACGTCAGTTTAATTTTTAAAGCAATTAGGTTCCCTCACGAAGTATATTAAAAGAAAATATACCGATGAGCCAATGCATTATAACCACCTCCAGCCTAGAGTAATGAGCGCGTCTGAAAACCGAACGGTGGCGCAAGTGAAGTTTACAGAGCAGTATATATACAACCCAAGGACCGGCTTTCGGTTAGTAGTGTTCGGAGAGAGAATGGAGAAAGCTACCGATTTATCGGAGTTTGATAAAGGACAAATTGTGATGGACGGCGCCTCAGAACTAAGATCTCTGAAACGGCGTGTCTTGTTTACGCTTTCCAACCGTAGGTTGAAGAAGCGTATATGCTCCAGCTTTGTCCGTCCGTCCGTCTGTCCGAACGATAACTGGTGTAAAAATGGTTCGATTACGATGAAATTTTAGTAGGTGGTAGGGCACCACCGGGGGACGAACCCTATTGAGAATGGGACAAATGGGGTCAAAGGTCACGTCGTAGGAGAGGAATCATTCCATTGCCCTATGTGTCATAATTTGCGAAAATATGGTTCGATTTCAATGAAAGTTTACTATGTGGTAGGAGACCGCCTGGGGACGACCCCTATTCAAAATGGGTGAAGTGGGGTCAAAGGTCAGGACATAAGATCGGGATGCATTCCATTGCCCTTATGCGTCATAACGTGCGTAAAAATGGTTCGATTTCGATGAAATTTCAGTATGTAGTACAGGACCACCTGGGGACGAACCCTATTGAAAATGGACGAAATGTGGTCAAAGGTCAGGACATAGGATTGCGATCCATTCTATTGCCCTTATCCCATATTATTAAGATGGACGTCAAGTAATTTTGCTACCTGTACTTCCAATGGAAAAACTTTTGTAAACATTTCCTTCACAATTAATGTGTTCCCAAGGATGAAAATTTGAACATCAATTAAAATAACTTCATATTATAACTTGGAAAACTTGATATTTTCTAAAACATAACCATAATTATATTAAAAATCAATCACTTTTCCTTTGGCGGTGTTGAAACCAGAAAAAAGATGGCGCGACCTGTACTTTGATGACGTCAGTGGACAAAAGAATGTTGGATTGCATAATTACGGCTATGGTTTAGAAAATATTAAGTATTCCAAGTTATGAAATGAAGCTATTTTAATCGATGTTCAAATTTTCATCCTTGTGAACGCATTAATTGTCCAGAAAAAGGAAGGCGCGACCTGTATTTTCATGACGTCAGTAGACAAACAAATGTTTAATTGCATAGATATGGTTATGGTTTAGAAAATATTAAGTATTGCAAGTTATAAAATGAAGATATTTTAATCGATGTTCAAATTTTCATCCTTGGGAACGCATTAATTGTGAAGAAAATGTGTACAAAAGTTTTTCCATTGGAAGTATAGAAAGCAAAATTACTTGAGGTCCACCTTAAAGTAGCAATTCTTGTATGTATGTATGTACATTTTATTTTGAAAACGGCTCTAAGAATTTTGATGAAAGTCTTTAACCTACCGTTTTCTGGTACTAGAAAACGATGATTTGGCTTCATCTCGACTTTAGGAGAATTCGTTCAGTGGGTTAAATAACCACGCCGAATGATAACGGTTTTAGTGATGGCGTTGTTCCATTAATGTTACCAATGCTTAGAAATCTTATGACGTCATAATCTGGCCTTTGAGAATGTTGGCGCGCGGTCACGCCATCTGTCTCCTTACGTCACGCATTGTGTGTGGATCCTATAAAAGTTTTATAACGTTACACTTGCGGCAAGCAGATGGTCGCGATTCCCATCTGCCTCATTACGTCACGCGTTGTGTGCGTATGTCGGTCCGCAGGATAACTCGCGTAACAATCGTTCGATTTCGATGAAATTTTAATATATGGTAGTGGATCACCTGGGAAGGAACCCTATTTAAAGTGAACGAAATGGGGTCAAAGGTCAGTACATAGGAGCGGGATTCATTCCACTGCTGTTATGCGTTATAACTAACGTAAAAAAGGTTCGATTTCGATGACCTTTTAGTATGTGGTAGGGGACCACCTGGCGACAAACCTTATTGAAAATGGGATAAATGGGGTCAAAGGTCAGGAGATAGAAGCGGAATCACTTCCATCCATAATATGCGTCATAACTTACGTAAAAACGCTTCGATTTGGATGAAATGTCAGTATGTTGTAGGGTGTTGCCTGGGGACGAATTCTATTGATAATGGGCGAAATGGGGTCAAAGGTTAGGACACAGGAGCGGGATCTGTTCCACAGCCCTTATGCATCATAGCTTACGTAAAAATGGTTTGATTGCGACAAAACTTTATCATGTTATTTCGGAGGTATACCAAACCGGTTCTGTTGAATATCATCAAAATGGAATCAAAGGTCAGGGCACAGGACCGAGATTTATTCCACAGCCATTATTCTCATAACTTGAGTAATAACTTGAGTAATGATTTCTGGTATGTTGGAAAGCGTATTATAATCAATGCATTGCATGATTTTACTAACTTGTGTGTCGTTTATGTGCCGCTATAGTGTGTATGTATTAAAATTGTTACACAGATGGCCAAACGACGAGACGTCGTCATCTTCCGCATCTCATTGAAGCAAGAGAGGAGCAAAGACTGTTGCGCATTATTCACATGGACCGCAGGGGCCACAGCGCCAAAAATTACCAGCAGCTACAACAATAGTGATCGGGGCAATGTTTCACAGCACACAGTTCATCGCAACCTTCTGCGCATGGCCCTGCGTAACCGAGGACACAGCCGCTTCCCCATGATCACTGCACGTCATGGACAACAACGCATGATGTTTGCCCAAGATCATCGAGATTGGACCATGGATGATTGGAAGAAAGCAGCCTGGTCTGACGAATCAGGATTTATCGTGCATCACGTAGACGGTCGAGCGCGGCTACGCCGATTACCAACGTAAGCTATGGCACCTGGATACACTATGGGGCGGAAAGAGGACACGCGGGGCAGTGTCATGTTGTGGGCGATGTTTTCTAGGGACACTTTAGTCCCCATTATTCCAATAGCACAATCCCTGACATCTGTTAGGAATATGAACATCGTTGCGGAACAACACAGTTGCCATTCATGGCAACTGGGTTCCCTGTTGGTAATGGCCATTACCAACAGGATAATACGCCATGTCATACTGCCAGAATTGTCAAGGAATTGTTCGAGGAACATGTTGTTGACTTTCTGTTAATGCCCTGACCTCCAAATTCACCTAACATGAACCAAATCTAACATTTGTGGTTCGACCTGTAAGCGCACGTTCGCGGCAAATCACCACCACCCAGAAATATAGGGGACCTGGAGGACTTGCTGTTGACATTATGGTTCCAGATACTCCAGGATGCCTATCACCACCTGATCGAAACAACGCCATTGCGAAGGGTCGCTGTTTTGTCAACTAAACGGGATTCTACAGCTTATTAAGTAGGTGGCCATAATGTAATGGCTCATGGTGTATAGGGATGTGGCTGTCGTAGTGAAAGGATACTTAGCAATGTAAATGATCTTGTTTCACCGAAATATCAATTGAGGCAGGAAAGTTTTGTTTCTTTATGTATGTGAAGTTGTCTATGGGATAAAACACGTGTTATTGATTAACATCCAAGCAGGAGTTACCTAATAGTGTGTAATTACGTATCAAAGTAGCGTTCTGGAGTTGTATGACGATTTCTCCCAAACAAACGTTCCATAACGTGGTCTACTAAATGCTTTTTACCCCCCGGTATTCCTTTTTGTGAGCTTAAATTTTAGGTTACGCCAACTGCTCTTCACACCTTGAAGGTGAACACTTGTGTAATGAAGTGTTTTGAAAATAACACAAGATTCGATCATGACAGTAAGTCCACACTTCACGTACTTGTCGATCAAAGACAGAAACATCTTTGCTGAACGATTCTTGTCCAGGTTGATCTACATACAGCAACGCTTGGAATATTTTCACGACGCCATGGATGCGTGCAACCTCAACGACGAGAGAGCACTTGTACTTGCGTGTACCTGCTCTAGAGAGTGAAGAGAACGCTGACCTGCTGCCACCTTTGTCAGATCATTGAATGTTATGTTGAAAATATGACTGTTTTAGATGATTTCTGATTTCCATGTCGTATTCTTTTTTGAAAGTGAAGTGTACAAAAATAAGTCGACTGACTCTTTAATCTACTCCGTTTCTTAAAAACTTTAGGGATTGTTTTGCAAACAGCGTGGTAGATATTTTTCTGTCACAAGAGTTTGAAAGAATATCACCATGCTTTGATTAAAATTCATATATCATTATTCAATCGATGGTCTTTTAGCAAACTCATTGCCTTAACCTCCGCTGCAAAGAGTTGCACATAAATTACCCTTGCTTTGTAAGGACAACATAGACGCACAGTTTAATAATTAGTTGGAGGATTTTTAGAACTTTCAAGGGTTCTTCTGTAAGAGAGTGAAACATTTCTATGAAGATCCACGGTTGCATGGGTTTTTTTTTCTAATATTTTCTTCGAAGTGAACTGCTATCTTAGCAAACATGAAACACATTTCATAGGACAAAGTATATAAAACATTCGTTTACAATGCAGTGGTCACTTTCCTCTTTGTTTATTTAACTACAGTAAAGCCATATCAAATATTTAAATTCGAGAAAACAAAATAATCCCTTTTGCATTTCGCAGCGTTGATGTATTCGATATCTACTTTCGTTCATTCTTTTGCATTTGCTCAACATTTGGTCGCGAACATACTGCCATGAACACATCGAATGAATTGCTATACTATACATCACTATCAAATCGCATTAAAGAATTGTGTAAAAGAAACCGGAGTGTATGCAATCGTAATAATAGAATGTTTCCTGTTTGATTCAGCTAATGGCTTACCATTCCCACTCTTGTTTTTTCTTTAGATACTTCGTATATTGCATGTATTCTTTCTTTTGCTGGGTAATTTTTATTTTAGAATTGTTCAACAGCTTTTTCTTTTCTTAAAGTGTTAAATCAAAATGGAATGATCAAATCATACATCATCTGATATCCTGATTTTATGACAATTCTGGCTTTAATTTTCCAGATAACTTTGTTTTCAACTTACGATCATATTTTGCAAGAGCATTTGCGACTGCAATACAAAAAATAATGAATTTGTTATTAAAAATGGGCTGTAGCACTCATTAGCAATCACTGTGTGATATTACAGAGACAGCGATTCAAGAATCGGGAAGCAAATTGCTATGAATATTGGTTGACCTTGAAAATGTATATTGTTTAGATATTTAAAATATTTTTATAATATATTACATAAAGCCTTGAATTGCGAGGAAGTACATGTTGTACCTCATTACTATTATGTTGAACCCCGTGATTATTATCGGAAATACTGGATTTCCCGTAATGATCACGCTTTCGTAATTCCTGTATTTGCGTGTGTTAAAGTGCCATGTTTACTACAGCCAATTTATTTCAACTGTAAACAGAAAAAGGGATTGGCTCCGGAATATATTCAATTAAAAATCATTTTAATTAACACTTTAATATCACGGGTTTTTTACGCAAACATTCGAGTCCTTTATGCCGTGGAAACGTGGAACAATAGCCCAATAATAACCTAAATCTGACTCTCTATTTCGGACTTGTCAAACTTTCTAATGACTATAAATACGTAAAAATCGATCAACGTTACGAACATACAATACATTAATGGTTTAAAGACATTTTGCTATTAATGGGAGTTTTTAAATTGAAATATAATGCTCTTAACGAAATGAACTGCAATGCTCCTACTAATAAATTACGTTTCTGCTCTGTACGAAATACCTTTTATTTTGTGCCGGGTTACGGCAGAGCAAAAAGTTAATAAATTTATCTTTAACCAATCAATCACCAATACGTATTTCTTTGTTTTCACAAGTACAGCGCACGTACTTACTTCTTGTTGCAAGATGACAAGGTGGCGCCAGTTGCCTTAACGCTGGTTTCTAATCATTTGTCGGAAATGAGTTTGGGTTCGAATCCCAGGGAAGCACGGATGTTGTGTTCTTCTCACGACACTGACCCCATCCATAATCTGGAATAATTGGCCCTAAATTAGAAACGGCAGAATACCTATAGCCTGTCGTGTTGTTCACGGTAATTGTTTAATCCCCAAACAAAAACAAAAAAAATAATGTTGTTCAAAGCTATACAGTGTTACAAGGAAAGTCCGTGATCAGGCCAATATCTCACGAACTATGGCAGTTAGCGATTTACTTCTTGTGTAGTAGTATAGGAAACCCCTATGGCGCATACAATAACACCACGAATGATTCCCTCGCATCCTTTTTTGGAGGCATTGTAGGGCTATTGTGCTCCACTCCCCCTTTGCAGATAGGGCCAAAACGTCAATTACAAACTTGATCAACAAGGCAAAAATACATAGTACACAAACGTTTTTGTCTCAACAAAAGATGGAAGGGGACTCTCCAAATGGGAAAAAAGCGGGAAGCTGCCTGAGTCACTGTGTCCGAAGCATATTTGTATGGATATCAAATTTGTTTTCTGCTCCTTCGTCAGAATACAAAAATGATATGCGTGGTCGGTATGCCATCACTTCGTGAGCCAGTGACGTAGTTGAAAGCTTTGCCACTTACGCAAGTCAATTAGATGTACATACAGTTTTCCTATTGGATGAGCGTTTCGCCACTTTATGCTATTTCTCCTGGTCTCAGTGTACTCTTTACTGTATTGGACATCAAAGTATTATATCGAATATGTCAAGGAATTGCGTTTTATTTCAGAACAAGAACTGTTGAAAAGGTTTATAGGAAACTTTTTCCTTTGTGCTTTGATTTACTTAGAACATAGCAGTTTAGATAAGTTCTTGTCTAAGTACTCTGTGGTTGCTTCCGGATGTTGTGAATTTCTTGGGGCCACATTCACGGTCGTGTTCTACCTTTTATTATGGGACTAACACATTTATGTACTAGTTTTGCCTCGCTGAACTTGTTTGTAATTCATTTTTCCCCAACTCCAAAGGGGAGTATGAAGCCCTTCAAGAACTTCCAAAAGGGGGCGAGGGGTCTCTCGTGGTGTTATTGTGTGTGCTATAAGGATTTACTTTACAACTACACAAGAAGTAAATCGCTAACTGCCATAGTTCATGAGATATGACCCTGATTAAGGACTTTCCTTGCAACCCTGTATATGTGAAGAAGGCTGGTTTACCTAACAAAATGGTATTTCAGCATCCACACGCGCGTCAGTATTGGCGCTTACTTAAGCACCAACATTTTCACGGGTGGCACATACAAACTTCATTTTATGACTGATGCTTACATGCAGTACTCTTTCTTTTATTAAAGAACACAGCATGTCACGTGATTGCCATTCATCTGACGTTCAGGTGGCGCAGTGGTCTAAACGATGGCTTATGATCATTCGTTCGGAAAGGGTCTAGGTCCGTATCCCGCTGTGACTTGGATGTTGTGTTTGTCTTACAGCACTGGCTCTCTCTCCCTTCCCTTGAACCAGTGGCCCTAAACTAGGAACGGGTGACTGATTATAGCCCATTGAGTTGCTCACGGTGGTCGTTTAACTCTAATTAAAAATATTCTGACGTTTATGTACGAGAACGTCAGCTTTTGTTTGGTTATTGGAATGTAGGTGAATTCCTGTCTTCAAGAAGTTTACTCCAAATTTGTAGAGAAGATATGACATGATTAGAAGAAGAAAAACATCTACGAGCGTTGTGCGAAAAGTAGTGGTAACTGGTGTCTAACACACATTACGCTTTATTTTGATATGAATTCTTTATGTAACCACTTACTAAATGAATAACTTTAGACCATGCCTTTGAGATACGCTGAATGACGTCAGTAGATCAGTTTCTATTGACAGCTGCAATATTTTGGTCTATGGCAAGGAGTACCTCTAGAATACCACGAAAACGTTGTCCTCATATGAGTGCCTTCAATTTGGGAAACAGATCAAAGTCATGGGGACTCATGTCTGGAATATGTTTTCTCCAAGATTTCCCAACGCCATCTAGTCAAAATGTCTTGCACTGTATTGACAACATAACAACGAGCACTGTCATAAGTGAACATTGGTGAAATATCTTTAAATGTTGCGACGAATTTTGTTGTGCGGAAGTCAGATGTTTCTTCAGAAAAAGTCGATAGCACTCGGCACTCACAGTTTGTTTTTCAGTTACAGCATGACGAAGTGTGAAAACACAAATTTTTCCATGACGAAGATCGAAACCGAGCCCCCTCACTCCGGAGTAAGTTGCTCTCCCAAATCAGTTACACGGACGGAATGTTTCGCTGCAGATTTGTGGCCTTGACGCTTGCTTTACCTCTGTAGTAAGTCACATAATCACCCTCTTAATTTTTTTCTTTCTTTCGGAAACGAACGACGAATTTTCATTCATTCTAGACGACGTGTGGAACAAACATCACTTTTTTTTATGAACGCAACGGCCAATAAATCCATTTATACGTTCGGGTGCCAATATTAAAACACAGAATTTTTCGTAACGGTTATCTAACTCGTGTCCCCTCACTTCGGAGTAAGTTGCTCTCCCAACTAAGCCATACGGATGGAAAGTATCGTTGCAGAATTGTCGTTTTGACACTTTATTTTCCTCTGTAGTACCTCACAGAAGGATAACACTACACATGTCATACGCAAAAATCAGGATCCCTTTCATTTCACTAAATTATTTCCGTAAATTTATCGGGCGTGCAGATCCCTGATATCCCTGTTCATTTGATTGCCGTTTGAGTGCCGGCACGTCTGGCTCTGCTCAAGTTTCGTCGGTGGCGATGGTTTGACGAAATAACTCATCACTCTTATTATCATATCGGGTCTAGATGGAGTTTCGCTACGGCGTACCAGTGCCACTTTCGCACTTTTGTAAGGTGATAAAGGGCGCACTTTGGTGCAATTTTTCGCACACCAAGGATATCGTGCAGAATGTGACGCAAGTGAAGTCATTCATTCCAACTTCATTGAAAATTAGTGAGTGGTCCACTGTCTATCGCAATCAAGTAAAGTTTGCATGAGGCGCTCCTTCTCCTGTAAAATTTACAGGATTCCCGATCGTTCATCACCTGATGTATGTTCTCGAACGCTGAGAAAAGTATTCCCTCATCTTGCAGTTGTATGATAGGGTAGCTCTTCATCTTCACACGCATCATTCAGACCTAACCACCATTTCTTTGTGTCGTGACAGCGAGCACCCCAAAATTTTTATCCAGCTGATCTGTTTCGACTTTGTAAAAATGCTTGTATAGCCTTCACAGAACGGCTATACAACAACTGATCCGTGAGCTACCATTTATGTTCCACACAAATACTTAAGTTTTTTTTTTTCTATTGGAGGTTTAACGACCACCGTGAGCAACTCAAATGGGCTATAAGCAGTCGCCCGTCCCTAATTTAGGGTCACTGGTTCCAGGGAAGGGAGAGAGCCAGTGCCGTAAGACAAACACAACATCCATGCCTGACCGGGATTCGAACCCGGACCACTTACGGACGAATGATCAGAGGCCAACGCCTTAGACCACTGCGCCACCGGGGCGGCCAAATACTTAAGTAACATACAACAATTAAAATGCTTTCCTGTACTTGAATGTTTTATCACCAGGTATCAGCCGCAATTATTCGCGTTGAGCATTGACACTACCTTTCACTTAAAACCTTATAGCCATTTTAAACATTTTGTTTGTTAATACAGTCCAACATCATTCTCAAATCGTTATGGATCATATCTGTGGAATTATACACGAAAACTTTAATTTATAGCCAGAGTGGTCAATAGTACAAGACAGGGTTTTTTAACCATTTGACAGAAATGGGCTCGGCCTAAAATACGACTGGTACCAGGTATGGAGGTTTTGTCTGTTACGGTACTGGTTTTCTCTTTTGTCTACAAATTAGGAATGGACGACTGAAATTTGCTTTAAATTAGGGATGGATGGTTCTTATATCCAACT